>JASEVX010000016.1:429418-641104 GCA_031761405.1 Serripes groenlandicus
TCTCACCATTCATCTGTAATGGCGATAAATTCATCTCCTATTATGATTTATTGATTGATTGGGGCCTATCGCCGTTTTCAACATTTTTTCAGTCGTATCACGGCGGCCAGTTCACCTACTAATGTGTTTACTAGCTTTCTCACACCAGTACTCCACACAACATACTTTCCAAGCAACTGGCTGCTTTTCCACATATATTGATTGATTGATTGATTGGGGTTTAACGCCGTTTTTAACAATTTCTCAGTTATATCACGGCGGCCAGTTCACCTACTAATGTGTTTACTAGCTTTCTCACACCAGTACTCCACACAACATACTTTCCAAGCAACTGGCTGCTTTTCCACATATATTGATTGATTGATTGATTGGGGTTTAACGCCGTTTTTTACAATTTCTCAGTTATATCACGGCGGCCAGTTCACCTACTCATGCATTTCCTGGTTTTCTCACACCAGTACTCCACACAACAATCTTCCCAAGCAACTGGCTGCTTTTCCACATAGACTTAGCCCATTGATGGAAGACGAATGACGCATGTCGCATTGACTTTTGTCAATCCTCAGAAAGAAAGTTGGCCGAGCCGGGATTCGAACTCACGACCCCTGGATTGACAGCCCGCGTCGCTACCGACTGAGCTACCGGGGCTCGGCTTTTCCACATAGACTGTTAACCAATCGGTTAATGACGCCTGTCACATTGACCTTTTTTTTTTAAACGTCGCAATGAATTTTGGCGGAGCTGAGATTCGAACCCACAACCCCTGAATCGATAGCTCGCGCGTCGCTACCGGCTGAGCTACCGGTACTATTTTAAACATAGGGTAAACAACCCTGTAATTTTCACATACATTGCTGAGCATTCTCGTCCAAGTAACTTGTAAATGAGTGTCTGTGCGGTTTTTAACACTTCATGTCTTGTTGTTTGTCGAGAATTGATTGTTTTGTGTTTTTACGTCGCTTTCAACAATATTTCAGTTATATCACGTCGTTTCCTGGGTAAGTTACCAGTACTACTGGTCCATTTACCCTGACATCAGCCAGTCAGTCGTAATGCTAACCCCTCAACACTGAGCGCCGACGAGGGCAGCCATTACTACCAGTTTAAAGTATTTGGTATGACCCGTCCAGGGATCGAACCCACGACCTCCCGCACCCACGACCTCCCGCACCCACGACCTCCCGCACCCACGACCTCCCGCACCCACGACCTCCCGCACCCACGACCTCCCGCACCCACGACCTCCCGCACCCACGACCTCCCGCACCCACGACCTCCCGCACCCACGACCTCCCGCACCCACGACCTCCCGCACCCACGACCTCCCGCACCCACGACCTCCCGCACCCACGACCTCCCGCACCCGAGGCGGACGCTCTACCATTACACCACCGAGGCGGTGTGTTTGTCGAGAAACTAAATAAGTTACCAGAATATATTGTTTTAGAGTCTAATAACGCACTTTCCAATCGACCGCTGTACACAATGTTTGCGCAGATGGCTCAACCCAAATAATGTTTAGTTGCCAATAAATATATTTACTGGTTACTATTCTTTACTTTGTACCAGAATTAACGGAATGTACACTGAATTCCTAAACTAACGTAACGATATATCGTGGAAAGATATTTAATATATTGATACCACGCCGAAACCAGTTATGGAACAAGACGACAAGATGAAACAGTTATGAGTTATAATGTATCATACAAATGTTTTAATAGTTCCATAATTTATCATAACTAAAATATGTTACAAGTTATAATCACGTCCCATAGGAATTAATCCATCAATAATCGATCTATAACCTGATTATTTATCACAACAGGTTACCGACAGATTTCGCCCAGGTGATTTATGCCGTGGGTGTCCGTGAGGGGAGCGTGGAGGAATGGGATTATCTGTGGATTAAGTCCAGATTAACCAACTCCCCGTCAGAGAGGGAGATGATGTTAGAGGCTCTCGCTCACACACAGAAACCATGGCTACTCTGGAGGTAAGACGTTATGTGACCCACTGTCCACTGTGAGGTATTTAAATCACGTATAAAGATGTAAAGTCACCTACTAATCTCATTGAAAAAATACCAAACTACTCATAAGTTCGTATATTTGACCCTGACTACACTGCATAATAGGTCGTCTCGCATTTGCCCTAAACACATAAAAACTCAAAAGCAATCACAACATACAAACATACACGACATCCATACACAACAACCACACAATACAACCATACACGACATCCATACACAACAACCACACAATACAACCATACACGACATCCATACACAACAACCACACAATACAACCATACACGACACACATTAAACAAAATCCATACACAACAACCATATACGACAAACATACACGTATACATAACAACCATACACGATAACTATAAACAACAAAATTACATGACAACCATGCACGATTACTATACATTACAACCGTACACGACAACTATACACAACACAATACATGAAAAACATACACGTATACATAACAACCATACACGATAACTATAAACAACAAAAATACATGACAATCAGACACAACAAAATACATGACAACTATACACAAAAGGCATGCACGATTACTATACATTACAACCGTACACGACAACTATACACAACACAATACATGAAAAACATACACGACAACCCAACACATAAAACAATACACGACAACTATACACGGCAACCATAGAGTACAATTTCAGTAATAATCTGGTTCTTTATCGCTTTTTCCTAGGTATGCTAATTGGATATTTGACGAGGATAAGATAAAGATGCAGGACGTTCGCCTGGTGATGAGTTATTTCTCCAACACTCCATTAGGCAGAATGATAGCTCTACACTTTCTAATGAATCGATGGGACGACCTTAATAAACAGTAAATATGTCATTAGTATATACTTGCACATTGTCCGGCGCAAATACATGCAGATGGTCATGCGCAGTCCAAACACGGTACCAAATACGGTAATGGTACGTCACTCAAAATAAGATGTGACGTCAACAAATAATTGTTCGCAGAGTTTAGAAGTTAGAAAATTCGGTGAATTTCCAATGTATTGTAAGACAAAAAGCAGCCTTTAAACACATATAATCGAAATTTAAAAGTATTTGTGTTTTAGTTTCCTATAATTCCATCGCCTTAGTGTCGTACAAAGTAATGATAAATGCAGAGGACTAGATAAGAGGGAGTGAACATGTCTTTTCAACGCAATATTTCTCTTAATAATAATAATAATAATAATAATAAATTCTTTATTTTAAGAAGATAACGCATTTTATACAAATTAACAAATGTAGAAAGTCATATTTACAATGTGGTCTTCTGTAACAAAACACATTTTTAACAAATCATTCATTCAATTAAACGACAAGCACCATCATGTTAAAGTAAATAGTAAATACAGATTTTAAAAACAACATTATATCACATATTTCAGCATTCATACAGAACATATTTGTATCCATAACTTAAGCATATATAAATTGAAACAAATGAGAACAATGTTGTAAATACTTTTCTTATAACTTCGATATGTTAGTAAGTGCTTTTTACACTGGTATTTAAAAGTTTGTAACTTAGTAATATTCTTAATATTTGAAGGCTGTTCCAGATTTTAGCACTGCTATGGGTAAAGCTTGTTTTCAAGTTATTTGTTTTAAATTTCATGACATTCAAATTATTTTTACTAGCAGAACGTAAATTGTAATGTTCGTTGTTTGCAAAGGACACAAGGTTACAAATGTAACTTGGTGTAAGGTTATGCTTACTTTTAAATACCAATAAAGCAATATAATAGTAATTATAGTCTCAATATATATATCTTATTACTCAACTATATCCTATGTTGTGGGTACTCAAAAGAATCGTCTCACTGAAACGATTCTTTTGAGTACCCACGACATAGGGTTTGAATGTCGAATAAGGATTTAAACATGAAAGATTCCCCTTATTCTTCTGGTGAATTAATTTTAGATTCGGGTCTGACACGTTCATAATCAGAGAGATGATTGGTGAGGTCACTGCCTACGTCAACACTGACTTTGAGCTCCAGCAGGTAACATGTTTGAAACTTTATTGAACATTTAATGTGTGTGTTTATTCGTGTATTCACTTAATTCGTTAATAATTCAATGATGTACCGTTCTAATCCGGAAACAACATTAACATTAAAACCGTACCATTGTCCCTGTGTAACCTTCTGTTCTGGTAAAAATATCAGATCATTTGGTTCTGATAATATTTAAACAAAGGATGTGCATTAGTTTGTGCATTAGTTTTGAACATACAGCGGCAAAGCGTCAACATAAGGATCATCTGTTCTTCGCGTGATGTATCTATATTTGGCAATAGTGATATTATGTATGTGTGAAGTCTTACATCGTCCTCTCTTTTCACAATTAAAACGACGCATTCTTAAAGTTTGTAAGAGTAAACTGAACTCACGGACAGAGACGACTGCATCCGCTTTGGGTGCTGGGGATCACTGGTTCGATACCCCGCCCGTGTCATACTTGTGTCAGGATTGTGAGTGGGTTCAGCACTACGACTCACTCACTTGTGTCAGGATTGTGAGTGGGTTCAGCACTACGACTCACTCACTTGTGTCAGGATTGTGAGTGGGTTCAGCACTACGACTCACTCACTTGTGTCAGGATTGTGAGTGGGTTCAGCACTACGATTCACTCACTTGTGTCAGGATTGTGAGTGGGTTCAGCACTACGACTCACTCACTTGTGTCAGGATTGTGGGTGGGTTCAGCACTACGACTCACTCACTTGTGTCAGGATTGTGGGTGGGTTCAGCACTACGACTCACTCACTTGTGTCAGGATTGTGAGTATGTTCAGCACTACGACTCACTCACTTGTGTCAGTATTGTGAGTGGGTTCAGCACTACGACTCACTCACTTGTGTCAGGATTGTGGGTGGGTTCAGCACTACGACTCACTCACTTGTGTCAGGATTGTGAGTATGTTCAGCACTACGACTCACTCACTTGTGTCAGGATTGTGAGTGGGTTCAGCACTACGACTCACTCACTTGTGTCAGGATTGTGGGTGGGTTCAGCACTACGACTCACTCACTTGTGTCAGGATTGTGAGTGGGTTCAGCACTACGACTCACTCACTTGTGTCAGGATTGTGGGTGGGTTCAGCACTACGACTCACTCACTTGTGTCAGGATTGTGAGTGGGTTCAGCACTACGACTCACTCACTTGTGTCAGGGTTGTGAGTGGGTTCAGCACTACGACTCACTCACTTGTGTCAGGATTGTGAGTGGGTTCAGCACTACGACTCACTCACTTGTGTCAGGATTGTGTGTGGGTTCAGCACTACGACTCACTCACTTGTGTCAGGATTGTGAGTGGGTTCAGCACTACGACTCACTCACTTGTGTCAGGATTGTGAGTGGGTTCAGCACTACGACTCACTCACTTGTGTCAGGATTGTGAGTGGGTTCAGCACTACGACTCACTCACTTGTGTCAGGATTGTGAGTGGGTTCAGCACTACGACTCACTCACTTGTGTCAGGATTGTGGGTGGGTAAGCATTACGACTCACTCACTTGCGTCAGGATAAATGGACCAGTTGTTCAAGTTACTTACCAAGGACACGCCGTGATATAACTGAAACATTGTTGAAAGTGTGGTAAAAACATAATACAAGCAAAAAACAAAACAAGTTTCATGCCAGTATAAAAGTAATACGGAAATCCGACATTCTTACCACTGTTTCCAGGGGCGTAGCTCTCTTGCAGCTGCGGCGATACACATTTGCGTAATGTATCGACCAGATCAGCCTGCGCTGTCAGCGCAGACTGATCCGGCCGACACATTCCGTCTTAGGATAATAGATGTAAAGAGTAGTGATTCCTGAAACAGAAAATCCACCGGAGGCGAAAAGTGTCTATCCGGGTAGGCCTGTGTGGCATGCTTAGGCTGATCTGGGTCGATACTTTACGCAGAGTCCACTCTGTTGATTTTCTCACGAGACGGCCTACACATTGATTATTGCCAAGCTACGCCCCTGGTTTCCATATTATTTCTATTTTCAGTTAGACTTGTTGTTTACCGAGAAACCGCCAAAAGGGGCGAAGAATGGGGCCGATAGTGCACTGGCTCTAATAAGGTCTGGATAAACTAATTTGGTTAAATGTAACCTTATAAAAGGTTCGGCTTTATTCCGACTAACCTTACAATGGGTTCGGCTTTATTCGGACTAACCTTATAATAGGTTCGGCTTTATTCGGACTAACCTAACAAAAGGTTCGGCTTTATTCGGACTAACCTTATAATAGGTTCGGCTTCATTCGGACTGACGTTATAATAGGTTCGGCTTCATTCGGACTGACGTTATAATAGGTTCGGCTTCATTCGGACTAACGTTATAATAGGTTCGGCTTTATTCGGACTAACAATACAATCGTTCGGCTTTATTCGGTCTAACATTACAATCGTTCGGCTTTATTCGGACTAACATTACAATAGGCTTCATTTATGTACTGTAAGCTTCGTAATTAATTTATACCTAAATAGAGGATATTACATGAGTGGTCATTCAATACGAAATTTGGAAAACGAGTTTAATAAAATGTTGTATTGAATGAACACGAATGTTATATTCTATTTATATCATAAATACCAATTCGACGAGTATAAGAGCAAAATATATATAACGTCGCTATATAGCGCGGTCATTTTCAATGCTTTTCATTATTTGTTATTACACTAGTTATATACCGAAATATATAGAATGACGTTATTTCACGCTGGCGATGTCATTTATGATATAAATATATATATCATGAAAAAGCAAGACAGTGATAAAACCATATCAATAAAACAGCACAGCAGCCGTTCTGATTGCTCGAATGGGATGTAATCATTACATGACTTCATTTAGACTTAAGACGGCTGACGTTTATGGCAAGCCAATTGTCCAATAATTACGTGAACCCAGGTTCACGTTCGAAAAACTAGGATTAACGATCGATAAACTAGGTTTTTCGAACGTAAAACCAGGTTTATCGAATACTAACTTATATTTTCGAGCGAAAACATAGGATAACGGGCGTAAACCATAGTTTACGCTCGTGAACCCATGTTCACGCTCGATAAACTAGGTTTCTCGATTGAACTAAGAATTTCGGTCGTTATCCTAAGTTCACGAGCGTGAACCTATGTTTACGGGCGTGAATCTGGATTCATGAGCGTGAACCATAGTTTACGAACGTGAACCTAGGTTCACGGTCGTAAAGATAGGTTCACGTTCGTAAACTATGGTTCTCGCTCGTAAACATAGGTTCACGGTCGTAAACCTAGGTTCACGCCCGAAATTCATAGTTGATTTGATAATCCTAGTTTATCGACCGTAAACCATGGTTTACGTTTGATAAACTAGGTTTCTCGATTGAACTACGAATTTCGGTCGTTATCCTATGTTTACGTGCGTGAACCGGGGTTCACGAGCGTGAACCTATGTTTACGAGCGTGAACCATAGTTTACGAACGTGAACTTATGTTTACGACCGTGAACTTGGGTTTACGAGCGTGAACTATGGTTTACGACGTTATCCTATGTTTTCGCTCGAAAGTATAGGTTAACATGGTTTTACGTTCGAAAAACCTAGTTTATCGATCGTTAATCCTAGTTTTTCGACCGTAAACCTAGGTTCACGTAATTATTGGACAATTGGCTTGCCATAGACGTTTGCTTGACGACACAAATCACTCCTCGACGGTAATCGTTGACTTCATGGTGCGTATGAATAGATAGATTTTACTTCGGAATGACAAATCGGGTGATATATCTTTGGTTTCACAAAAACTAAATTGAAAAAGTTGGTACATGATATGGCGATTCTAGTTTTGAACAAAAAAGTAAAATGAGACAAAATATAATAGTTTATACAGTATAACTAAGCAAAGACCTAATAACACAATAATGTGTTATTAGGTCTTTGAACTAAGCAAGCTAATAAGGATTTTTTTTATGATTTAAAAAGTATGTATAGTAGGTAAATAAAGAGATCGAAAGTGGAAGAAGATATAGAAGATGGAGCACATTTAGAGGCTGAGGTCTATGTGAAGATACTTAACTTTGAACAGTCAAATCTTTTGGACATTTCAATATACTTATGATAAATCTAAATACTTCCTAATATTTTTATTTTCAGGGCCAATATGAATTGGATGTCCGTGCACTACAAGCCGATATCCAACTGGCTGAAACAACATGTGGAAAGTAGCTTCTAGAATAATTACTTACTAAAAACATTGTCTGAGATCTGTGTTATTCTATTTATAAACTGTAATTTAATCATTATAGAAACACTTAATACATTCATGAATACTAATTTGAGCCGTTCCACGAGAAATTCAACAGTATGGCCTCTGCGTAATGTATCGACACAGATCAGCCTGCTCAGTCCGCACAGACTGATCCCGGCCAACACATTTCGTCTCAGATAGAGGTATAGAGTAATGATTCCTGAAACAAAAAATCGACAGGAGCCGAAAAGTGTCTATCCGGGTTAGCCTGTGCGGCATGCACGATGTTGGTTTTCTCGCTGTTCGGCTCATTTGTGTTATTTGTTTTTAATTTATTTGTTATCGTTTGTATTGTATTTTCATTAGTTGACCGAATCAGTATATTCTATTTTATAGTAACACCGCCATTATAAAATGCTATTTAAATTACGCAGTATATTAAATACCTATTAATTGTAATTGTTATTTCGGGTAAATTTAAGCAACTCAAAAACGTCAGATTTGTTGCCACCACAGAAGATGACAAAATCCCATACATTTTATGTAAAATATAGTTATTGAATATTGACACGAATCGCACGAATATCATTCACTCGGTAACTACCTTCATTTGCAAAAGTAGTCTAAACATGGTTACTAATTATTGCCTCAGTATAATGGAAGTTGAAACGTTTAACGATTGAATAATGTTTGTGTCATTTTCTTATGACTATTTAAGACTAAATGTATTATCCAAAACTGTGTTTTCTGTCTCGTTTTGTTTGTTAAAAAAAAAGTGATTGAATTGTGATTTTGTTTTGTTTTTTGTCACAATGATATTCTTAGACTAAACCCGATGTATTATTAAACACTTTAATTGGACACAGAATTGCCATTACCAGTACTGTCTCTTGTAAAATTATTGTTCGTATGGTGATTTATGCCGTTTTCAACAATGTGTCAGTTATAACACAGCGTTACTTTAGTAAGATACCAGTACTATTGGCCCCTTTTATCCTGACACCAACCAGTCAGTCCCAATACTAACCCCACACTCCGGAGCGCAAAGGAAATACAGCAATTACCACACTTTGTAAGTCCTGCAACGACCCAGTGGGGTCGAACCCTCGACCTCCAACACCCGAGGCGGATGCTCTACCACTTTACCACAAAGGCGTTTCTTAAGTTTTTAAGAGGTATATACTTCAACGCCTGAGACATCGGTGTTAGAAGGAATGCACACGTGTGGTAACGATGATTTATATAGGAAAAGTGGGTATCGAGGGCTTGGCGTGAAACGGTTGTAACTAAAAACCTATTTTGAAAACCCTGGTTTAGGGGCAATTTTGACCCCTTTGTAAACAATGCACATTTAGGTGCCATTGCTCAGAACGAGCAATGGCACCTAAATTTCGATTTTTTACCAAAAACAATTCTTTAATGCTTATAAAGACTTTATGGCGAGGTGTTTTAACCTTGGTAAAAAAATGACCAAATTTAGTTACAACCGTTTCACACCAAGCTCCTCAGTATGGTGCCGGCTTACTGTTGACAGTTGATAAATCACCATTAAACTATATTATTATTATTATTACTATTATTATTATTATTATTATTATCATCATTTGTATTGTTATTCGCATGTTTAATACTTTTTAGATTATTAGGGTTATCTCAAGTTTTACAATAGATCGATTTTAATATTAGTCACTCTTCGACAATTTGATTATCTAAACTCGTAAACACAACCCTGGAATACATTCGAAACAACCCACGTGAAGTTCATTGAACCGTAGTCGATTCGAACCGAAATACTGCTTATATTTACGACAGTAGACACAACCCGGTTATCAATCTCCTATCGCAGAGTGACCGTTCTTTACACTCACTATCATTTCTGCAACAGGCTCAATGTCAAGATTCTTGACGAAACATGATAACTGTATTTTAATTGACTTAGTTGTCACTGATGTAAGCACTAACCTTTTACACTTGTGAGAGGAACTTTTTCTAACTTTGCTAATCAAAAACAAAGTATTTATTTAGCAAAGAGCTACGGACTACTTTTCGGTAGTTTTACACATTTAAAGATTAATAAATCTGTTATCTAGGTCACCTACATATAGATGTAAACAAAAACAAACAAAACATATTTCGGCTGTTGTTTTCAATGGTGTAGAAGCCATTTTGGAATATGGCCATGATCACGTGACTAAAAAGTCACGTGATAAAAAGTCACGTGAAATCCGAAAGTAGTTCGAGCCTGTGACAGAGGTAAATGTAATAAACCGATAGTGTAAGAGAGTGCCCGGTTATGCGTTCTAAATGTAAGTCATGGATATATGTACCCTACCTTCCCAGTTAAGGAGGAACACTGAATAAACATGTTTGACCATCGTAGATGCGAATCGAAAACCTTCGACTGATCTCGTACTCCACTTTAACCTCGGATGTCGTTCGTGAACATTACTTGCATATCGTTTTCGTCTGGAATTTGGTTGAAATGGTCATTATCATTGCGGGTTAATATCGGAAAAACTCCAACTATATTCAATCCTATGGAAGCGTCCTAGTGCTACAGTCTGTACTATTTTTGAGAGATGTTATCTCCTAATTAGGAGAAACTAAGTCATAATTAGGAGATACTAAGTCATAATTAGGAGATACTAAGTCATAATTAGGAGATACGAAGTCATAATTAGGAGATACTAAGTCATAATTAGTATCTCCTAATTATGACTTATTATCTCCTAATTATGACATAGTATCTCCTAATTAGGAGACAGTATGTATCTCCTAATTAGGAGATAGTATCTCCTAATTATGACTTAGTATCTCCTAGTTAGGAATGAGTGTCTCCTAATTAGGAGATACTATCTCTCAAAGATATTACAGACTGGCACTAGGACGCTTCCATACAATCCAGACCGACGTCAGAGCTACGTTAACACGTTTTTTAGATTAGTCACCATTTTTAGTTACGTCACTATATCTTAGTTACGTCAGTAAAATGGCGCGTTTTAATTAGCGAAGTTTAATTGTATTCATTGCCGAGCGGGAACGATTGCTCAGACGAGAGTAGCCATGCGAAAGACTAGATTTGACGAAAAAAGATAACAAGTTGAGAATACGGCCTTTACGGCCTTTGTCTACAATACACGTGCCGCGATAACATGATAGCACACAGCTCGTCTGTACGTTCTCTTTCTCTGAGTATGACTTTTCAACGGGAGCTCATATATGTTTCTCTTCAAATAGTTCTTAGTGCCATATTGAATGGGTCACGTGAAATGATTCCCGACCTTTCGGGAATTTGATACCAAACGAAAATCCAGATCAGTCTATTTGTGCGGTCTTATCAGGATCTTCCCTGTCGCCGCCTAGTCGTAAATGGACTCGGTGGAGTTTCCGGTTCCGGTTAGGGCAAAACATTGACAATAGGTCCTCCATGAATGTATTTTGATCTTTATTTTCATTAATGACACCACCTGCAAAGGTCGGTTTTCATGCGAGACCTAATCTCATTTTAAAGTTATTCGTTAAATGTTGCAGTTTTTCGATTTTAGTCTTGTTTTAATTGAACATTTGAAACAGTATTAAATATTTGACTATTTTCTTGTGTCTCTTATTTGTGCTAACCTACACAATTACATTAATACGTTGATACCGTCGACGGGAAAGAAGCTTATACATATCGTACATATAAGTACAGCTGGTATCCGCTTGCATATACATAAACCGATAATGCGTTTCTTGTTGTCAAGACAATGAAGTGCTTCAAGTCTGTAAATGACAATACTGAACGCCGCCAACACAATTATGTCTGCAATATATGGTTTCAATCAGCTCAGTCGGTAGCTTAGACGGTTCTGACGCGGGCTGTCAATCAAAGGGTTATGAGTTCGAATCCCAGCTCGGTCAACATTCTTGCCGACGTTTGACAAAAGGTCACTGTAATAAGCGTTATTTGTCTTTCACCAATGAGCTAACAGTCTATGTGGAAAAGCAGCCAGTTGTTGGAAAGTATGTTGTGTGGAGTATTGGTGTGTAAAAGACGGGAAACGCATTAAAAGGTGAACTTGCTGCCGTGATATGACGGCGTTAAACAAAAATCAATCAAATCACGATCAAACAGCTCCTGCCACACCTGTGTACACACGATCAGGACGATGCTCCGGAGCGGACCCTGTAATACATCGCGATACAAAGAAAACTCAACTTGTTACCCCCAAAGTGTTGCAAACTCGTTATGCTGTTGTAATTAATCATAGCATCTATTTAAAGAGCATGTGAACTTCAATCTAGTAAATAGTCAACGTTATCAATTAGTATTTTAAAATTATTCAGAGAACAACAATCCAACCAATGATGGTCTTATACACAGTAACAACTATATACACTGACGCCTTCCCCCAAACTGTGTAACAATTATATCCACTGACGCCTTCCACCAAACTGTGTAACAATTATATCCACTGACGCCTTCCACCAAACTGTGTAACAACTATATACACTGACGCCTTCCCCCTAACATATACACAGTAACAACTATATACACTGACGCCTTCCACCAAACTGTGTAACAACTATATACACTGACGCCTTCCCCCTAACATATACACAGTAACAATTATATCCACCGACGCCTTCCACCAAACTGTGTAACAACTATATACACTGACGCCTTCCCCTAAACTTATACACAGTAACAACTATATACACCGACGCCTTCCACCAAACTGTGTAACAACTATATACACTGACGCCTTCCCCCTAACATATACACAGTAACAACTATATACACCGACGCCTTCCCCCAAACCTATACACAGTAACAACAAGATGATTCTAACATAGCCGTAGAACCTGACGACGCCTTCCACTATGTAGTGTAATTGTGTAATGTAATTAATTGTGTAATTTAATGTAATTATGTAATGGAATATAATTGAGAAATGGAATGGAATTGTATAATGTAATGTAATTGTGTAATGTAAGTTTGTAATATAATTATGTAATGTAATGTAATTGTGTAATGGAATGTAATTGTGTAATTGTGTAATTGTGTAATGTAATGTAATTGTGTAATGTAATGTAATTGGGTAACGTAATGTAATTGTGTAACGTTATGTAATTATGTCGTGTAATTATGTAATGTAATGTAATTGGGTAATGTTATGTAATGTAATGTAATTGGGTAATGTAATGTTATGTAATTATTTCATGTAATTATATAATGTAATTGTGTAATGTAGTGTAATGTAATTATGTAATGTAATGTAATGAGTGTAATTGTATAATGTAATGTAATTGTGTAATGTAATTATGCAATTGGGTAAAGTTATGTAATGTAATTGTGCAATGTAATGTCATTGTGTAATGTAATGTCATTGTGTAATGTAATGTAATTGTGTAACGTAATGTAATGTAATGTAATTGTGTAATGTAATGTAATTGTGTAATATAATGTAATTGTGTAATGTTATTTAATTGTCTAATGTAATTATGTAATGTAATTGTCTAATGTAATTGTGTAATATAAATGCAATTGTGTAATGTTATGTATTTGTGTAATGTAATGTATTTGTGTAATGTAATTGTATAATGTAATTTAATTGTGTAATATAATATAATGTAATTGTGTAATATAATGTAATTGTATAATGTTATGTAATTGTGTAATGTAATTATGTAATGTTATGTAATTATGTTATGTAGTGTAATTGTGTAATGTAATGCAATTATGTAATGTAATTATGTAATGTTATGTAATTGGGTAATGTAATGTAATTGGGTAATGTTATGTAATTGTGTAATGTAATGTAATTATGTAATGTAATATAATTGGGTAATGTAATGTAATTGTGTTATGTAATTATGTAATGTAATTGTGTAATGTAATTGTGTAATGGAATATAAGTATAGAGACCGATCGCTCTAATCGAGCATAATCTATTTAGCTTCTAGAGCCCCGTTTTGATAGCGTACAAGTATCTGACAGCTGCAGATAAGATCAAGCTACATAGATAGATGCAAGGGAGTCCGGGTGCGAAACCTTAGCTCTTTCCGAAAGGAGCTATAGGTTAGTTAACGTGCTCAGTGTATAGCACCGAGACACTCGATGCACTTTTTCCTTGAAAGAACCAGTACTTGACCTCTAGTTGAGTGGGAGATACTTAAAGCACCTCAGAAAAATCCAGAACCTGGACTGGGATGTACACCCAAGAACTCTGGATTGACAGTTAAGCGTGTTAACCACTAGAGCACCGGACCAGAAGGGTAAGTGTTGGGGTTAAACATTCACACACCCTTTTAATGAACTGTAAAGATAACAGAGATAGTTCGACTTATTTCTCGTAGCTCAGTCGGTAGCGACGCGGGCTGTCAATCCCGGGGTTGTGAGTTCGAACCCCGGCTCGGCCAACTTTCTTTCCGACGATTGACAAAAGTCAATGCGACATGCGTCATTCGTCTTCCACCAATGGGCTAAGTCTATGTGGAAAAGCAGCCAGTTGCTTGGGAAGATTGTTGTGTGGAGTACTGGTGTGATAAAACCAGGAAATGCATGAGTAGGTGAACTGGCCGCCGTGATATAACTGAAAAATTGTTAAAAACGGCGTTAAACCCCAATCAATCAATCAATCAATCAATCAATCAATCAATCGACTTATTTCTCAATGTTAAGAGCCGTATCTATAATGGTCAATCCCGTTACCTCTCAAGAGTTAGTAACATTTTCCCACATACAACAAAAATGCAGCAGACGACTTGGAAAACATATTGACAAAAACCTGAAAAATCTGCTTGAAAGATGGCTTAATCTCTTTAAATGATAGTATTATTTTTTAATAAAGTTGCAAACATTGTGGCGAAAGGTGAAATTGCTGATTATGAGCAATTTCACCTTTGGCCACAGTGTTTTTTCAAAAGCCGTCTGCTGTTATTGTGTCAAAATGCATATCTGCAGGTGGGAAAGGGTTAATTTATGAAAAAAAATGATTATCAGACGAACAGTCCTTCTCATGAATTCCGATGAGAAACTATCCCCTATGTTTACCTCAATTCAATTTATCAAAATAATACAAACTTCCTAATACCTTTAAAGTGATATTTCACCAGGTTTCACCACGAAGATATTTCAGACTGAAAAGGCCTGAATCATTTAACATTTTGATAGGCCAGAATAATAAGAACACTTTATAATTCAATATTGCTTGGGAAGAATGTTGTGAGGAGTACTGGTGTGAAAAAAACCCGGAAATGCATGAGTAGGTGAACTGGCCGCCGTGATATAACTGAGAAATTGTTAAAAACGGCGTTAAACCCCAATCAATCAATCTATGTGGACAAGCAGCCAGTTGCTTGGAAAGTATGTTGTGTGGAGTACTGGTGTGAGAAAGCTAGTAAACACATTAGTAGGTGAACTGGCCGCCGTGATATGACTGAAAAAATGTTGAAAACGGCGATAGGCCCCAATCAATCAATCAATCAATTACAATTCAATAATTGGGCCATAAGCCGTGTTTAGGTTATATTTAACAAAGATCACACACTATGTTGTGTTTAAGTTATATTTAACAAAGATCACACATCCATGTGTTGCGTCCATCTTGGAAGTATTGAACATGGAGACATAGGAGTCGTCCCACGAGAAAACCAACATTGTGGCCTCTGCGTAATGTATCGACCCAGATCAGTCTGCGCAGTCCGCGCAGACTGATCTGGGCCGACACATTCCGTATCATGGGGATAGAGGTATAGAGTAATGATTCCTGAAACAGAAAATCCACAGAAGGCGAAAAGTGTCTATACGATGCTTAAGCTGATCCGGGTCGATACTTTACGCAGAGTCCACAATGTTGGTTTTTCTCGCGGGACGGCTCATATTATTTAATTAATCTAAATATATGAATTCCCCAAGGAATTGAATATTTTAACATATTAATAAGGTCACGCCACTCGAAACCCGATGTTAAAAGCGGCAAGGATACTTTCCAACCTCAATATCCGATCTGATCGGGATCTTCACTGTTTGACATTGCTTGGGAAGATTGTTGTGTGGAGTACTGGTGTGCGAAAACCAGGAAACATATGAGTAGGTGAACTGGCCGTCGTGATATGACTGAGAAATTGTTTAAAACGGCGTTAAACCCCAATCAATCAATCAATCACTGTTCGACATCTAGTCTCTCAAGACATTTATTACCAAATACTGAATATAATCTATGTGTACACTCCGCAAATATACATCATATGATATGAATGCCAGTAATCATGGAAATTTGTTTGTGATTGCATGAGCTCCTCGTGACCTGATTTTGTACACTGTATATTTTGCGGCCTACAACAGCGACACGAGTCTCATAAGATCTCATAAGATCCTTTTCTCTATTACTGTTTAGTAACACACCGCTAACATTGTGTACCTTATAATTATAGGAACATAAATGTTTCAATGTTTCCATAACCATTTCCTTTTTATTTTGTTTTGAAAAGGGAAAATATGGAAACATGACGGAAACAAGCTTATTGAGCTTTCAAATAAACATGCTTAACAAACATATTTAAACTAAAAAACATGCTTCTATCCTCCATTCTGTAACTTCTTTATTTTTTCCTTCTTTTTTTTTTTTTTTTTTCTCTCTATATACTTCATTCTTTTTCTCTCATTCTCAATTTCTCTCTCATATTGATTTAATTACTACGCCTTTTGTTGCCCTCTGATCACGTTGTATAATATATTGCAGAGCTGTCATTTATGTATTATGTACATACTCAGCATCGAAATAAAAATATTATTATTGTATTGAGTACATAGTTATAGTAACAATAGTTTTCAACAAAAGATAAACCAAACTGCATGGCTTTCACATACAACACCCGCACTCACTACGCACACACTGTCACACCGTCCGTACATGTAACATATATCCACGTGATGTTACCTATATACTTAAATATGTATATATATATAATTGACTAAAAGGGCACATGCACGAACGCATTCATTAATATACATACAAACAAATTGAGCTTTATGCTGTGCTGACAAAAAAGAGGGGAGGGGTTAAATGAACTATTTTTTTCCGGTATTTTAACCTAGTGGTTTGTAATAGAATTTAAAAATAAATATATATTGACAGATTATACAAGTACATCTGTATGCTATTTGACCGTTTTCGCCGGTCATTTCTAAAGATCCGTTGGTATAACTGAGTCAGTGGTTGATAGCAAGGTGTATGTTGTCTTTCTGCACACCACACCCATCCTACGTCCAGGTGCTAGACGTCAATTTCAATAAAGAAAGGTTTTTGAAATTCATATGAGCCGTCCCGCGAGAAAGCCAACATTATGGTATCTGCGAAATGTATCGACCCGGATCAGCCTGCGCTGTCCGCGCAGACTGATCCGGGCCGACACTTTCCGTCTCAGAGGGATAGAGGTAGAGAGTTATGATTCCTGAAACAGAAAATCTACAAGAGACGATAAAGTGTCTATCCGGGTAAGCCTGCGCGGCATGCTTAGGCTGATCCGGGTCGATACATTACGCATTGTCCACAATGTTGGTTTAATCGAGGGACGGCTCAATTTGTGTTATTGTTGTTGTTATTTTTTAGGACTATTGAGTAGTCAGGGAAATACAAATCTCTAACAACTTCATACAGATATCTCCCTGCCCATTAGATGTATTAGACCGAAGTTAAGTCACAGCTGCAAATGTGAAGTATCTTCCGGATTCCGATCAAACTAACACTTCACATAACGTTAATTATCACTAAACTAACATTTCACATAACATTTATTATCACACAAAAATGCATTTTGTAAAGATTAATGAACGTTTGCACGCTGTTATCTTGTATGTGCTTAAACTCATTAGTATACCATTTATCTTCGAATGTTATTTGTATACGCGAAGAAGAAAAGGAAGACGAATAATCCGCGTCAAACGCATCATATATACACGTGTTAAAGTTGCCTTAGGCAGAACACTTTCGTCAGCCTTAGAGATAGTTGGTCGTAGGTTCAATACAGTCACAATCGACTCAAACTAGTGTATAGATGTGTCTTTCGTCCTAAGTGTATGTACGCGACAGTGGGAGATTTTAGATGAATTTCTTAGACAGAAAATAATGTACATATGTTAAAGACGTTGATTATATGTAGGAGAAACCCTTTACCGACACACCTCTCATGTAGCGTGAGCACGTACCGGTTCATTGTTTAACCCTTTCCCACCTATAGACGCATTTTGACGCATCTGCATCAGACGAATTTTGAAAACTGTGACAAAAGAAGAAATTACTCAAAACCAACAAGTTCTCCTTTTCCCACAATGTTTTCAACCTTTTTTCAGTAATTTTACGATAATTTCTAGAGATTTTCCGTATCTTGAGTAGATGTTCTCAAAGTCGTCTGCTGCAGATGTGTTGTATGTGGGAAAGGGTTATCTCTTTAACTGCCGATTTTCACACGTAATCTTCGCGCACTCCGATATGGATATTTCCTATTCGCCTTTAACCCTTTCCCACCATGCCATCTTTAGTTAAACAGGACATTTGGTAAAATGTAATGTCTTAGTGGCAATTAATGAAGATTTCAGGAAGCGACCGCTCGCTATGAGCTTTCTCAGCTGGATCGGCATTGGTTGCTAAAGCCTTGTATTGCCTTTGGCAGTGAAAGGTTTAGCCGTTTACCGTATATGATAGTTATAGAGAAGCTTGCTTTGAACATCAATTTGTATAATTTGTATAAACAGTTAACCTTTTTTCCCCATGCGACAATTCTGCAGCAGACGACTTTGAACATATTTTGTCAAAAAATAGAAAATCTCTATAATTGAATGGATAACCTATGACTAAAGTGGAAAACATTGTGGCAAAAGGAGAAATTGCTCGTTTTGAGCAATTTCTTCTTTTGTCACTATGTTTTCAAAAATCCGCCTACTGCAAAGGAGTCAGAAAGCGTCTATATGATGGCAAGGGTTAAAGAGTCATTGGAAAATGGATTTTTGCTCTTTTCGAGCAATTTTCTTTTTCCCAAACTGTTTTCAGATGCCTTCCGCTGTAAAAGAATAAGAAAGACATCTCTTTCACTAATATTAAAATATTAAAGGAACAGAGGTATTAAAAGAATTATGTTAATAAGCTTTAGAGATTTGGTCGGGTGTTTCTTTCGTCCATGTTATACCTTGTTGACAAATAAATCAGCAGCGAACATAGCAGATACATCTTAGCCGTTCCACGATAAAACCAACATTATGGTCTCTGCGTAATGTATCCGCGCAGGCTAATCCGGGCCGACATATTCCGTATCGGGTGTATAGAGTAATAGTGATTACTGAAACAGAAAATCCACAGGAGTCGAAAATTGTCTGTTGGGTTAGCCTGCGTGACATGCTTAGGCTGATCCGGGTCGATGCTTTACGCAGAGTCAACAATGTTGGTTTTTTCACGAGACGGCTCATCCTGGTCTGCACGTATATCTCCAGGTTAATCCCGGCATACTCTTCACTTATCTCAACTAAAACCAAAATACCTAACAGACATTATCTTTCATATTAAAGGCATACCACCGCATGCGGCCAGAGGATCCGTGAGTTAAAGTGTCAACTAACGGATTAGAATAATCCAGGGTAATCCCATGGTCTCCATCATTTAGGTGATCAGAGTTATGTAGTAAAGTCCCATCATTTGATGAACTTTTGATACGACCCCGTATTATGCTCCCTGTAAAATTCAGAGAAGTATATAGTAGCCTTATCGTCTGTTTGTCTATGTGTTCGTGTGTGTCAATGCGTGTCTGTCTGTCCCGTGATCATGCATGATCAGGCTATTTCTCAACACCAGCTCTCTAAAATTCAAGGGTACTCGAGTATTAAAAGGAAATAAGTATATTGCCAGCTTATTTAGATTAGCCTTTGTAACGGTGTTGTTTCCCTGTGACATTTTTATCAAAGTCCAACCCTCGATTTCAATGATTTTCTAATGTAATACGGAGCCAGAGGTTAAATCGGGCACTTAGACCATCTCAGTGATTGGTTTGAGTGGGTGAGTGATTGGTTTGAGTGGGTGAGTGATTGGAGTTTAACGCCGTTTTCTACCGTTTTTCAGTCATATCACGGCGACCAGTTTATCATAACCATGTGTTTCCTGACTTTCTCTCATCAGTACTTCACACAACATACTTTCCAAGCAACTGGCTGCTTTTCCAAATATACTTTTAGCCCATTTGGTGGAAGACGAATGAAGCTTCTCACAGAGACTTTTAACAAACGTCGAAAAGAATGTTGGCCGAGCTGAGGTTAGAACTCACAACCCTTCGATTGACAGCCCGCTTCGCTACCGACTGATCCATCAGGGCTCGGTGGCTAGAACGTCCGCATCGAGTGATTGGCACAAGGCTTAAATCTGTTGTTTCATGTCAAAGAATACAATAATCCATCCGAGGCAAAGGGTTCACGTTATATTTTGTGAACATTGTAGGTTCATATCAGTTTGTACATCTGTACCATCTTATTAGAAGCTACACATATAAACAGAACCTTTTTAACAAGGTTGTGTATGCGATATATGAGCAGGGCATATCTTGATCAGTCTGTGTAAATGCAAAGCCTGATCTGGATCTTTACTGTTCATCAAAATTGAAAGTAGTTTAACATCCGACTGTACTAGTGCATGCAAAAGCCGGGTAAAGCATTAGGTTTTATGCCCGACATTTACCGCATTTTTGGAAAATACGGTTTAAACAGGAATATTCTCAGAATACCTGTCTTATTCGTCTTTTCCAAGCAGCACTTCAATGAAGAAGATTGTCACTGGTCTTTGACACAATTTATGGACAACTATATAGTATATATATAAATCAACCATGCTTTATATAGCTTTAAATTCATTCACTGTGATTTCATTCCATGTTACTTATGGCATTATAGTAAATTAAATAGAAGTCAGTTGAATTATTGCTTTACAGCGATGGTACTTTACCCAATATGGTAATGGTACGTCACTGAAATATGATGTGACGTCATTTAATATGAGGAAGTGTGGCAATTCATAATTTGTATCATAACTATGTTTCAAAAGTTAAACTAGGTATATAATAAAAAGGAAATGATGTTGCAGTAGCGAAACATGGCTTTGTATTGTCAACTAGGGGCGTGGTCAAATTGACATTCGGTCTCGCGAGATACCAATAGTCCACGCCCCTCGTAGTACACTACCAAACCAAGTATCGCTACTGCAACATCCTTTTATATCCTTTTCTTAGTTCTATTCCTCACGCTGTAACGTTACAATACCCAAAATTGTTATTTCAGTTTTAAAATTGTCGAGGGGAGGTTTTAATTCTTTCAGCGCCAAAGGCAATATTGTGTTTTTCTGCAAACAACGCAGATTCAGGCGAGTCAGCTCGTAACGAGCTGTCTCACCTGAAATCAGCATTGTTTGCCTTTTTGTAATAAAGATATTCCTAAAGTATAATTACAAGAAAAATGGAGTAGCCCGATTTTTAACATGGAAGAGTCTACTTTAAACAATTTGGCGCTGAAAGAGTTAATTTAATTAAAGGTAGGTTAAAGCAACAAACCTACGACTGTATTCGTTTGATATATTGTTTCCGTGTTTCCGTGTTTGGCTACAAATCATAACTTGAAAATGTTAATTGTTCATCTGGGTTTTTTTAAGATCGATAATTCTTTGATTGAATATCCATTTATAATTCTGTGAAGTGATTAGTTTTCATACAAAACAATCCGGAAAGTACATAGATGAGCTTGTTTGTAATTGAAATAAAGTTTGTTTTGAAAAGATTAAAGGCTACAAGTACTGAGTGCACCTATTACCCCGGCTACCTCTTATCATGAGTTCGATTTCCTCTTATACATAATGAGTCATTTACTGAGTATAGAGTTATCTAAAGATAAATTTAAAACAAAAATGAAAGGACCATGTTTATCTTATTTCAAAAATTGAATATTAATTTATCATGTGTTTATCAAGGGGATCCTTGTACTGCTTTGCTATAGAGATAGATTTTGTATTCGCCTTCGGGACAAGAGTTTCCCAGTCCTGGCATGGTCGAACTTTATCAGTTTGGTTAAAGGCGATCGCTACAGTTTCATCATTTTTTGTAAAACATTCAGAATTTTACGAAAATTGGTTTGTTGATAGCATATTACCTAATCTACAGGAATATGAAATATGAAATAAAAATATAGGGTAACCAGGCTTGGAAAAGTTTCCCGGCCCTTTCGTCTGTATACCCCTATACCCCATACCTTGGCAATGTGACCGCTGTTTCCTATGTAATATAAATATATATTTTAATTTTTCAAATTTTATTTAAAGTTTAGCATTATTTGTTTGGCAGCATTTCAATATTTATATGACTAGAAGAATTAAAAGGTAGAAATGTAGCCAGCACGAAAAAATGACACCATTAAAAGTAATTTAATAAAATTCAATGCATGAATTTTTTTATTTTTCTTTCAAATATCCAACATTCAGATTTTTAAGAAATTTGCATAGATATAGTTTATAGAACACCGTCTCGACCAATGATTCCTTCACATAATTGATGAAAATCCTTGTGACTAATATTCTTCCATCAATTGATAATAGTATATGTGCACGTGGAAGGAAGCCGGTTGACTAGGGAGAATGAATTTTGGAATACTTGTTTCAGAAAGCCAGGAAACACATTACATTACACGTTATTATAAACTGATCACCGTGATATAACCGAAAACTGTTAAACGCGGTGTAAGTCTCGGCCATTTTAGGAACAATACCGACATGACGATCTCGCCATAATCGTGCTTGTAATGAGTCTACTTCACATACTGGCTCTACTCGGTAATTTACGGAAATATTACCGAATTGACTGGCTCGGTCCAATCGAGCTCGTAAACAGTCTACTTCACATACTGGCTCTACTCGGCAATTTACGGAAATATTACCGAATTGACTGTCTCAGTCCAATCGAGCTCGTAAACAGTCTACTTCACATACTGGCTCTACTCGGTAATTTACGGAAATATTACCGAATTGACTGGCTCGGTCCAATCGAGCTCGTAAACAGTCTACTTCACATACTGGCTCTACTCGGTAATTTACGGAAATATTACCGAATTGACTGTCTCAGTCCAATCGAGCTCGTAAACAGTCTACTTCACATACTGGCTCTACTCGGCAATTTACGGAAATATTACCGAATTGACTGTCTCAGTCCAATCGAGCTCGTAAACAGTCTACTTCACATACTGGCTCTACTCGGCAATTTACGGAAATATTACCGAATTGACTGTCTGAGTCCAATCGAGCTCGTAAACAGTCTACATCACATACTGGCTCTTCTCGGTTATTTACGGAAATATTACCGAATTGACTGTCTCTGTCCAATCGAGCTCGTAGACAGTCTACTTCACATACTGGCTCTTCTCGGTTATTTACGGAAATATTACCGAATTGACTGTCTCAGTCCAATCGAGCTCGTAAACAGTCTACTTCACATACTGGCTCTACTCGGTAATTTACGGAAATATTACCGACTTGGCTTTCTCGACACGATCGAGCTCGTAAACAGCCTACTTTACATACTGGCTCTACTCGGTAATTTACGGAAATATTAACGACTTGGCTTTCTCGACTCGATCGAGCTCGTAAACAGTCTACTTCACATACTGGCTCTTCTCGGTTATTTACGGAAATATTACCGACTTGGCTTTCTCGACTCGATCGAGCTCGTAAAATGTATACTTCACATACTGGCTCTACTCGGTAATTTACGGAAATATTACCGACTTGACTTTCTCGACTCGATCGAGCTCGTAAAAAGTCTACTTCACATACTGGCTCACCTCGGCAATTAGCGAAGTGCCTGAATCGCTCGCATTAAAGGTGTTAATTTACTTTCCACAAAACTCTAACCCGTTCCTTAGAATAGCTGCCTTTTCTCTTGTTTGTAGCGCAAATTGATAAAGACAGAAATACTGGAATTAACCCTTTCCCACATACAATAAACCATCAGCAGACGACTTTGAAACTACCAAAGTCCAAACTATAGAAAATCTCTTTAAATGATAGTATTATTATTGAATAGAGATGAAATCATTGGGACAAATGGTGATATTGCTCATTATGAGCAATATCACCATTTGTCACAATGATTATAATAGTCGTCTGGTGTCGAGATGTCATACAGCGTCTATATGTGGTAAAGGGTTAAAAGAGAGGCTTCAGAGGCGCTCTGGCACAACAAAAAGTAATCTAAACCCTTTTTCCTATAAAACAAATCTGAAGAAGACGACTTCAATATCATCTGGACAAAAAATGTGAAAAACCTCTGAAAAACGAAAGTATTATTACTTAATCAAGCTCGTTTTGAGCAATTTCTTCCTTTGTCACAGTGTTTTCAATAGTCGTCTGCTGTAGAGGCATCACAAAGCGTCGATATGTGGGAAAGGGTTCAGTAACGTTTGGTTGCACGTGTTGAAAAAGACTCCAATTGGATACCGCTTTTAGGAAGCTTCTTGCAACCATATCTGACTAATTGGCGAGAAAAACAGTGCAGATCACAGTCTGCGCGTATGATGGTCGAAAACACATAACAGTTGCTTATCGCAAATGCCTAACAGTTGGTGTTCGCAGAGCGCCACTCGTTTCCTTTACTGATTTTTCAAATGATCAAAACATTAATCTCTATACTGTCCGTGTACATTCTAGTGGGTTTCGTTTTCAAATTGAAAATAATTAATATAGCACGAGGCCAATAAGTGAATGTTTTCAAAGCCATTTCTTTTAATAACAGAAATTGATATAGATAGGGTGTGTCTCAAAGGAGATGGGAAAACCTATCCAAATATTTATGTTCAATACCGTTGTTTAGTAAAAAAAAAATATTCAATGTTTTGTCCACTTAGTTTTTTTCTTTATATTTTACGTGCTTTGTATCCGATATTACCTGTTATCTCTTAGTGAAGACTTTAAATATTTCCCACATACGGAATGTTTCTGTTGCCTTTGCAGCAAACCAATTTAAAAAAAAGAACGTTGCTCACGATAAACAATTCCTCCATTAACACAAAGTGTTTAGAAATCCATCCTGCCAACATTTTCGAACAGTGAGAGTCAATATTCCAGCTTGGTCTAATCTTAGACTACTTGGTAAGCGAATCAGTGATCAAACTGTAGCAAAGACTACTTCGTAAACGTCTGAGTCCTGGTGGGTATTAAAGAGTATGGTAACAGCCGAGTCCCGGTAGCTCAGTCGTTAGTGACGCGGAATGTCAATCAAATGGTTGTGGGTTCGAATCCCAGCTCTGCCAACACTCTTTGACGTTTGACAAAAGTCACTGTGACATGCCTTATTCGTTTTTCACCAATGGGCAACAGTATATGTTGAATGCAGCCAGTTGCTTGGAAAGTATTGTGTGTGGAGTACTGGTGTGAGAAAGCCAGAAAACGCATGGGAAGGTTGCCTGGCCGCCGTGATATGACTGAAAAATTGTTGAAAACGGCGTTGAACCCAAAATAAAAAACAGCGTCGTGAACTAAACCTTTACCAAGTACAACGCATCTGCAGCAGACTAGTTCTAAATTATTTTGGCACAAATATGGAAAATCGCTTCAATTGTAAAAAATAATTATTTAAAATAGGGGAAAACATTGCGACAAAAGGAGAAATTGCTCATCACAATGTTTTCAAAAGTCGTCTGTTGCAGAGACGTCAAAAGGTGCATGAAAGGGTTAAACAAGTAACGTGTTACTATGTTATTATGGCTTTATCTATAATTGCTTTATTCAGTATTAACTTATTTACAATATCTCATTTATTTGTTAAATTTAATCATAAGAAGAAATAAATGGGGTAATAATTGATATTACATCTTTTATCATTTTTCGTTTACATGTGGGTCCGTGGGCGAACGAGTATTTTGTCATCGAATCAACAAGTTCTTCTTAACTCAATTTCTCCCTAAACCAAGGCCCTTTATATTCTGATAACATCGCTGTCTATATACAACTGAAGAAACTGTTGAGTTTATTAGAAAGTGATTTGTTTCTTTCTATGTGTTTGGTGTTTTACGCCGTATTCATCAATTGTTCAGTTAAATGGCGTCTCTTCCTAGCTAAGTTACAACTACTACTGGTTCACTTATACTGACACCAGCCGGGGGGGGGAGGGGGGGGGGGGGAAGCCATTACTACATGAGGTCGTTGGTGTGACTCGAACGGGAAACGCGAAATCCCGAAACCCGAGGGTGGACGGTCTACGAGTACACCACCGAGGCGGTCTAGTGAATGTGTGAAAACAGTCTAATCCGAGTCTAAACTGTCCAACAAAACATAGATTCAACAACAACTTTCGATGGAATATTTCAATTGCAGTCTCAAGTAGACTTGATAACAGTCCGTGTACTTTTCATAAAAAACAAAGACCATTCCCCTGTTCGATAATCGCAACTCAAATATGCTTCCATTCATTATTATTTATTTTTATCAAAATATCATTTATTATTTTGGACCTATATATGACGCATAGGAAACTCCGCATTGAATTTCGTTTAAATATTAAATCTGAAGATTTCCTTTCCGATTATAACATTCCTGTCGGTTGATTCAGTTGTCTCAAGGGTATTACGTCTCTTATCAGCGATTGGCTAATCATTGCGGGAATGACCACGTGCAGAAAGGTGTCGTCTGACAGCCACATACCCCGCCCGATAACACTCTTAACCCTTTCCCTCATACAACAATTCTGCAGCAGACGACTTTGAACATATTTTGTCAAAACATAGAAAATCTCCAAAATTTAATGGATAACCTATGACTAAAAGTGGAAAACATTGTGGCAAAAGGAGAAATTGCACGTTTTGTGCAATTTCTTCTATTGTCACTATGTTTTCAAAAAGCCGTCTGCTGCAGAGGCGTCAGAAAGCGTCTATATGAGGGAAAGGGTTAAATAAGTACATTTACAACGTTTGAATACGTAAACTAAAGAAATGAACGGGTGTATATGTTATTTCCTAGGGAAGAATGTGGAAAGCTTTTCAATTGCGTGAACAATGACGTTTCCGCTACTTGCAAGCAACAATCGACAGATTAGCGAAATAAATTTGTTTTGAAACTCCTATTACTGAGCATAAAGAGGGGTGTCCGAAATCTTGGTTACAGGATTTACAATATAAACTTTTAACTGCTGAAAATACATTTTGTAAATTGATATATCAATGACTATTTCTAAAATACCATTTCCATGTACATTTGCAATGATTGTCTAATGTTCTGCATACAATGTAGTTTTATGAGTATGTTTGAATATATATCATCAGATTATAATTCACCTCAATGTAAGTAAGCTACACAATTCGTCAGCTACAATTTGTCGGGTTAAAAGTAGTATGTTAACTCGTTCAGCGCCAAAGGCAATAATGAGCTTTTTGCAAACAATACAGATTCAGGCGAGTCAGCTCGTAACGAGCTGTCTCACCTGAAATCTGCATTGTTTGGCTGTGAGTTATAAAGATATTCCAAAAATCCTATAACATGAAAATAGAGTCGTCCGAGTTTGAACATGGAAGAGTCTAATTTAAACAATTCGGCGCTGAAAGGGTTAACCCTTAATCAAGCTGTACGCAACATTAACTACAAACAGAGCCCGTACATGGAAAACACGTACGAGTTGGCCTTTGGAAACAGTGAAGATCAAGATTAGGCTATGCATTCACACAGTCTGGTCAAAATCGACACTTATCAAGTTTTTACTAACACAAGCATGTTGAAAGGGACTGCCAACTTGTATAGATTATGAATGGACGGAGAAGATGCACAGGCTGATCTAAACCTACAATCTTCAGAAATGCTGACTTGTACCTCTCGTACGGCGGTGCGGGTTGACTGAATGTGTGTTAACCCTCTCTCCCTCATACGGCAATTCTGCAGCATACGACTTTGAACGTATTTTGTCAGATGGATAACCTATGACTAAAAGTGGAAAACATTGTGACAAAAGGAGAAATTGCACGTTCTGTGCAATTTCTTCTTTTGTCACTATGTTTTCAAAACGCCGTCTGCTTTAATGCTTTGTCAGACTTATTCACAATTTAGCGTTCATTCTCGACCAAATTCAACATTCCGTTCTTTTTTATTCTCATTCTTTAATTCACATTAACCCTTTTCCACAGATCTGCAGCAGACGACTTTGAAATTATCAAGTTCAAAATATAGAAAATCTCCATAAATGATAGTATGATTATTGAATAGAGTTGAATTGCGTGTGGCAAATGGAAAAAGTGTTCATGATGAGCAATTTCTCCATTTGCCACAATTATTTCAAAAGTCGTCTGCTGCAGAGGCGTTAAAAAGCGTATATATGTTGAAAATGGTTAATTAATATTCAACTAATCATCAAGGGAGGGGAAACAAGCCCCGGTAGCGACGCGAGCTGTTAATCTGGGGGTTGTGAGCTCGAAACCCAGCTCGGCCAACATTCTTTCAGACGTTTGACAAAAGACATTGTGACATGCGTCATTCGTCTTTCACGATTGAGCAGAGAGTATGTGTGGGAAATGCAGCCAGTTACTTGGAAAGTATGTTGTCACGAGTACTGGTATGAGAAAGCCAGAAAACGCATGAGTATTCGAACTGGCTGCCGTGATATGACTGTAACATTGTTGAAAACGGCGTTAAACCCCAATCAATCAAACAAGCAGAAATAGTTCAACAGGATCAGGGGTGTAATTTTAACCCTTTCCCTCATACAACACATGTGTTGAAGCAGAATACTTTGAAGACAAATGGTTATAAACATGGTAAACTTCAATACAGGATAGTTTAATCATTTTATAGAGTTGATGAGCAATTTCTCCCTTTGCCATGAAGTTTTCAAAAGTCTTCGACTTCAGAGGCGTCAGAGAGCGTCTGTTTGTGGGAAAGACCATTTAACTAATACAGAAACATGCAAGTTTTCAAAAGGAGCATATTCATTTTATTTCAACAATGATTTCAATTTAGTATCAAATCTAAATGTATAATGTTCTACACGTATTATTATTATATATTTCTCCCAAACAGACGACAAGTTAAAATATCAAATCGCGTAGACGGATAAACTTGACAATCCCGTGAAGCGTTTCTATGAAGAAGTTCGTCATTTTTGTTATCTCCTTCTGAACGGATTATTAATCATGTAGATAACTTATCGAAGTATATTCCTCTTCTGTTAAAGTTCTCATGTCAGTTGATAGTTCGTGTCTGGACCGTATACACGACATTTTTAGAACAGCTTAATTTAAAAAAATTGTTAGATACAAATTAAATTTATTGAAAATATATTATAACTTTATATCAGAAGAGGGAATAAATCATTGCTAACGCAAATATATTTGAATTTAATCAGAAATTAGAAATCAATTTGATATATTTTCTATTGAAGACGTTGTTTAATTCATAAACAAAATGGAGACGACATTGTTCATTTTCATGACATTTTTACTTGTTGACCAAGTTTCGTCGCACGGACGCTTGATGGACCCACCGAGTCGTTCGAGTGCATGGAGAATTGGATGGCCCACGCCTCACAACTACGACGACAACGCCCTGTACTGTGGCGGGTTTGCTGTAAGTTCTATATTGAAATAAATTAATTGAAAGTTTAAAGGTGTTGAACTCCAGATGGAAATAAAAAATTTGAAATGTTGAAACTGCTGTAAATATTGCTAATAGTGACAACAAAGTAAGAAGTAAATAGTTCAAAACTTGAAAAAGCAGTCAATTGGAAGACATGAAAATGTACAGAATTTGGCTTACTGGGTTTTTCTACCCAGTAAAAATGAAGCATAAACGAACGATCAATATTTAGATGTTTATATTACTGAAAAGGAAAATTATTACTCTTATTTTATCTCAGAATTATGAATCTAATGTTTCAAGACAACATTTGGACAGTTTCAAAACGTTGACTATACTATCTATAATCTGGGGTTCAGCACCTTTAAGCTTGTTAATGTTCAGATCTGATTATATGCAACGTCAGGGCGGCAATATTTAATACTGATCTCTGCGTATGAAGTAAGACGGGATTAACGGAGGCAATGCTTTATTTTTAATCAAATAATTCAGAAAGCTGTATCTTTAACTATTTTGTTCCTGCTAACTTACTGGCATAGGTACCATGTTGAGAGCGGTGGGATTTTGGGTTGATATTACCATCATCCCGGACCCCGGTGGTTCCCGGTGATGTTACATAGACTCCGCGTTGGTGTACTGCTTTGTTCAGTTGTGTGAATTCGGGTCGAAGTCAAGAGAAAGAGGGAGAGATGTAACGGGAACGGGGTATAGGTACAAATACCACTCCTAGCGACGTTGGTAAAGGTATAGGTACAAATACCACTTCTAGCGACGTCTTTGGCTTTTGTATTAAGTTAAGCAACGTACATTACTGTTAGTACCTGGATGGTGACCCGCGATGTCTAAACTCCGTGAAGGACCAGTTCCACGTTACATCATTCTTGATTCTTAACTAGTTTTCCTGCTGACTAACTGGCATTGGTACAATTATTCTGAATTTTTAAGTATTTTTTTCCCGCTGACTTACTGGCATTGATACAATTATTCTTAATTGTTAACTATTTTTCCTGCTGACTTACTGGCATTGGTACTATTATTCTTAATTGTTAACTATTTTTCCTGCTGACTTACTGGCATTGATACAATTATTCTTAATTTTTAACTATTTTTCCTGCCGACTTACTGGCATTGATACAATTATTCTTAATTGTTAACTATTTTTTCCCGCTGACTTACTGGCATTGATACAATTATTCCTAAGTGTTAATTATTTTTCCTGCTGACTTACTGGCATTGGTACTATTATTCTTAATTGTTAACTATTTTTCCTGCTGACTTACTGGCATTGGTACTATTATTCTTAATTGTTAACTATTTTTCCTGCTGACTTACTGGCATTGGTACTATTATTCTTAATTGTTAACTATTTTTCCTGATGACTTACTGGTATTGGTACTATTATTCTTAATTGTTGACTATTTTTCCTGCTGACTTACTGGCATTGATACAATTATTTTTAATTGTTAACTTTTTTTCCTGCTGACTTACTGGCATTGGTACTATTATTCTTAATTGTTAACTATTTTTTTCCGCTGACTTACTGGCAGTGGTACAATTATTCTTGGTTTTTAACTATTTTTTTCCTGCTGACTTATTGGCATTGGTACCATCATTCTTGATTTGTAACTGCCATGCGACTATTTATATTGCATTTTATTTATTTACAATTTTTGACAATGCGAAAAAATGGATAGAGACACCAATTCGAATTAGATTAAATTATAAAAGTTTGATGTTGTATCATAACGAAGTCAACAACAGTGGGTGTCCGCCGATGTCTGGACAGAGGAACACGGATTCTGTTAACCCTTTCCCTCATACGACAATTCTGCAGCAGACGACTTTAAACGTATTTTGTCAAAACATAGAAAATCTCCATAATTGAATGGATAACATATGACTAAAAGTGGAAAACTTTGTGGCAAAAGGAGAAATTGCACGTTTTGTGCAATTTCTTCTTTTGTCACTATGTTTTCAAAAAGCCGTCTGCTGCAGAGGCGTCAGAAAGCGTCTATATGAGGGAAAGGGTTAAAAGTTCTGTCAAACATCAAGGATAATTTGCAAAAATATTCAACACACAAGAGTTCATCCGTTATGTGCGTTATATTTCTAAGGAATGTTCTCACTTCATAGTATAATTGTTATGTTGATATATTTATAAAATATGTATATGTAAAACAAACAAAATGTAAAGTCTACGTTAAAAATAATACTCAGTTATTCTCTGGGTTTTGCCAAACAATCGAAGAAGCCGGTGTCGAATGACCTTGACACCGGATGAATTACACGCGCGTAAAACGCGTCATCGTAAGAAATACCCGCAATAAAATGTTCCATCCGATAAGATCCATTATGACTTAAAGCCATAATGGGTATTTATCGGATAGGGCCCTAACTCACAAGAAACAGCAGGGCGAACCTATGCAAACTTGCATTTGTCTAGCCCCGCCTTTCTGCCACACACACTCAACTTATAAAATGAACAATTCAAAACAAAATTTGAAATACAATATTCTTTAATAATACTATCAAATTGGCATTAATGGGCGCGTCTCCATAAACACTGTCAAATAAGAATAAACAAAATAGGCTTAAGACAAAGAGTGGGCTGCCAACCAAATTGGCTATTAGGGCTAGCCCCAATTTAGCTAAACATTTACAAACTTAAGCCCGGAAATATATTTGCACAGCTACCAAAAATCAAAAAATGATCAATGTCACCATTAGAGGTCAGACCCTGGGAATATTCAGTGGTCTGACCAATTTTTAGCTCAAAACTCAGTCATTGTAGTCACTAAATGACAATGTTAAAAAGATCACAAAACTGTAAAGGTTCGCTGCACGCCACAAAGGCAGCACAAGACTTACTCCGAAAAGGAAGCCGAATGCTGCCGACACGCCAAAGGGGGCAACAACGGATTAACTGCCCCCGCAACAGCGAAACTATTACCAAAAGCTGCAAGACGCGCCCCAAACAAATGTTAATTAACTGCAGAACTGATTGTTTTCTTTCACAAAGGCTGTTATACCCTTCGCTATTTGGTTTAAAAACAAAATGTTGCCGTGTTTACTCAAATGAACACCATCATCTAAATATAACTTTTCACTAACCGCACTCAACATAGGGTATTTAATAAAGCAGCCCCCGTTCCGGATTGCCAGCGTCCCTGCAAAACTATTGAGACGCTGTCTGCATCGCTCCATAGCCACACAGGAGATTGAATATCTCCAAGAAGCACGGGGCAGGACTTCAGACCAAATGATATAACATCCAGGGAGCTGCTCATTGACAAAATTGAAAGTCTTAACTACCACTTTTCTCAACCGCTTCAGGCTCACCTTTCCCAAATCATTACCCCCACAGTGGAGTAAAATTGCAAATGGATTATCCCCAACTTTATCCAAAGTTCTTAGTTTATACACTGCATTAAACAGGGTCAAACCTCCATAACCCTGCCACCACAACTGTATATCTGTTAGTCCTATGTTAGTTCCCATTTCCAAGGTTTTTGCCGTTATGAAGCCCCTTTTTATCAAAGATGAACCAACACACCAAATGTTGAGCTGTTTGGCACCTAAATACAATCTTGATTCATGTTATTACGTTAACAATGAGTTTCAAACTACATAAAAATAAAAATAAAAACTTAAAACATAACTGTACATGCCAACCCTGGGAGTTATCAGAGGAAGGCTTATAACAAGAAAAACTATACCTTACAAGGCACTGACCAAAACAAGCAGCCGGACAAGGGGAGCACAATTCTTAAAACAACTAAAGTTAACAATTTAAAATTGTCTAAATCCCTACAAATTTACAAAGGGCAAAGCAACGATCTAGAGAGGAAAACGCTACAAACCCTGCTAAGTACGTTAAGTCAGGACTGACAAAGCCGGGGCACGACATGTGCATAAGGCAATGAGTGTATATAACTTTTATAGGCATTAGAACTCCAGCGACCTGCCAGCTTAATAGTCTCCTCCGAGTATCCCAAGGCAGCAGCCGTAGTGGCTGCTCCTATTCTGAATGAATGTGTATTGTAAAGCTTATAACCTATGTCATTCGTGGCAAGAGCTTTTTTGAGAACCACTGAAAATTGGTTCCTTGTCAGTGGTCTCCCATCTAAATGGCAAAATAATGGACCTTCACATTGAGGCCGAGTTTGCAAATAATTAGTCATCAGTTGAAGAGGACAAACTCCTTTGTCTCTTTTATGTATTTTTATCTGAGTACCTTTGCCTGCTTGATCAGTCTTGGTATAGCGCAAATGAACTAGAATTTCATCTGAATTAATATGAATATCATTTCTTTTCAATACTTGATGCCCATTGTTTTTGGTAATTACTAACTCACCCACCCGGAAAAAACCAAAAAATGCAAGAGAGAAAGCAGCTGCAAACAGCTTCTGCTCATATGTATTAGAGGTCACATGTTGTAAAGCATTTACAATTGTAACAAGTATACTGATGGTAATGGGTAGCCTAACTTTTTTATGTTGGCTTGACCTCCGAAAACCTTCCAAAAGTTTACCTACCAGGTAGTGCTTTGTTGTATCTGTTGAAACACTTATTTTACATTGAAATGAAATTGCACTGATGTAAAGCTTTGCAGTATTAAATGCAAAACCTCTAGCTGACAGGCTAGCTATAAACAGCATAAGTTGCTCTAAAGAGGGAGGCCAACTTTCTCCCAACTTATTGAAAACCCGGAACTCAGAAAATTTCTTTAAAGCATTCCTGTAAGAAGAAGTTGTATTACCCGCTAACGAGGCCTTTAAAAGTCTACCAGCCTCACATTTGAGATCACCAATTGAAAACAGTCTGGGATTAGTTCTGGACAGTGATTGGCCGTTGGATCTAAACTGAAGAATCTGTCCCACTGCTTACGAGAAATAGAATCAGCTAATGCATTATCTTGAGAAGAAATATGCTTTGCTCTAAAAACAATGTCAAATTGCATAGCTATGAATATAAATTGTCTAAGCAATACCATAACTGCCTTTGAGCGACTTGTCTGCTTGTTCATGATTGTCACTAGCCCTTCATTATCTATTAAAAGGATGATTTTCTTTTTCTTTAGCTTCTCACCCCATAAACAGAATGATAACAATACAGGGACCATTTCCAAAAATGTTATATCTGACATTACAGCCTTGACCTGCCAGTGCTTTGGCCAAGGAAAGAAGGCCCATTTACCATTAAAGTAACAGCCGCATCCAAGATCAGAAGAACCAGAACTGTCGGTTTGCAATCGTAGTGTGTACATATCATTCCAAACTGAATCTGGAATATGACAAATACCATTGAACTCTTTTAAAAAGGAAACCCATAGAGAAATGTCCAGCTTCATCTCATTATTCAGCCTTAACCTGTGATGAGGTTTGGACAATGAAGACATGGCGTCGTAAAAACGCCTTAAAAAAGCTCTACTTGAACGAATAGCTCGGCAAAAGAAATTGAGCTTTCCAGCCAGGTGTTGTAAAGCCCTAAGAGTAATTTTTTTCTTGTCTTGAAAGTTGCCTAAAAGCTCAACCAGCTCCTGTATCTTTTGTAAGGGAATCCTTATGACCATTTTTTTAGTATCAATCTCGAGGCCAAGAAACACTAAAACAGTTATCGGACCAACTGACTTTTCTTCTGCTATGGGCAGACCAATTTTGCAGCAGACTTCAGTGAAAGTACTCAGAAGTGTTTCGCAATCTCCCGAGAATGCACTGCCTGCAAAAATAAAATCATCCAAATAATGATCCATGGACATCCTATTGGATAAGTGACAAACGGTCCAATGAATGAATGAAGAAAACTGTTCAAAAATGAAACATGAGCTACTTAAACCCATTGGCAATGTTTTGTCAACGTAGTATTTTCCATCTACTTTGATACCAAGTAGCTGAAAGTCCTTTGGGTGAACAGGTAAAAGCCTGAAAGCAGACTTTATATCACGCTTTGCTAGAAGAGCATTTTTTCCCAGACTAAATATCATGTCTGCGACTTTGTCAAATGAAGTATACTGGACAGATGAATATTTCTCATCTATACCATCATTAATGCTTGCACCTTCTGGGTAAGATAAATGGGAAATTAGGCGCCAGCCACCGTCAGACTTTGGGACTATACCAACAGGCGAAATGATCATGTTTTCGAAAGGGATTTCAGTAAATGGCCCCTCTATTCTTCCCAAAGAAATTTCTCTGTAAATTTTCTCCTTGAGTTCATTGGGATGTAAATAAGCAGATTTCAAATTTCCAGATTCTTTGTGCTCCCTAGGTCCCGCATATCCTAACTTAAATCCAAATATGAAACCATCCAATAAAAATTTTGGATCTTTCCATTTTGGGTACATTGCTAAATACTCTAAGAGAGCAGAAAACCTGATAGGCGTTGGCGCTAATCTTTTTAGATTATTTTGAAAAGCGTGGGCGGAAACTTGGCTGCGAGTTGTTGAATGGACCCCTTGGTCTTTGCTGTGGCATAGATTGGCTAAATTGCTGTCCCTTCGGTCCTTGACCACACAGCCTAGAGGGGTGATCATTATTGCATTTTAAACAAGCATGTCGAAATGTACAGTTTAGTTTAGAGCAATATCTGAAATTAAAGTCAAAACATTTCTTGCCTAAATTCTTACTGGCTTGCTGCGGCATGGTTGTATTACTATTAGGAGCAGCCATAAACAGCAGCCAAAGCTCATAATCTATTTTCGCAAAAGACCTTGCGGGGTCTGCTGCAAGACGCAGTCTGAATTGTTGGTCATAAGCCCTCCAACCCATACCGCCATGTTGTTTTGCTCCGAGACGTATGTTACTTATATATTTTAATAAGTCCTGACATTTAATCGGATGTGCTGCAGTGAAAATGCTTGTAAATATAAGCATTGCATCCGTCCATGACTCAATGTTTAAGTATTTCTGGTTGTCTGCAGTGGATTTCAAAAAAAGTTCACCCCCTGACCCTACAGACAGACTATTTTCGTTACCAGAACCCCTACCAGAACTTAACAGGGCAGATAATTCCACATATTGATATGTTTTAATCTTATCCTTCAATTGTTGAGGAACTTGAAAGCCAATCTGACTCTCTACGCTTTGTGTCACATTGACCGATGCATCAAGTCCCTCAAACAGATTAACATCAACTAAACCTCTACCTGGATCCGTGGTTGTCTGTGTTACCCCAGTGGCAGCGATCACTGGTGGTTCAGCATCTCCCAAAAAATCAATGACAGACCCAACTTCTGATGTTGAAGAACCAGACCCATCTTGTGATGTTGAAGGACCAGACCCATCTTGTGATGTTGAAGGACGAACCACCGGTGTGTCGATCGATACAGCTTCAGGCAGCCGCTTACCACTTGCTCTTCTCCTTTTCGCCCCACCAGAGCTCACAACAGTCTTCCTCTTTGGCATTATTTCCGCGTATGTACCGTAAAAGGAAAACACAAATTGTTATACATTATAAATGTATCCGTGTACAGGATTAATTCCCTACTATACAAACCCTCCAATATAATCTCTCAGCTCCAAACAAGTTGTAATTGCCCTTGGAAGCACCCAGTGCCACCAGAGCTATATATTATTATCATTCATATCCTAAGGACTCAATTGTAGTTTGTTGTCCAGCACCATAGTCTGATAATTGAGCGATATCGCCAATAATGCATAAATCCTACATTGACATAGGAGCCAACAACATAGGGTAGTCTGACAAAATATCTATTTCGTTTAAATAATGGACCATGAAAAGGCCAGGCTCAATTGTAGTTTGCTGTACAGCAAGTCCGATATCGCCAATAATGCATAAATCCTACAATAACATAAGAGCCAACAACCTAGGGGAGTCTAACACGCCAGACTGCCATTACATATAAACAATTAAATGTTGAAAATGGCGTTAACCAAGTCCCCATCTGCCTAGTACACTAAACGAACTTTGGGCCAAAGTGTTTTTCAATAACGAATACCTCACATGACCCAGTGCTCTTTACCAACAACGTTGAAGGAACGTTTTACCGTTGGCTCCACAAAAATCCATTTAAATGCTTAAAATCGTCAAAGATAAATCTGGATGATTCTTTCATGATGGGGCTATAGGACGACAACATATTGTCACAAATGTCCCATTACCTGACATAACCCCTTTACAAATGCACCATGCATTCAATGAAAATTAATCCTCTACCGCTAACAATTTTTGGGTGCGGTTTTGCATGTGAATCAACTAAAATCCATATAAAATTCATTAAATGTCCGCCATCTGAACGTGAATCATCTTTATAATGTAACAATAATTGCTCAAATATACACCGGCAGCTAATCAGACATACCGTTATTCTAGTCTGCAACCAAACTCTCTTTTTTCTCCCTCAGTTATTCTCTGGGTTTTGCCAAACAATCGAAGAAGCCGGTGTCGAATGACCTTGACACCGGATGAATTACACGCGCGTAAAACGCGTCATCGTAAGAAATACCCGCAATAAAATGTTCCATCCGATAAGATCCATTATGACTTAAAGCCATAATGGGTATATATTCCATAGATAATGGGTTTGATATATAATCGAATGTTATTTATAACAGCCACATACATCCTCATGAGTTATATACTCTCACGAAACTCGGGATGAGGTTAACCTTTTCCCAGATATAAACGCTTTCTTAAACCTCTGCAGCCGACGACTTTTGAAAACATTGTGACAAAAGCAGTAATTGCTCAAAGCGAGCAAATTTTCCTTTTTCCACAACGTTTCCAACTCATTTCAATAATTTAACTTTTATTTATAGAGATTTTTGCCTATGAGATTTCAAAGTCTTCTGCTGCAGTTTCGCTGTATGTGGGAAAGGGTTAATATTGAAGAGTTTTGTCTGCAAAAGACATGATGTGACTCTAACCGAGATTTTATTGTCTTATTGGTTGGGTTTTGTTTCCAGAGAATGGTGAATAATGGCGGTAAATGTGGTATTTGTGGTGACCCGTATGATGGTACACGTCTGAACGAGGCTGGTGGAAAATATGCAACAGGGACGATCTTTAGAAATTATACGGTAAATAACATTTATATGTAACTATGACGTATTGAACTATTTATGCTTAGAGAGTAAATGAAATGAAACTGACCTCGAAGAGACAGGCGATAAATACAAGATACAAGATATTTATTTCGCAATTTATGCCACCGGCCCATTATACAACATAACTGATACGTTTATACACAAAGAGTGCTGAAATACTTACATGTGAAGCTAAGATAGTAAATATGGCACAAGAACCAATTGAAAATATTTTAATTTATTATTCACGCTAGGCCACCAGCAGTAATGTTAGAATGGTGATTTACGCCATTTTCAACAGTAGTTCAGTTATATCACGGCGTTTCGTGGAGCGCATACCAGTATCACCGGCGTTATTCATCCGGACACAGAGTCTAATAGTCGTAATGCTATCCCCGCAACCTTGCGCGCCAACGGAGTATCTTCGAAATTATTACTATGCATCTGTGATGTCATCATTGTCAATTTTATTTTATTTTTCTCGCCTTTCGGTATGACGCGATTTATCGGGCTCCCAACGTTGTGATGTCATCATTGTCAATTTTGTTTCATTTTTTCCCCCTTGCCTTTCGGTATGACGCGATTTATCGCGCTCCCACCTCTGTGATGTCATCATTGTCAATTTTGTTTTATTTTCCTCGCCTTTCGGTATGATGCCATTTATCGCGCTCGCAATCCCTATATGTGTTGTCATCATATGTTTCCCTATAATGGCACTTTTCGCTAGGAGAGTAACCGAATGGCTCGAATTTATGAGATAGGTGTTATCTATCCTACTGTTGATGTATATTAACCATTTCCATCATATAGACGCTTTCTGACGCCTCTGCAGCAGACGGCTTTTTGAAAACATAGTGACAAAAGAAGAAATTGCACAAAACGTGCAATTTCTCCTTTTGACACAATGTTTTCCACTTTTAGTCATAGGTTATCCATTCAATTGTAGAGATTTTCCATTATTTGACAAAATATGTTCAAAGTCGTCTGCTGCAGAATTGTCGTATGAGGGAAAGGATTAAAAGTACTTTACGCTACGCCACTAACGAAACCAATCTTCTGAATTTATAAAAGGGAGGTAATAAGCCACTATAGGTATTATCAATGCGATAAATAATAAAAGTTAACTGCGGTAGTATTATTTACCCTATAAATAACACTTTACGCTAAACCAATTAACTCTTTCAGCGCCAAAGGCAATATTGAGCTATTTGCAAACAATACAGATTCAGGTGAGGCAGCTCGTAACGAGCTGTCTCACCTGAAATCTGCATTGTTAGGCTGTAAGTTATAAAGATATTCCAAAACTCCTATAACATGAAAATAGTTTCGTCCGAGTTTGAACATGGAAGAGTCTACTTTAAACAATTCGGCGCTTAGTTAGCCAAAGAAAGATGTATTTGACTATATACAGAACATAAATAACTTCGCGCAATAACGGAATAACATCCACGCCCAGCGTGAGTTACAAGTAGTTCGGGCTCTGTAATGGCGTTCAAACGAAACACGTTACGTGACTTGAATCAGTGTGTTTTGAGAAATTGATCAATTCCGTTTAAAACACTCGTCGCGCCCTCTAAAACACTATCGAACTAAATTCAACCATTGTGTTACAGCAAGGACAAACATTCCGAGCCAAGGCAGAAATTACGGCCAACCACTGTGGATTCATGCAGTTTAAGATCTGTCCCAATAACAACGTGAACCAGGCAGCCACACAAGAGTGCCTCGACAAACACATACTCCAATTGGCCGATGGGAGCGGCTCCCAGTAAGTACTTCAGTTGCTTGCATCACGGCGACAAGTTCAAATACCAGTGTGTTTCGTATCTTTCTAGCAACAGTAATCCACACAAACACCGCCGTTATTTATTTGAAATAATGTTGAAAACGTCCTAAAATACCAATAAAAAAACCACACAAAAAGTGTTCCCAGAAAACTGACTCGCTACTTGAATGACACTTTATATGTTATGTTTCTTTGGTTGTCCGATGTTTTCAAAAGCATTTAAGTTGATTGCACCACGACGACTAGTTTAAATACCCATGTGTTTCGTATCTTTCTAGCAACCGTACTCCAAACAAAACGTTTTCCCTAGTTGAACGACACTTTATGTCGTTAGATTGATTTACATAGACTGTTCACGACAGTTTGGTCATACTTACACATAATGAAGTATATCGAGGGCTTGGCGTGAAATGGTTGTATCTAAAATTGGTATTTTTTTACCAAGGTTATTCACCTCGCCATAAAGTCTTTATAAGCGTTAAATCATTTTTTCTTGGTAAACAATGGAAATTAAGGTGCCATTGCTCGTTCTGAGCAATGGCACCTAAATTTGCATTGTTTACAAAGGGGTCAAAATTGCCCCATAAACCAGGGTGTTCAAAATAGGTTTTTAGTTACAACCGTTTCACACCAAGCCCTCGATATTTCAATTATCGGTTAAGCTCAAAATTAAGCAACCTAATACTGTTTTGATTCTTTTTAAGAAATATATACACGGATAAGGTATTTGAAACTTCCGAAGGTCTACTTTCGTGTAACGATCCTCACACTCGTGTTAAATCCCTACCATATGTACTCTTAGTGTGTACGTTAAGTGTGCACGCTAAATGTGTACGCTCAGTGTGTACGCTAAGTGAATCCTCTAAATATGTACACTAGTTATGTACGATACGTGTGTACGCTCAGTGTGTACGCTATATATAAGTGAGAACTCTAAGTGTTTACACTAGTTATGTACGCTAAGTATGAACGATAAATGTGTATTATAAGTGTGCACTCTAATTGTTTACGCTAAGTGTGTACGCTAAATGTGTACACTCAGTGTGTACGCTAAATGTGTACGCTCAGTGTGTACGCTATATATAAGTGTGTACGCTAAGTGAGTATTCTAAGTTTGTACGCTATATATAACTGTGTACGCTAAATGTGTACGCTCAGTGTGTACACTCAGTGCGTACGCTATTTATAAGTGTGTACGCTAAATGTGTACGCTCAGTGTGTACACTATTTTAAGTGTTTACGCTAAGTGTGTACGTTATATATAAGTGTGTACGCTCAGTGTGTACGCTATATATAAGTGTGTACACTAGTTATGTACGATAAGTGTGTACACTAAGTGTTTACGCTAAGTGTGTACGCTAAATGTATACACTAATTAAAAAGGTTAATGAATTGTGTTGTACACATGGATGTTGCATGTTTTTCCTTTGTTTACTGAATAAGGTATAACTATCTAACCGTTTCCTTTTGACTTTCAGATTTAAGGTGCCATGCGGACAGACAGGTACAATGAGTATGGATCTAAAGTTACCCGACAACATAGTTTGCAGTCAGTGTGTAGTACAGTGGAAATATCATGCCGGTAAGTGTGTTAGTTAGTGTAGTACAGTGGAAAATGGCTAACAGTCTATGTGGAAACGCAGCCACTTGCTTGGAAATATTGTTGTGTGGAGTACTAGTGTGAGAAAACCAGGAAACGCATGGGTAGGTGAACTGGCCGCCGTGATTTGACTGAAAAAAAACTGAAAAACGCAATCAATAGCTAGTGTTGTACAGTGGAAATATCATGCCGGTAAGTTTGTTTATTTGTGTGGTACAGCGAGAATATCATGCCGGTAAGTTTGTTGGTAAATGTGGTACAGTGGAAATATCATGCCGGTAAGTTTGTTGGTAAATGTGGTACAGTGGAAATATCATGCCGGGAAGTTTGTTGGTAAATGTGGTACAATGGACATATCATGCCGGGAAGTTTGTTTGTTTGTGTGGTACAGTGGAAATATCATGCCGGGAAGTTTGTTGGTAAATGTGGTACAGTGGAAATATCATGCCGGGAAGTTTGTTGGTAAATGTGGTACAGTGGACATATCATGCCGGTAAGTTTGTTGGTAAATGTGGTACAGTGGAAATATCATGCCGGGAAGTTTGTTGGTAAATGTGGTACAGTGGAAATATCATGCCGGGAAGTTGTTTGTTTGTGTGGTACAGTGGAAATATCATGCCGGGAAGTTGTTTGTTTGTGTGGTACAGTGGAAATATCATGCCGGGAAGTTAGTTTGTTGTAATTGTGTTGTATGCCGCTTTCAACTGTACTACAGTCATATCACAGATAATGTTCCAGTACTACTATTAAGTTTATCCCGATAGCAGCGCAATAGTTGTATAGCTATTACCACCACAACCCTGAACGCCAAGGGGAGATTGCATGATCTTAAGTCAGTATTAAAATATATAGTATAACCAGGGACGTAGATAAGAGGGATAGGCAACTCCACATGTACACCTGTTATCTTGTTAAAATATCACACATAGACATAAAATTGTCCAAATTTTTACATTTTGTAGCAAATAAAACTTTGAAGTCACATTTGGCACATAAACAAAAAATACATATTCTGAAAGCTCAACATTTCAACTAAAGTTAGAGATACAATGTATAACTGGAATTTCTTTGTATTTTGAACAATGACTGTTTTAAAAGACACCGATATTGGGATTTCTGAATTATATTATTTTGTTCCAAAAATTAATAGACTGACATTTTTCATTCGGATAACATATTATCAAAACCTGTAATATATTAAAATATTTTTATCTTCTGCAATAGAAGAATGTTTAAACTTCCAGAAAATATATTTTTCATTTTCACATCTTGAATAGTGTTTCAGTTTTACTTGCTACAAATGTAGGCACGGGTGATATTTTAGTATATAATTTAGTTATTTATCCCTCTTACATCCCTGGTATAACCCAACTCGAATCCTGGTATCACACTCTCGATTCGGACGCTCTGTTCTATAAACAACAGATACGGTTACGTACTAGTAATAATCCAAGTAGATGTACAGATCAGATTGCATTGCACCTTGCCATATGTATACTGGTACCGGGCATCTGTATGCGTTGAACACCAATGCGTATTAAGGCGTTACATAACTGTCTTCGGAAATAAATTCAAAAAATCTCTCATGGCCGAATTTGTAAGCGTATGGGACCCGGAGTTTCTGACCATTTAGTTTTAGGGTTTCTCTCCCCGATAGCGGCGGTCACGGTGAAGTGTCCTTGGACAATGCTCATTTCCCATCACATATCATTTGGCAGTAACAGCTGAACTATCCAATCACATGTCTGTTTGGGGGTAACAGCTGAAATATCCTATCACATGTCTTTTAGGGGTGAGCAGCTGAAATGTCCCATAATATGTTATTTTTAGGAAACAACTGGGTGATTGATTCCTATACATATTTGTTTAAGTAAACAGTAAGAGCGTCCAGAAAAAAACATGCCATATTTATGAAACAGAAATGGCCTCCAATAATATGTATGTCTACATTAAGTAACAGTTGTGAAATGTCCCTTAGCATGTCTACCTTACTTACCAGTTGAGACGTACAATCATTTTCCTTTTTTAAATTCTACATAACAGTTCGGGAATCTCCAATAACATGTCTATTTTAGGTAACATTGTTGGTATCTCATATCATGTCTATTTTAGGTAACATTGTTGGTATCTCATATCATGTCTATTTTAGGTAACATTGTTGGTATCTCATAGCATGTCTATTTTAGGTAACAGTGTTGGTATCTCATAGCATGTCTATTTTAGGTAACATTGTTGGTATCTCATATCATGTCTATTTTTGGTAACATTGTTGGAATCTATCTCATAGCATGTCCATTTTAGGTAACATTGTTGGTATCTCATAGCATCATATTATAAGTAACATTGTTGGTATCGCATAGCATGTCTATTATAAATAACATTGTTGGTATCTATGTCTATTTTATGTAAAATTGTTTGAATCCCATATCATGTCTATTTTAGGTAACATTGTGGTATCTTATAACATGTCTTTTAGAGGTAACATTGTTGGAATCCCGTGACTTGACATGACATGACATGTCTATTTTAGGTAACAGTTGGGGTGTCGATCCCATCACTAAACGTGGATGTGTCGGGTGCGGGACACAAGAAGAGTTTTACGGTTGTTCTGACGTCCAAATCGTCCAGTCAGACGCCCTACCTCAACCTGCCCAGGTGGTACCAACTACTACCACGCCCATACCGACACCCAGACCAACACAGAAACAGACAAACCCCGCAATAATTGTCAACCCAACACGGACAGCGATCGTAAATCCCCAGGTATGGGAAAACATTTATAATACACTATTATTAAAAAATAACTAAAAACTACATTAAATAGTGCGCTAAATAACAAGAGCAGTTTAAATAGAAATACATGACGAGGGGATATTATGTTGCAGTAATGATACCTTGCTTTGTATTGTACTACTAGGCGCTAGGTTCATTTGATATCTTGCGAACACGAAGGTCGAGAGATATGTCAAGTTTTCATCGCTCCCAGTAGTCAATATAAGATTATAGTCAGGTATCTCTACTGCAACATTATGCTCCCTTTATCATATACCTAGTATAGCTTTTCAGACAGAATAAAGAACAAATATTTGTTTTTTTTAAGTTTTCAATGACAAAATTACATTAAATAATATTTTTATAAAATGTCGTATGAATCACACCCAAATACCGCATTTTTAATGACGTGAAATCATATTTTATGACGTCACAACATAGTTCATATTTTGTACTGTATTTGACTTTTTTGAGGCTCCATATCATGCTTTATTTTGTTGATTCTAAATATCAAGTTGTATTGATCCGCTGTAGTGTTTACGAAAATCAATTGTATATCAATCACTGTATCAAACTACGCTGGCACCTGACTAATTCCAGACGTACTAGTATACCTTAGTAATCCAGGTACCAGACTGGGCTGTAAGTCGACATTGTTGGTTCATACCAGACATACTAATTGGCTATAGTACGCCGGGTACCAGGCTACACTGCAAGTCGCCATTGTTGGATCATGTCAGACATACTTATTTACTATAGTAAGCATGCTACTTTTTAGCAAATGTTCCAACACTTTAAGTTAAAAATATCAAGGATATGTTCTGTTACAGATAGGACAAACCGGCAGTTCGAACTGTCGGGCCATCAACCTCTGGGCCGGAAGTCCGACTCTGGATAAATGGTGCGTGGACAACTGTGCTAATGGTAACTGTCCTGTGCTGGCCTGCGATTGTTCTTCTCAACAAGCTGTGACTAATCCACCTACAACCCAGAAACCGACCACTACTACAACTAGACCGACCACTACTACAACTAAACCAACCACTACCACAACTAAACCAACCACTACTACAACTAAACCTACAACGCCTAAACCGACCACTGCTACCACAACACAAACCACATCTACCACCACACAGAGCGTAAGTGTTTCTCGCGAGATTGTCTTATCACTCACTCGTTGCAGCTGATGCTTTTTAGCCTCTCTGCAGCAGATTATTTGTGTCGCTCCTGTATCAAATGCTTTTTAGCCTCTCTACCAAGATTATTTGTGTCGCTCCTGTATCAAATGCTTTTTAGCCTCTCTACCCAGATTATTTGTGTCGCTCCTGTATCAAATGCTTTTTAGCCTCTCTACCCAGATTATTTGTGTCGCTCCTGTATCAAATGCTTTTTAGCCTCTCTACCAAGATTATTTGTGTCGCCCCTGTATCAAATGCTTTTTAGCCTCTCTACCAAGATTATTTGTGTCGCTCCTGTATCAAATGCTTTTTAGCCTCTCTACCAAGATTATTTGTGTCGCCCCTGTATCAAATGCTTTTTAGCCTCTCTACCAAGATTATTTGTGTCGCTCCTGTACCAAATGCTTTTTAGTCTCTCTGCAGCAGATTATTTGTGTCGCTCCTGTACCAGATGCGTTTTAGCCTCTCTGCAGCAGATTATTTGTGTTGCCCCTGTACCAGATGCGTGTTAGCCTCTCTGCAGCAGATTATTTGTGTTGCCCCTGTACCAGATGCGTTTTAGCCTCTCTGCAGCAGATTATTTGTGTTGCCCCTGTACCAGATGCGTTTTAGCCTCTCTGCAGCAGATTATTTGTGTCGCCCCTGTATCAGATGCTTTTTAGCCTCTCTGCAGCAGATTATTTGTGTCGCCCCTGTATCAGATGCTTTTGTGTTGTGCCCATAGAGCAGACGCTTTTTGAAGCACCTGCAGCAGATTATTTTTTGCAAACGTTGCGCGAAAAACAAAAAATGTTAAAATTAATATGTAATTATTGTGATCATTTAATGACATATGAAACGCGAATATAAGTTTTATAAATAAACATCCATACACTTACAATGTATGTTCTTATCTTCTTTCATTATTTCCTATATAGAAATGTGCTTAAAAGTGCAATTTATGTATTTTATATGGACAATTTGGTAAAATGACAATACGTGCTTTCTCTAAAGGAGCATTTGTGAAATTATAAATGTATATATTTTGTATAGAAACATTCGTAAATTACATCCATGTATTTTCAAAGAAACATTCGTAAAATTATAATGTCTGTTCTGTAGAAACATTCATAAAAATACGATTAATGCATTTTTATATAGAAATATTCAAAAATAACATTATATGGATCGTATATAGAAACATTCGTAGAATTACACTGCATGTACTTTATTTTGAAAAGTTCGTAAAATTACTATGAATGTTTTTATATAGCAACATTCGTAAAATTGCAATGAAAGATTTTTATATAGAACATTGATAACATTAAAATGTGTTATCCATATTTAAAAATTCGTAAAATTAAGACTGCTTCTATTGACTTCTATTTTAATGGAGTGTTTGTTTTATTGACAGACGACGCCAAAGGTAACTGCACCACCAAGTCCGAACTTTATCACCAGGACAGAATGTAAGGCCATCAATCTTTGGGCTGGAAACGAATATTTAGACAGGTAATGTATGTCACGTAAAATCTCAGAAATATCCATTGATTGATTAGTTAATTGTTTGATTGATTGATTGGTTGATTGGTTGGTTGGTTTATTTGTTAATTGATTGATATCTTGATTGATTGATTGATTGATTGAGTGATGGATGGATTGATTGATTGATTGATGGATTAAGGGATGGATGGACTGATTGGTTGGTTGGTTGATTGACTGATTGGGTTATTTGTTAATTGATTGATAGCTGGATTGATTGATTGATTGATTGATTGATTGATTGATTGATTGATTGATTGATTGATTGATTGATTGATTGATTGATTGATTGATGGATGGATTGATTGAATGATTGATTGATTGATTGATTGATTTATCAATATATCACGGCGGTCAGTTTACCGAACGCATGTTTCGCATCAATACTTCACACACCATTCTAATTTCGTATAGAAAAATTGTAAAAAGCGACGAAATCGAAACCCGATAGGAATTAATGTGCACAAACACATCAAATGGCATGTTTGAAAGCTTAACTGATGGGTCCACACTAATGTTATCCCATAGAATTGTGATTGTATCACCAGTTCTAACGGGCATCGCATTATTGGTGTATGCCTGACCAAATAATGTAATAGTAATGGCAGAAACTCCAGACTATACTATTAAATGTAATGGAAGGGGCAGCTAACTCCAAAATAAACCCTGTAATGCAATGGTAAGGGCAGACAACTCTAGACTAAACCGGACTATGCGTAATAATTGTCACATTCAAGGGGAACAACTTTTACAGATCTACATTTGTTTAACTTTTAAACTATCGTTATCTCCCTTTGATCAATCGTTAGCTCGCTATTTGACTGTCTAAACTATTGCATTCGTTTATATGGATGGGACATGTGAATTGTGTTTTCACTTTTTCCTTATTTCACTCGTTCAATGCCGAAAGCAATTAAATGCGTTTGCAAACAATGCAGATTCATGTGAGACATACCGCATCTCGCAGAGCCAACTTGTTCCATAGTCTCACATGTAATCTGCATTGTTTGCGATTTAGACATTCAGTTTTACCAAATATCCTGTTGGACGAAACATGGATTGATCCGATTATCAACATGGAAGAGTCGACTTTGTGTAATTCTTGCAGTGAAAGGGTTAAAAAGAAATCATGTCAAACGTTTCCAATTTGGACGATTTATTAACTGGTATAGGATTGACATTAACTGTATTTCTGAAACCTCATGCAGCAGACTGCATTTGTAAACATTTAGGGATATGGAGGCATTTTTCAATCCCATAATTTGCTTATATGAGCCGTCCCACGAGTAAAACCAACATTGTAAACTCTGCGTAAAGTATCGACCTGGTTCAGCTTAAGCATGCCGTGCAGGCTAACCCGGACAGACGACACTTTTCTTCTGTTTCAGGAATCATTACTCTATACCCCTTTCCCCCTGTGACGGAATGTGTCGGCCCGGATAAGCCGCGCGGGCTATGCAGGCTGATCTGGGTCGATATATTACGCAGAGTCAATAATGTTTGTTTTATCGTGGGACGGCTCAATTATACAATTTTTTCGCTGGTACAATTGTCTTCCAATAAACCTACGGTGTGAGAATACTGCATAAAAGCAATTTCAATTTCATTGTCGTTCATATTTTCTATTTATTTATTTTTTCTTGTATGACTATATATTGTTTATATATTCGACTCATCTTACCTTACCACAACCTGCTTTAAGGTGAGGGCCGTCACTAATGTTGGTAAAACTTGTGGCCCAACCCTTTTAACTAATTTGCATGCATTTCAATTCTACTTGTAAGCTGCTTATATGTACACATGTATAATCTGTGCATTGTATTATAAACATGTATTGATATCTTCTGCAATAAAATAGTATTAAACTAAACTAAACATGTTTGTTTTCAGAGGTTATCACATTATCCACATGTTCGAACGATGTTCGGCCGCTATTATTGGAAACGACCATCAGGCGAATTAAAGTGTACGGGTTCTATTTTCATAACTTATATTTAAAATCATTTAAGGTGGTGTGCTGACGCATGCGCAAGAGGTAACTGTCCAGAAGATTCGTGCGCATGTACGAAAACACAAATTATGGTTACCAGGCCAACTGACGAAACACTGATTCCGTTTTTCGGAACAAACGCACCAGTCACCGATAGACCAACCACAGGCGCTGTCGTAAATACCGTCAAAGTTTGTAAGGCTATTAGTCAGTGGACAGGAATTGCAGTGTTCGACCAATGGTAAGCAGTGTTATATTGTGTGTAGTCTTCAGAAAGTCTTTGGGTTTTACGATAGAAATAGGTTGAACTTATCTTCCGGTTCTAGAGAACCAACCAATCAAATTAAACTTACATCAGCGTTACTTTAATTCGATTGGTTGGTTCTCTATTTGGTGTATTTGATACCGTTAGCTATAAATGGTATCCAATCTCACTGGTTATCTTATCGCACTGTGTAACTGATCAAACTGTGTAACTGATCGCACTGTGTATCTTATCGCACTATGTATTTTATCGCACTGTGTATCTGATACAACACAAAATGGAATAGTTTAGACTCTGACGTAATTGTGCATATACACAGGTTCACCTTTTACTGAACTCACATGCTACAAGAACTCAAATAACATTGAACTCAGATACTACAAGAACTCAAATCATATTGAACTTAGATACTATAATAACTCAAATAAAACTGAACTCAAATACTACAGGAACTCAAATCGTTTGGCGCGCTTCATATGTAGATTGAATAGTAATTTCACATCAGAAGTAATGTCTACTGTTACCATTATAGTTCTGCAAAACGCCTGAAGCTAAAACATTCGTAAAATGATTGACTTAATATATAAGCAATAGAAATCGTTATTTGATTAATAATTATCGTATTGTTTATAGGTGTACAAACGAGTGTAACATGGGTAACTGTCCAGCCAATACCTGCGCATGTACAGAAACCCCAGTCAAAGCCATGACAACAGCACGTGCCACGCCCAAACCAACAACTACCGCCCCAACAACCCCCAAACCAACAACAACAACTCCAACCCCAACCACCACCACCACCACCACAACAACAACAACAACTCGCCGTCCAACGACAACAGCGCCAGGTGGATTGGCCAAGACCTGCACGTCGAACGGCGTTGTCGGAGGACAGTACTGGGATGACTGGTGTCGGGATAATTGTGCACGAGGCTACTGCGCCAACGATTATTGTAACTGTCTGTAGATTTATTCGTGTATAACTCCACGATGTTAACCTGATCCTGACCTGTGTGCCTAGAGATATATATATTGCTATAATGCACATGGACTTTCATAAAATGTGTGATAAATTGTCTATTCTTTGAAGTTCATGAAAATGCATGTACACCTTCATATATATGTCATAATAAGGGTGAAATTGTCAATTAAGTATAATAAACATAGATTTTTTAAACTCTTATTGCATACGTACTTATTTATGTACAGTAATTGCATACTTACTGTTCATTATATAATTACATACGTACTCTTTTCTGTACGTTATATTATTACATACGTATTCTTTTCTGTACATTATGTTATTGCATACGTACCGATTTCTATACATCATGTCGTTTCAGAAGTACTGTTTTATGTGCATCATGTTATTGCATACGTAATGTTTTCGGTACTTAATGTAATTGCAAACGTACTATTTTCTGTACATTATGTAATTGAATAAAATGTCTGTTTCCATATTCTCGTAATTGTTCCGGAATTATGCTTTAATCCCACACGTGAACGTACGTATATTTACGTTACTGTTATTATAAAGTGTACGTGTACAGATAGGTTGTTAAAAACAGTTCTTGTTTACATATTGTGATAATATGTGTACATGCATTTCAACTAATATTTGTCTGTTTTATGAAATATACACGGTTGGATAATTGACTGACTGTTTACGTGCAGTATTAAAAAGAACAAATGAGCCGTTCCACGAGAAAACCGACAGTATGGACACCGCGTAATGTATCGACCCAGATCAGCCTGCGTAGTCCGTGCAGGCTAATCCGGAACCACACGTTCCGTCTCAAGGAGTTGGAGGTATAGAGTAATGATTCCTGAAACAGAAAGCCAACAGGAGGCGAACATTGTCTGACTGGGTTGACTGATCCGGGTCGATACTTTACGCAGAGACCACATTGTTGGTTTTCTGGTTATTCGACTCAAATATCTTTGCACACATGTCAGGACCAGAATTGACAGCACCAAATTATAATTGAACATAGATATGATTTTTTTTATACGGAAAAAATAAATGATTTGCTGCATGTATGAATTCTACGAATAATGCTGATTGTAGAGTAAGATTAACGGTCAGGTCAGATAAGCTGACAATACATTGTATTTAAATAGTAGATAAAATTAAAAATAAACATTGGTGTCTACTCCAGTCATTTGTATGACATGCCTTTTTTACCAAATAAAGAAGTTTGATTCTGAAACCCGTATTTTGTATCCATTCTTTTATTGTTATCCTTTTTTATACCCCCGGATACATAGTATATGTGGGTTATATAGGATTGTCGGTCGATCGGTTTGTCGGTCCGTTTGTCTGTGGACATTTCTTGTGAACACTATTTCTCATCAACCCTTGATCAGAATTCAATATAACTTCAAAAGAATGATTGATGCCAAGCCTAGTTGTGCATATTGTCGGCGTGTTGCACTTAAATTATTTTTAAATGAGTTATTGCCCCCTTGAATTTCTCATACATATGTTTATTGTCAGGCACCAGCTGGGGGGTATTCATCACCTTCAGTGATATTTCTATTTTTTTTTAACTTTTTTTTCCAAGCACATGCTCCTCCATATCTTACATTACTGTCGTTAGTTTATACTTGTGTTAATTGGAAGTATCATAAATATGAAGGTATTATAATAAGGTATCCTTTCTAATTGTGTTAATTGGAAGTATCATAAATATGAAGGTATTATAATAAGGTATCCTTTCTAATTGTGTTAATTGGAAGTATCATAAATATGAAGGTATTATAATAAGGTATCCTTTCTAATTGTGTTAATTGGAAGTATCATAAATATGAAGGTATTATAATAAAGTATCCTTTCTAATTGTGTTAATTGGAAGTATCATAAATATGAAGGTATTATAATAAGGTATCCTTTCAAATTGTGTTAATTGGAAGTATCATAAATATGAAGGTATTATAATAAGGTATCCTTTCTAATTGTGTTAATTGGAAGTATCATTGATATGAAGGTAGTATAATAAGGTATCCTTTCTAATTGTTATATCACCTTCTTTCATACATCTTCTGTAACCATGCATCTGCCGAGCCCCGGTAGCTCAGTCGGTAGCGACGTGGGCTGTCAATCCAGGGGTTGTGAAATCGAATCACGGCTCGTGCCAACTTTCTTTCCGACGATTGACAAAAGTCAATGCGACATGCGTCATTTGTCTTCCACCAATAGGCTAAGTCTATGTGGAAAAGCAGCCAGTTGCTTGGGAAGAATGTTGTGTGGAGTACGGGTGTGAGAAAACCAGGAAATGCATGAGTAGGTGAACTGGCCGCCGTGATATAACTGAGAAGGTGTTAAAAACGGCGTTAAACCCCAATCAATCAATCAATCAATCAATGTAACTATGTATCTATTATTGATGATTTAATCAATCTACTGGGAGCGTCATCTTTGCAGGCCAAGGGTAATTTTTCCATGGTTTTACCATAAGTACTTATGGTAATGCTAATGTACGAAATTGGGGCGTAGCTCCCTTTAGGCACTGTAGGCACGTGCCTACACATCTTTTCCCAAAATGCCCCAAAATACAGCTGCTGCGATAGACATCTGCGTAATGTATCGACCTGATCAGCCTGCGCTGACATTCCGTCTTAGGGGGATAGTTGTATAGAGTAGTGATTCCTGAAACAGAAAATCTACAGGAGGTGAAAAGTGTCTATCCGGGTAGGCCTGTGTGGCATGCTTAGGCTGATCCGGGTCGATACTTTACGCAGAGCCCACAATGTTGATTTTCTTACGAGACGGCCTACACATTGATTATTGCAAGGCTGTGCCCCTGGAAGTAGCCTTGACTAGCGAAGATGTGGGAACGTTGACAAAAAACATTCCAACAATAACGATGAAACATTTCGAAATCACGTTGACTGAGTGCATACTAACTGGCAGAGTCCTCGCTATTTTAACTTCCCCGTCCGACTATAAATACAATCGCTAGCTTCTACTGCGTGTCTACATTTCAGGTTGAGTTGATTTGTGTTTCAACTTTAGGTAGAACAATAAATACACGTTGATGTGTTGAAAATGTCATTTATTATTAATGAGGTTATCAATTTGAAATTTACCAAAATAATGACTAGAAAATAATATAAATCAAGAATCCATACTTTTTCATAATGAACCCATGTGAAGAGATGTTAATACATAGGTGCGTTACACAGTCCACAACATTCAATAACATTGTGTACCCACCCGAATCATAGGCACCGCTATTTGTTGTAAAATACGATTCATGTTAAATGTGACTTTGAACTATAAGTTGACAATATTAACCCGAATCGATTGGGGAAGAATAAACGGAATATGAGCTGTTCCACGCGATAACCAATATTTTGGAGTCTGCGTAAAGTATCAAACCGGATCAGCATAAACATGCCGTGCAGGCTAACCCGGACATACTTTTTTCACTTCTCGTGGATTTTCTGTTTCAGGAATCATTACTCTATACCTCTATCCCCCTGAGACGGAATGTGTCGGACCAGATTAGCCTGCGCATGCTAATCTATGACGATACATTACGTATAATCCATAATGTTTGTTTTCTCGTGGAACAGCTCAATTGTGTCTATTAATCAATACTTTGATCATATTATAAAATATGATTCAAGTTATATCTTTCACTGCCGAATTTTACAAAGTCGAATCCTCCATGTTGAAAATTGGACCACTCAATTTTTCGTACGACAGGAAAGTTGGTAAAATTTAATCTTTTAATTGTGCGCGAATACTGGTTAAGTCTCCAATAATCAAGCAGATATCCGGCGAGAGTACTGGTTAAGTCCCCAATAATCAATCAGATATCCGGCGAGAGTACTGGTTAAGTCTCCAATAATCAAGCAGATATCCGGCGAGAGTACTGGTTAAGTCCCCAATAATCAATCAGATATCCGGCGAGAGTACTGGTTAAGTCTCCAATAATCAAGCAGATATCCGGCGAGAGTACTGGTTAAGTCTCCAATAATCAAGCAGATATCCGGCGAGAGTACTGGTTAAGTCTCCAATAATCAAGCAGATATCCGGCGAGAGTACTGGTTAAGTCTCCAATAGTCAAGCAGATATCCGGCGAGAGTACTGGTTAAGTCTCCAATAATCAAGCAGATATCCGGCGAGAGTACTGGTTAAGTCTCCAATAATCAAGCAGATATCCGGCGAGAGTACTGGTTAAGTCTCCAATAGTCAAGCAGATATCCGGCGAGAGTACTGGTTAAGTCTCCAATAATCAAGCAGATATCCGGCGAGAGTACTGGTTAAGTCTCCAATAATCAAGCAGATATCCGGCGAGAGTACTGGTTAAGTCTCCAATAATCAAGCAGATATCCGGTGAGAGTACTGGTTAAGTCTCCAATAATCAAGCAGATATCCGGCGAGAGTACTGGTTAAGTCTCCAATAATCAAGCAGATATCCGGCGAGAGTACTGGTTAAGTCTCCAATAATCAAGCAGATATCCGGCGAGAGTACTGGTTAAGTCTCCAATAGTCAAGCAGATATCCGGCGAGAGTACTGGTTAAGTCTCCAATAATCAAGCAGATATCCGGCGAGAGTACTGGTTAAGTCTCCAATAATCAAGCAGATATCCGGCGAGAGTACTGGTTAAGTCTCCAATAATCAAGCAGACATCCGGCGAAAGTACTGGTTAAGTCTTCAGGAATCAAGCAGACATCCGGCGCTAGTACTGGTTAAGTCTCCAGGAATCAAGCAGACATCCGGCGAATGTACTGGTTAAGAATCGAATAATCAAGCAGTCATCCGAGGAAAGTACTGGTTCAGTCTCCAGGAATCAAGCAGACATCCGGCGCGAGTACTGGTTCAGTCTTCAGGCATCAAGCAGACGTCCGGTGAAAGTACTGGTTAAGTCTTCAGGAATCAAGCAGACATCTGGCGCGAGTACTGGTAAAGTTTCCAGGCATAAAGCAGACATCCGGCGCGGGTACTGATAAAATCTCCAGGCATCAAGCAGACATCCGGCGCGAGTACTGGTTAAGTCTCCAGGCAGTCAATCAGACATCTGGCGCGAGTACTGGTTAAGTCTCCAGGCAGTCAATCAGACATCCGGCGCGAGTACTGGTTAAGTCTCCAGGCAGTCAATCAGACATCCGGCGCGAGTACTGGTTAAGTCTCCAGGCAGTCAATCAGACATCCGGCGCGAGTACTGGTTAAGTCTCCAGGCAGTCAATCAGACATCCGGTGCGAGTACTGGTTAAGTCTCCAGGCAGTCAATCAGACATCGGGCGCAAGTACTGATAAAGTCTCCAGGCATCAAGCATACATCGGGCGCGAGTACTGCTAAAGTCTCCAGGCATCAAGCATACATCGGGCGCGAGTACTGATAAAGTCTCCAGGCATCAAGCATACATCGGGCGCGAGTACTGGTAAAGTCTCCAGGCAATCAAGCAGACATCGGGCGCGAGTACTGATAAAGTCTCCAGGCATCAAGCATACATCCGGCGCGAGTACAGATAAAGTCTCCAGGCATCAAGCATACATCGGGCGCGAGTACTGATAAAGTCTCCAGGCATCAAGCATACATCCGGCGCGAGTACTGATAAAGTCTCCAGGCATCAAGCATACATCGGGCGCGAGTACTGGTTAAGTCTCCAGGCATCAAGCATACATCGGGCGCGAGTACTGATAAAGTCTCCAGGCATCAAGCATACATCGGGCGCGAGTACTGATAAAGTCTCCAGGCATCAAGCATACATCGGGCGCGAGTACTGCTAAAGTATCCAGGCATCAAGCATACATCGGGCGCGAGTACTGCTAAAGTCTCCAGGCATCAAGCATACATCGGGCGCGAGTACTGCTAAAGTCTCCAGGCATCAAGCATACATCGGGCGCGAGTACTGGTTAAGTCTCCAGGCATCAAGCATACATCGGGCGCGAGTACTGATAAAGTCTCCAGGCATCAAGCATACATCGGGCGCGAGTACTGATAAAGTCTCCAGGCATCAAGCATACATCGGGCGCGAGTACTGCTAAAGTCTCCAGGCATCAAGCATACATCCGGCGCGAGTACTGGTTAAGTCTCCAGGCATCAAGCATACATCGGGCGCGAGTACTGGTAAAGTCTCCAGGCATCAAGCATACATCGGGCGCGAGTACTGATAAAGTATCCAGGCATCAAGCATACATCCGGCGCGAGTACTGGTTAAGTCTCCAGGCATCAAGCATACATCGGGCGCGAGTACTGGTTAAGTCTCCAGGCATCAAGCATACATCGGGCGCGAGTACTGATAAAGTCTCCAGGCATCAAGCATACATCCGGCGCGAGTACTGATAAAGTCTCCAGGCATCAAGCATACATCGGGCGCGAGTACTGGTTAAGTCTCCAGGCATCAAGCATACATCGGGCGCGAGTACTGATAAAGTCTCCAGGCATCAAGCATACATCGGGCGCGAGTACTGATAAAGTCTCCAGGCATCAAGCATACATCGGGCGCGAGTACTGCTAAAGTCTCCAGGCATCAAGCATACATCGGGCGCGAGTACTGGTTAAGTCTCCAGGCATCAAGCAGACATCCGGCGCGAGTACTGGTTAAGTCTTGAGGAATCAAGCAGACATCCGGCGCAAGTACTGGTAAAGTTTCCAGGCATCAAGCATACATCGGGCGCGAGTACTGATAAAGTCTCCAGGCATCAAGCATACATCGGGCGCGAGTACTGATAAAGTCTCCAGGCATCAAGCATACATCGGGCGCGAGTACTGCTAAAGTCTCCAGGCATCAAGCATACATCGGGCGCGAGTACTGGTTAAGTCTCCAGGCATCAAGCAGACATCCGGCGCGAGTACTGGTTAAGTCTTGAGGAATCAAGCAGACATCCGGCGCAAGTACTGGTAAAGTTTCCAGGCATCAAGCATACATCCGGCGCGAGTACTGGTTAAGTCTTGAGGAATCAAGCAGACATCCGGCGCAAGTACTGGTAAAATTTCCAGGCATCAAGCAGACATCCGACGCGAGTACTGGTTAAGTATTGAGGAATCAAGCAGGCATCCGTCGCAAGTACTGGTAAAGTCTCCAGGCATCAAGCAGACATCCGGCGCGAGTACTGGTAAAGTCTTGAGGAATCAAGCAGACATCCGGCGCAAGTACTGGTAAAGTTTCCAGGCATCAAGCAGACATCCGGCGCGAGTACTGGTTAAGTCTTGAGGAATCAAGCAGACATCCGGCGCAAGTACTGGTAAAGTTTCCAGGCATCAAGCAGACATCCGGCGCGAGTACTGGTTAAGTCTTGAGGAATCAAGCAGACATCCGGCGCGAGTACTGGTAAAGTTTCCAGGCATCAAGCAGACATCCGGCGCGAGTACTGGTTAAGTCTTGAGGAATCAAGCAGACATCCGGCGCAAGTACTGGTAATGTTTCCAGGCATCAAGCAGACATCGGGCGCGAGTACTGGTTAAATCTTGAGGAATCAAGTAGACATCCAACGCGACACATATAAGCTAACAGCTTGTTTCGTAATCGATGTAAAATAAATAAGTTTGAATTAAATTATGCGGGAAATTGCTCACTGGGCAATATTCCCTTTTACGCCACACTCATTTAAAATGGTATCTGCTGCAGGTGCTTCAAAAGACGTCTGTCAGTGAGAAAACGTTAACATGAATCGACATTAAACTTTCATCAACGTACAGTTTAGATCATTAAGGTCACCTTTTTTATTCATGTTCGACCAGATTTACTGCACGTTCGAGATGTCGTTAATTTCCGTCAACGCTAGCGTCAACTAGTTAGTTACACTTCCGATGTTCCATGTTCGGACGTTTACGTTCGTATTAATTTGCTTGGCGGAAATGGACGGAATTGGCCGAGACTGACGCTGAATTAATGAAGCGTGTAAAACACCGATATAAACATGTGTTACATAAATGATCAATTACCGTTATAAAGATCTGGGGAGCATTAGTGGTGATTATAGAATAGACGATCTGTGTATGTGATTGTTTTCTCATGTTTTTAAAGCTGACACCTAAAATACAAGCGTCCCATAGATTTAACGCTTTTTCGGAATTTCGACTTGATGCTGAAGTATTTGTGAATTATTTTTATTGGAATTGTTTAAAAGAAGCAAATAGTGGGGTTTTATGAATTAAGTTACAGTACATTTATTATCTTAAAATCGTTTTGCCGATTTCTGTCTATATATTATCATTCACAATCTCTAACTAAATAGTTTTTAAAGCGACAGAACTCCAGATACCCAACTGTCGAAAAAAAAAAATATTTCCAATTTTAAGAAAATAAATGTTATTTTTGTATTTGGGGCATTAAAATATGATAACTGACATAATAATCGGTGAGATTTTCTTGTTTTCGATACTTTTTCCATCGCAAATTCTACCCTGTCAGTAACGGGGTAAGTATTTTTAAATAGGAAACCCCTTCATCGGGACAATTGAAAACGACTCAAGTTCACTTTATTGATAAAAACGATACATTTTCTACCCTGGTTTTACTTGGATAACATAAAGAATAACATTTAGGGCAAATTCAATTTTTTTTTTTTTTTTTTCGTGCCATCTGGATTTCAGTCGCTTAACGAATTAAGTAATTTAAGCACTTAAATAAATTAACGTTATCCGTAATTGATATAATTTAATTATCAAAAATGATACTGCTGTTATTTCTCATAATATAGCTTAATGTTGTGACAATAAATTGCCGTGAAGACGTGAATACATCATTCGGTGCACGATTCAACATAGGTAGACATATGGTATGTTTGTGATTGTTCCTGTGTTGATGAAAGCAGCGAGACAGAATGATATGAACATTCATAAAGTTACCTTATTCTCCAATCTTCAAATGCATTGGTCTGAATGACATATCTATGGTTAGTTAATGTTCGTATTAGATCGTTATATGTTCACTAAGCCAAGGAATATAGCAGATTTCTGGTGTTACTGGTGTTACTGGTGTTACCGGTGTCACTGGTGTTACTTAGGACTAAAACGCACGTGGGTGAAAAACTAGCTGATAGTTTTACCACAATACTTAAGCGTTGATATACTTAAATACGCATATGATATGGATATAATAGAACTGCATGTATCGTGAAGCTAAAATAATGATAAACCATGTTATATTATAAACACAGATAAAATACAATTAAACCATTTAAAGGTCGTCTTTATAATGAGGTAATCAATATGCCTTTTCAAGGAAATAAATGTCAAATATACCGTAATGTAAGAGATAGAGGGGATGTCCATGAACCCAACATGATAATGTATATCACTTATAATAACATACAAGCACACGTCATGGGAACGTCAACGTTATGACTTAGACATTGGATTAGTAATTTTGACACCATTATTAAAACTCAGACATTGGATTAGTAATTTTGACACCATTATTAAAACTCAGACATTGGATTAGTAAGATTGACGCCAGTATTAAGACTCAGACATTGGATTAGTAAGATTGACGCCAGTATTAAAACTCTGACATTGGATTAGTAAGATTGACGCCAGTATTAAAACTCTGACATTGGATTAGTAAGATTGACGCCAGTATCAATCTCTGACATTGGATTAGTAAAATTGAGGCCAACAGTAAGACTCAGACATCGGATTAGTAATTTTGACACCATTTTAAGAATCAGACATTGGATAAGTAATGTTGACACTAATATTAAACTCAGACATCGGATTTGTAATTTTGACACTATTATTAAGAATCACACATTGGATTAGTAATGTTAACACCAATATTGAAACTCAGACATCGGATTAGTAAATGTGACACCATTATTAAGACTCAGACATTGTATTAGTAGTTATGTCGCCAATATTGAAACTCAGACATCGGATTAGTAATGTTGACGCCAATAATAAAACTCAGACATCGGATTAGTAATGTTGACATTATTGTTAAAACTCAGATTTTGGACAAGTAATTTTGACGCAAATGTTATAACTCAGACATTGGATTAGTAATGTTGACACCATTATTAAAATTCAGGCATTGGTTTAGCAATTTAAACACCAATATTAGAACTCAGAAATCGGATTAGTTAGGCCGACGTCAATATTATAGCCTAGAATTCATAATAAGTATGTTGTTATATGTTATCAGTAACTGTAACAGTAACTTAATCACTCAATGCATGTTATCAGTAAAACGTAATCACTCAAGTTATCTGTAACGGTAACTTAGTAACAAAAACGTAATGGCTCATTTTATTTTGTGAGCCATAGGTACATTTATGTCGCTACACCAAATATCTTGATGTTTCAATTCTTGGCACTTTTATTTTGACACTTCTAAGTACTTCCAATGTGTAATAATATATATTGTATATTCATTTTGTATTATTTATACAGCCAAACAGTATCCAGGCACTGACATAAAAACGCTTCTGATGAATGAAAAACTCGACGTTAGCAATACAATAAACGGAGTCTGAGCCTACAGGTGTTCGAAGATTAACTATTATCATTAAATCAGCTAAAGAACAAAATACAAACATAGACATTCTTATAAAGTATTTAGGCCACTGGCCCATTAAACAGAATAGACGATGGAGAAAGTTGTACTATTTATAGTGTTGTGTATACTGGGTCCCTTCACGTGCCCCGTTACGGGGACGGGGTCCCTGTATGACCCTCCCAGCCGTCCAGTTATGTGGAAATACGGATACGAAACGGAGAAAAATTATAACTACATGCAGCTGAACTGTGGCGGAGAAAAGGTAACACATTCATTCATTTATATGATGACCAGTATATGATTTGTAATTACATATGGAAGAGAAACCTCTTGGTTAAGATCGAAATAAAATGCTGGCTGGAGAACATTCCTTTAACGTTTTGTGACTCGGGCTCATACGGTTTTGGAGATATGTGCGAAACAAGAATGCATGCTATGCGGGCTATTTTTGAAGTAATTCAAGGGCCATAACTCTGCATGTATTGGTTGCTTCAACAAACAACCCACATGTTCACGCTCCCTATGCTGGTAAACACACCTTTAACCCTTTCCCTCATATGGACGCTTTCTGACGCCTCTGCAGCAGACGACGTTTTGAAAACATACTGACAACAGAAGAAATTGCTCAAAACGATCAATTTCTCCTTTTGCCACAATGTTTTCCACTTTTAATGATAGGTTATTCATTCAATTAATGAGATTTTCTATTTTTTTTACCAAATACGTTCAAATTCGTCTGCTGCAGAATTGTCGTATGAGGGAAAGGGTTAAAGGTTTCTGAATCGTTTATATGTGAGTGAGCCCATCTTTGCAAGCCAATGGTGATTTGTCCGTTACATTACCATCATTACTGATGGAAATGCTAACGTACAAAGTAGCCGTGGCTAGCGAAGATGATATGAGTCGTGTCGTGTAAGAGACTGATGTCTTATTCAAGTTGCAAACAGTGAAGTCACGTCTCACCAGAATATTGACTGTCCGCTTACATTTATAAGAACCAAGCGTAACTTCCGGGAAACAACACAGACTGGTAATCACTCTTGGTCCTTTTCTTTGTCTGACCTTTGTGCAAACATGTTTATCTCTATGACCAAAATGTTTTGGGTTTTTTAAATAAAGTTGTTGATGTTGTTACATATAGCTAGCTGTCTCTCCTAAAATGCATTGTTTGCCACTTTAACATTAAATTGTACCAAAATTCCTGTTGGTCGGAAATAGAGTGGTCCAATTTTCAACACGGAAAGATTCGACTTTGTGAAATGTCGGCAGTGACAGAGTTAAGCGATCCGTTACGTGAGATACGATCCCAGGCGTGGTTCAATTACTGCCGTACGAACGATTTGTATCTCGATGTTATATATCCTTGTTTGACCTGTGATCGTCGTTAAAACTATAAATCATGTTGTGTAAGTTTAATGCATTTCGCTAATGTCTTAATTGTTACATATCCGTCAATGAAACGGCAGGTGGCTTATATATGCATGTATTGATGGGAACTAATTTGTTTTACATAATAGTAAACAAGTGAAAATAAAACTCATGTTTGAATGATCAAATGGCATGCCATATTTTTTTAAAAGAAAAATTGCCGTTTCACAATATTTAAATAAGAGGGAGTGAACAGGTATTTCCCCCCCCCCCCCTCCCCCTCCCCATATTTCTCTTATTATTCAACAAAATCTTATGTTGTGGGTACTCTGACTGAGACGATTCTTTTGAGTACCAACAACATAGGGTTTGAATGTCAAATAAGGATTTTAAAACATGAAAAATGACACTTATCTAGAGCTCTGTTAACCAGTTATCTTTTCAATGTATAAGGCGAAGTGGGAGGATTTTGATCAATGGTTCTTAATTGGTGAAAATGATTGAGCATGTCTAGTCTTAGTGCGTATGCGTACAGTGAAAACTCGTGTGAGACGTCAATTCACGCTCATAGTCTCACCAGAGTCTACGCCGTCTGTGTATATGTTATACCGACCTACATGTTTATTTATTTTGACAAAATACTACATTTGTAGCCCCACTAGCCTCTCACGGTGAGTCAATAACACCGAGCTGCGTCTTGTGATTGACTCACATGTTTTGGCCTCGCGTTAAGGTACCTTACCGTATAATGAGGTGTTATTGACTCCACGGTCGTTTAAAGGTAATTACCGTATAATGGGGACTTATTGACTCACCGGTTTGGCATCGTTTAAAGGTACATTACCGTATAATGGGGACTTATTGACTCACCGGTTTGGCATCGTTTAAAGGTACATTACCGTATAATGGGGACTTATTGACTCACCGATTTGTTGGCATCGTTTAAAGGTACATTTCCGTATAATGGGGACTTATTGACTCAACGGTTTTGGCATCGTTTAAAGGTCCATTACCGTATAATGGGGACTTATTGACTCAACGGGGATGCATCGTTTAAATGTACATTACCGTATAATGGGGACTTATTAACTCACCGATTTGTTGGCATCGTTTAAAGGTACATTTCCGTATAATGGGGACTTATTGACTCAAAGGTTTTGGCGTCGTTTCAAGGTACATTAACGTATAATGGAGACGTATTGACTTAACGGTTTTGGCATCGTTTAAAGGTCCTTTACCGTATAATGGGGACTTATTAACTCACCGATTTGTTGGCATCGTTTAAAGGTACATTTCCGTATAATGGGGACTTATTGACTCAAAGGTTTTGGCGTCGTTCCAAGGTACATTAACGTATAATGGAGACTTATTGACTCAACGGTTTTGGCATCGTTTAAAGGTCCATTACCGTATAATGGGGACTTATTGACTCACTAGTTTGGCATCGTTTAAGTACTTTACCGTATAATGGGGACTTATTAACTCACCGATTTGTTGGCACCGTTTAAAGGTACATTTCCGTATAATGGGGACTTATTGACTCAAAGGTTTTGGCGTCGTTTCAAGGTACATCAACGTATAATGGAGACTTATTGACTCAACGGTTTTGGCATCGTTTAAAGGTCCATTACCGTATCATGGGGACTTATTGACTCAACGGGGATGCATCGTTTAAAGGTCCATTACCGTATAATGGGGACTTATTGACTCAACGGGGATGCATCGTTTAAATGTACATTACCGTATAATGGGGTCTTATTAACTCACCGATTTGTTGGCATCGTTTAAAGGTACATTTCCGTATAATGGGGACTTATTGACTCAAAGGTTTTGGCGTCGTTTCAAGGTACATTAACGTATAATGGAGACTTATTGACTCACCGGTTTGGCATCGTTTAAAGGTCCATTACCGTATAATGGAGACTTATTGACTCACCGGTTTGGTATCGTTTAAAGGTACATTACCGTATAATGGAGACTTATTGACTCACCAGTTTGGTATCGTTTAAAGGTACATTACCGTATAATAGAGACTAATTGACTCACTGGTTTGGCATCGTTTAGAAGTACTTTGCCGTATATTTGGGACTTATTGACTCAACGGTGATGCATCGTTTAAATGCACATTACTGTATACTGGGGACTTATTGACTCACCAGTTTGGTATCGTTTAAAGGTACATTACCGTATAATGGAGACTTATTGATTTACCGGTTTGGTATCGGTCAGTTACCGTATAACTCGTGGTGCAGTAATTCGGATGAACACATAATATGCATTAAGACCCAAAATCGATAGACGTGGCTCTGTTAGTATGGTAATGTTGTTTGGTGATTGATTTACCCTTTCCCACTTGTAGATCTATTTCGAAGCATCTGTAGCAGAGGACTTTTGGAAACATTCTGGCAAAAGGAGAAATTGCTCAACGTGAGCATTGTTTGCTTTTGCCACAATGTTTTCACCTTTTTTACGCAAGTATACCTTCAAGATTTTTTGCCGGGATGTTTTCAAAGTCGTTCGGCCTCAGATTTCTTGTATGTGGAAAAGGGTTAAACTTGTCACCTAAACATATGTAAATGCGTGTTTACATCCCACGTAAGGTTAGAATGGTATAAAATATACATTAACGCCCGATCGCGTGACGTTTATCGAGGTAAAAAACGTCGTAACCATAGTGATGTATATGACAATCACAAATCAATCGATTATCGAACACAGATCAAGAACCATTACATTCTAGCATAGCTATGTATACAGTTGATTGATAATAAAATATACCGATTGGGTCACGTGGTACGAAACTCGTACTTAAGAGGTAATGAAATTAGTGGTAATAACGATTTAATTACGTACATCATTAAATCCTTTTGAGAATAGTTATGAACACAAATTAATAGTCGAACATAAATATAAATGTAATAAGATCTCCATAACCACTATGAGACCAACGAAGATACATGTATATAAAAAGTACCGCGAGAAAACCAACACTGTGGACACTGCGTAAAGTATCGACCCGGATCAGCATAAGCATGCCGCACAAGCTAAACGGACAGAAACTTTTCGCCTCCTGTGGATTTTCTGTTTCAGGAATCATTACTCTATACCTCTATCCCCCTCAGACGGAATGTGTAGGCCCTGATTAGCCGGCACGGACTGCACAGGCTGATCTGGGTCAAAACATTACGCAGAGTCCATAATGTTGGTTTTATCGCGGAACGGCTCAATTATCTACTTATGTCTCCGTATATGCTGATCAACCACTTCTCGGTTCGCAATCGACTTTTGTTTTTTTCTATTAGTCGCCGGGCAGAAGCCCGCGACTTATATTTTTAAAATTCGGAAATTACATGGGAGGAGTTATTATTAGAACAAAAAATTAAATGTCTTAAACATATTACAATTGCGTGTTTTTTAAAAACGCTAAGTTATGACACATCTTAAATGAAATAAATATTCCGATGTTTTAGGTATTTGCAGTTTCTTTATTTTGACTCGCATTTATGTTTTTTTGTTTTATTTACGAAGACAAAACAGTCCCTATTAGACTTGCAGCAGACCGTTATGTATCAATATCGAGATAAAATCACGTCGAATTCTCCTTTTAATAGCAATTTTAACTAACTGAATGTTATTTTCATGTTCAAAGAGATGTCTTGATTTGTGAAGAATGCATTTAATAATGTTTATCCATGTATATATCTAAAATATGATCTGATTCTCAGCTAAAGCTGTTGATCACGTCAGTAGCGAATACCGACTGCGTAGATCAATCTCCTTTGCAGAGAGCAAATAGTTAATTATAGGTGATTTAAAATGTTTATTTGGTTCGAAACAAATGAAAAGAAGAAAAGAACAAACTGAGATAAAACTGGTTTTAATAGAAAAATGAATTTGAATGAACACTCTCTGCAAATAAAGAGAATGTAAGGAACGATACTTTGCGAAGAAGAATGGTTGACGAATCGTGTCTTTCGTACAAAATTAGTTCGTCCTTGACAATTTGAAATGTGTTATTAGATTCCCTACAGGCAGTTTGCTTGCGATCTGCATATTGTTATGCATCATTGACACAAGGGCGCTCATCATAACATAATTTTAAAACATGAGTGGTTTGTTATTTTCGTTATAAAAAAGGAAGGAAATAATTACAATAAATTAACATGTTGTAGGATTCAGTTTATGTTAGAAATTAAGTTTGAAATTATACAACAATTTCAATAACATTTAACTGTTTAGCTGATATCATATTAGGCTGGTCTAATCTATAAATATCGGACTACATTTTAACATTAGTCAAACGGTATGATATAATTAGAATGCCAAGCTAATATCATTTTGAGAAAAAGAGAAAACTCATGTCTTCAGCGATTTAACCCTTTTCTCATTGTTTTAAAAGTAGATTGCTGCAAAGGTGTCCAATGTTGACTTTAATAGGGGGAAGGTAAAATGACGTCCTATTGCATGCACATCCTAAATTATTTTATTTTGTGGTTTTATTGATAAATAGTAAAAATTAAATATTCTGACAAACATCTTGAAAAGTGTAAGTGGAATTCACAAATCTTATAATTATTCCTTAATGAAAGCACTGTATACATACTAAGACTAATGATTGGCAAGATTACCTACCTTAGAATGGAAATTGATCATAAACAATGAAAGACTTCAATTATATTTCAATGAAGGACATGCACTTCGTTGACAAAAAAAATGCAAGTTATGATACATTTTCACTTGACCCCATCCCTGATGTTCCAATATGCCCCTCAGTTGATAACTGTGTTTTCAACTACTATAGTGTTAGTGTTATGCATAACTGCACTATGGATTGATGCGTTGCATCAACGTTCTCTTGTCACTATTCTTAAAATGATTCAATGATATATGTAGAGCTGGATGGTCAAAGTTATATCAAACTGAACGCACACCATAATCAATAATTATCATACACATGTGACACATTTCAATTTGACAAAGAGGCTCATTTTGAAACGATATCTTTGTAACGCTCACGTTGCAACGATTTCTTTGTAACGATCGCGTTGTTACGATCTCTTTGTAATGATCTCCATATACTGGTCTCTTTATATTGATCTCCATATATTGGTCTCTTCGTAACGATCTCCATATACTTGTCTCTGTGTAACGATCTCCATATACTGATCTCTTCGTAACGATCTCCATATACTGGTCTCTTCGTAACGATCTCCATATACTGGTATCTGTGTAACAATCTCCATATCCTGGTCTCTTCTGTAACGATCTCCATATACTGGTCTTTGTGTAACGATCTCCATATACTGGTCTCTTCTGTAACTATCTCCATATACTGGTCTCTTCTTAACGATCTCCATGTACTGGTCTCTTTTGTAACTATCTCAATATACTGGTCTCTGTGTAACGATCCCCATATACTGGTCTCTTCTGTAACGATCTCCATATACTGGTCTCTCCTAAAACGATCTCCATATATTGGTCTCTTCGTAACGATCTCCATATACTGGTCTCTGTGTAACGATCTCCATATACTGGTCTCTTCTGTAACGATATCCATATACTGGTCTCTTCGTAGCGATCTCCATATACTTGTCTCTTTTGTAACGATCTCAATATACTGGTCTTTGTGTAGCGATCTCCATATACTGGTCTCTGTGTAACGATCTCCATATACTGGTCTCTTTTGTTACCATCTCAATTTACTGGTCTCTTTATAACAATATTTTATAAAGATTTATTTATAACGATCACGTTGTTGCGATTTCTTAGTAACGATCTCCATATACTGTTCTATTTAGTAACGATATCCATATACTGTTCTATTTAGTAACGATATCCATATACTGGTCTCTATGTAACAATATTTTATAACGATTTCTTTGTAACGATCGCGTTGTTGCGATTTCTTTGTAACGATCTACATATATTGGTCTCTTGTAACGATCGCGTTGTGTCGATCACTTTGTAACAATATTTTATATCGTTTTCTTTGTAACGATCGCGTTGTGTCGATCTCTTTGTAACGATCTTTTATAACGATTTCTTTGAAACGATAACTGTGTAACTATCTCATTGTGACGATAACTTTGTAACGATCTTTTTGTAAAATGTCGAGTTCTCAACTTACATCATCAGGTTGAATATACGTGAAAATGATTTATGATTTTAATTTTAATTTTAATTATATGTTATTGAGAAAAAAGTTTTTTAACATGTGCTTTTGATATTATCGCCCATAGCAACCAGAAGACGGACCGAAACAGTGCGGAGTCTGTGGAGACTATGTGAACGGAACACGGAACCACGAACTCGGAGGGCAATACGGTTCCGGACTGATAGGCAGATACTATCCGGCGGGAATTAACGGTAAGCAATCTATCCGGATGTTATTTGAATTGATTTAATGCAAAACAATACAATACAGTATAATATGAAACAATATAATACAATATAATACAGTAAAATATAAAACAATATAATACAGTATATTATAAAACAATATAATACAGTATAAAACAGTATAATACAAAACAATATAGTACAGTATAATATAAAACAATATAATACAGTATAATATAAAACAGTATAATATAAAACAATATAATACAATACAGTATAATATAACACAATATAATACAGTATAATATAAAATAATACAATACAATATAATATAACATAATACAATGCAATATAATATAAAACAATACAATGCAGTATAATATAAAACAATATAATGCAGTATAATATAAAACAATATAATACAGTATAATATAAAACAATATAATACAGTATAATATAAAACAATACAATACAGTATAATATAAAACAATATAATACAGTATAATATAAAACAATATAATACAATATAATTAAATAAAATATACTGTATTGCATAAAAACTAAAAGTTTTATACCAAGTTTTAAACAAACAAACAAAATCATGACAAAAGAAATGAATTGTTCCAGAGAGTCCCACGTTAATTCTCGCACATGTTACCCAAAATTGTTAAACCTTTCCCACATACAATAAATCTGCAGCAGACGACTTTGAAATTGTCTAGGCAAAAACACAGAAACTCACTCAAAATGAAGGTATACTCACTAAAGGAAGGTTGAAAACAGTATGGCAAAAGGATTTCAGAATGTTTTCGAACGTCTTCTGCTAGCTGCAGAGACGTCAGAAAGCGTATATATGTGGGGTAAGGGTTAATTAATATACACAAAAAAGACACATTTGTAATAATGAGAATAAAGCACTGTTTCTATTTCTTGAATTGTTCAAACAATTATTTGAATACAGACGGCTTTTTGAAAACATAGAGACAAAAGAAGAAATTGCTCAAAACGAGCAATTTCTCCCTTTTCCACAATGTTTTCCAAATGTAATTCAACTTTCTAATAAAAATTAATTGTCTTATATTCTAATGGATCTTTATGAAGGGATCTGTCGAGTATAGGGGATTAGCGTGGGGTATTTGAGGCCGGACGTCCCGCGTTTGATACCCACTCATGGCGGATATACCCTAATGATATCCATCCTTACCAAAACATGAAGCCAATTTATATATTCACTGTAGTTGTGCATTCAATATATCATATAATAAGCCGTTTCCCACTTCAAATAAATCTGCCGCAGACAACTTCGGAATCGTCCAGGGAGGAATAGATGTTTAGTATAAGACTATAGTGGACAACAGTAGAAAATGCTCATTATGAACATTTTTTTTCTTTACGAACAATGTTTTTGAATGTGTATATATATATGTGTCTATTCAGCTCTTTTTCCCACAATTTCTCACTTATTATTAAAGTAAATCCTCTGTTGTGGGTACTCAAAAGAATCGTCTCACTGAGACCCACAACATATGGTTATAAGGTAAAATAAGGATTTTAGAACATGAAAAACGCCCCTTATATAGAGCTCTGTTGCGCTCAATTAAACCTAGTTTTAGATCAATGGTATTTACCAACAACAATGAATACAAAAAATAAATCCATAACTAGTGAGGCCTTTTTAAAATAAACGACATTACAATTTACAATTTATAACCTAACCATCATTAGGCCGATGCTGATTTATGGATGTCGACCTTTCCAAGTAAGTGTATATATAGATAGATCAGTCATCATTAATTCATCAAATAATACATAAATAATATTTCATTGGTATGGCTTTATAAATAAATGTGTAACCATTAAAAGTAAAGTTGGATGAAATTGGAGACAAATTATGATAAAGGTTAAAAACGCGCTGTATGACTGACTATAAGAAGTGGACATTTATTTGTTTTCATTTATTTTCCCGCGGTGTTTTCCAAATTACCCGAGCCACGAATATGCAGTCGGTAACGACGAGGGAAGTCGATTCAGGGGTCCTGAGTTCGAGTTGCGGCTAATCCAATATCCTTTCCGATGATTAACAAAAAAAAATACTTGTGACTAGTGTCATTCGTCTTTTCCATCAACTGGCTAAAATGCTCTGTTAGAATTCAACCAGTTGCCTAGCAAAAATGTTGTGTGAAGTTCTGGTACGAGAGAGCCAGGAAGCGCATCATCGATAGGTTAACTGGCCGTGATATAACGGCGTTTAACTCCAAATTGTTAACTGACCGTAATATAACGGCGTTTAACTCCAAATTCATAACTGGCCGTGATATAACGGCATTTAACTTCAAATTGTTAACTGGCCGTGATATAACGGCGTTTAACTCCAAATTGTTAACTGGCCGTGATATAACGGCGTTTAACTCCAAATTGTTAACTGGCCGTGATATAACTGCGTTTAACTCCAAATTGTTAACTGGCCGTGATATAACGGCGTTTAACTCCAAATTGTTAACTGGCGTGATATAACGGCGTTTAACTCCAAATAGTTAACTGGCCGTGATGTAACGGCGTTTAACTCCAAATTGTTAACTGGCCGTGATATAACGGCGTTTAACTCCAAATAGTTAACTGGCCGTGATATAACGGCGTTTAACTCCAAATTGTTAACTGGCCGTGATATAACGGCGTTTAACTCCAAATAGTTAACTGGCCGTGATATAACGGTGTTTAACTCCAAATTGTTAACTGGTCGTGATATAACGGCGTTTAACTCCAAATTGTTAACTGGCCGTGATATAACGGCGTTTAACTCCAAATTGTTAACTGGCCGTGATATAACGGCGTTTAACTCCAAATAGTTAACTGGCCGTGATATAACGGCGTTTAACTCCAAATTGTTAACTGACCGTAATATAACGGCGTTTAACTCCAAATTCATAACTGGCCGTGATATAACGGCATTTAACTTCAAATTGTTAACTGGCCGTGATATAACGGCGTTTAACTCCAAATTGTTAACTGGCCGTGATATAACGGCGTTTAACTCCAAATTGTTAACTGACCGTGATATAACTGCGTTTAACTCCAAATTGTTAACTGGCCGTGATATAACGGCGTTTAACTCCAAATTGTTAACTGGCGTGATATAACGGCGTTTAACTCCAAATAGTTAACTGGCCGTGATATAACGGCGTTTAACTCCAAATAGTTAACTGGCCGTGATATAACGGCGTTTAACTCCAAATTGTTAACTGGCGTGATATAACGGCGTTTAACTCCAAATAGTTAACTGGCCGTGATATAACGGCGTTTAACTCCAAATAGTTAACTGGCCGTGATATAACGGCGTTTAACTCCAAATAGTTAACTGGCCGTGATGTAACGGCGTTTAACTCCAAATTGTTAACTGGCCGTGATATAACGGCGTTTAACTCCAAATAGTTAACTGGCCGTGATATAACGGCGTTTAACTCCAAATTGTTAACTGGCCGTGATATAACGGCGTTTAACTCCAAATAGTTAACTGGCCGTGATATAACGGCGTTTAACTCCAAATTGTTAACTGGCCGTGATATAACGGCATTTAACTCCAAATTCATAACTGGCCGTGATATAACGGCGTTTAACTCCAAATTCATAACTGGCCGTGATATAACGGCGTTTAACTCCAAATTGTTAACTGGCCGTGATATAACGGCGTTTAACTCCAAATTCATAACTGGCCGTGATATAACGGCGTTTAACTCCAAATAGTTAACTGGCCGTGATATAACGGCGTTTAACTCCAAATTGTTAACTGGCCGTGATATAACGGCGTTTAACTCCAAATTGTTAACTGGCCGTGATATAACGGCGTTTAACTCCAAATTGTTAACTGGCCGTGATATAACGGCGTTTAACTCCAAATAGTTAACTGGCCGTGATATAACGGCGTTTAACTCCAAATAGTTAACTGGCCGTGATATAACGGCGTTTAACTCCAAATTGTTAACTGGCCGTGATATAACGGCGTTTAACTCCAAATTCATAACTGGCCGTGATATAACGGCGTTTAACTCCAAATAGTTAACTGGCCGTGATATAACGGCGTTTAACTCCAAATTGTTAACTGGCCGTGATATAACGGCGTTTAACTCCAAATTGTTAACTGGCCGTGATATAACGGCGTTTAACTCCAAATTGTTAACTGGCCGTGATATAACGGCGTTTAACTCCAAATAGTTAACTGGCCGTGATATAACGGCGTTTAACTCCAAATAGTTAACTGGCCGTGATATAACGGCGTTTAACTCCAAATTGTTAACTGGCCGTGATATAACGGCGTTTAACTCCAAATTGTTAACTGGTCGTGATATAACGGCGTTTAACTCCAAATTGTTAACTGGCCGTGATATAACGGCGTTTAACTCCAAATAGTTAACTGGCCGTGATATAACGGCGTTTAACTCCAAATTGTTAACTGGCCGTGATATAACGGCGTTTAACTCCAAATTGTTAACTGGCCGTGATATAACGGCGTTTAACTCCAAATTGTTAACTGGCCGTGATATAACGGCGTTTAACTCCAAATTGTTAACTGGTCGTGATATAACGGCGTTTAACTCCAAATTGTTAACTGGCCGTGATATAACGGCGTTTAACTCCAAATTGTTAACTGGCCGTGATATAACGGCGTTTAACTCCAAATAATTAACAATGAATGAAGACTCGTCTAGATATGAGCCGTCCCACGAGAAAACCAACACTATAGACTCTGCGTAATGTATCGATCCAGATCAGCCTGCGCATCCTGCGCAGGCTAATCCGGGCCGACACATTCCGTCTCAGGGGGATAGAGGTTTAAAGTAATGATTCCTGAAACAGAAAATCCACATGAGGTGAAAAGAGTCTGACCGGGTTAGCCTGCACGGCATGCTTAAACTGATCCGGGTCGATACATTACGCAGAGTCCACCATGTTGGTTTTGTCGTGGGACGGCTGAGACATTGATGTCATGACGGTTAAGGATTAATTCAATTGTCATTTATTTCACTTGTTCGTCTAAATGCACCGTTGATTTATCTGTTGTAATGCACTTACTGATGAATTACTTCATGTACGTTTCTCGTTGTATTTACTTTCACAAACAAAGGAGAAAATTGACGGGCTAAAAAAAAAAAAAAATCAAGTTTCTCTTTTCACTATTTTTTTTTTTCTTTCGTTCGTTCGATCTCCTTTCTTTCTTTTTTTCCTTTTTTATTCAATTCAATTCGTTCAAGTTATTATTAGACTTGAACAACAAGTGTTCCTCGTCATTTTATAGTTACTTGCGTTACAAACTATACTATACAAGAAAAAAAAATAGAAAATCTATATAGGCTGTTGAAGAATACTTAATTATATTTTAAAGTTTCTTTTCTAAGTTCAAAAGACTTCATGCAAAACCTAGCTAAATTTGTTTAAATCTGAAACATTACAATTCAAAAGTTCTAAAATATTTTCTTGTATATTTATGATGAGCGCATTTCAATTTTTGCACTTTACACTCGTCCTTTTTAAATGGTCTGACGCCTCTGCAGCAGACATATTTTTGAAAACATATTGACAAAAGTAGAAATTGCTCAAACGAGCAATTTCTCCTTTTGCCACAATGTTTTCCACTTTTAGTCATAGTTTATCGATTCAATTATAGAGATTTTCTATTTTTTGACAAAACATGTTCAAAGTCTGCTGCAGAATTGTCGTACGAGTGAAAGGGTTAATTACCATTTAAATTATTACATTTCAATCTATTCTTGTATCGTAAGCTCTATTCATAGCTCGTCTCTTTGTGTTTGATCATTTTATTTATACACATGGATACATGCATTTTTATCAACTATCATCTTGTATAAACATGTGAGCCGTTCCACGAGAAAACCAACATTGTAAAATATCGACCTGGATCAGCCTAAGCATGCCGAGCAGGCTAACCCGGACAGACACTTTTCGCCTTCTGTGGGTTTTTCTGTTTCAGGAATCATTACTCTATACCTATATCCCTCTGAGACGGAATATGTCGGCCCGGATTAGCATGTGTAGACTTCCCGGGCTGATCTGGGTCGATACATTACGCAGAGTCCATAATGTTGGTATTTTCGTGGAACGGCTCATGTACAAATACATACATTTATATCATTTATTACTTTTTTTCATCGCTTTAACTGAAAAGAATATTTAAATTTACGTACATAGATATTACCTTTATACATAGTGACATATAGGCCCATGGAGCTGGGATTTTTCCAACAAACTTTGGATTATGTTATATTATATGTTATACACATGTCACTTTAATAAAAGATTTACTAACTTACTTTTTTTTCCTTAGTGAATTATACGCATAAATGAAACTTCCGAGCTGAAACAGATAATTGTTTCTTAACTAAAACCGAGCAGAAAAGCGGATTATTTCTAAAGAGAAATGTTTTTATGATGACATATTTTAGCTGAAACAAAAAGAAATTGAAAAAGCGGATAAGCAAAAGGAATAATGTGATGACATATTTAGATAAAATAAATAAACTGTTTCTTAACCAAAATCGAGCAGAAAAGTGGACAAGTGAAAATGAGTATCTGTTACGAAAAAAAAGTATGAGTAAGTTTGAAAACGTGTCATATATACACACACAATACCTTATGTTAGGCCATTTTTTGAAATGCAATCGTACCAGCCAGTAATCGGATTAACATGATTTCGGATACTGATTTTTGATTTGGCTATCGAATATTCAAATTCAAATATATAAAAATAATCTTCGGATATTGTTTTCAGTATGTATCTGTTCCCATCCCTACTATTCATGATTTCACTCAACCTTTTTTTCAGAGTTTCAGGTAAATGTCGAGTTACTTGCATTTGAAGAGGGATTTTTCGAATTCCGACTCTGTCCCGCCAACGGTCAGCCCGTAACACAAGCCTGTCTCGACGAATATCTTCTACCAATCAAACAAGGCTATCTCACCGGAACACCGTTCCGATTTTATCCGAAGTCTGCCGGAGATTACCGACTCACGATCGCCGTTCCCCCGAAGATTACGTGTGACAGATGCGTCCTACAATGGCGATATCACACAGGTTCGTTAATTAATTGACACAAATATTTCATTTCTGTTTTAAAAGTTTAATTCTCGCTTTCCTAGAAGAAAAGTTTCTACTACCATTTTTATATTTAGAGTTTGACCCAACCGGGATCGAACCCAGGTCTCCCTCTCTCTGCCTGAGCGATTGTTCTGTTCTGGTTGGACGATAAGAAATATATTTTGTGGAAAAGTGTTGTACACATCCCTTCTTATCTGGACCCCTGGAAATTGTATTTCATTGATTAACCTATCAATAACTTTCGGTTCCGAATTGTGATTCAGACAATAGTTTATCACGTCACCGCATTTTTTAGATACCCGATTTACCTTACATTTACCAGGCGTACTCTACAGTTGGGTACATATTCTTAACAAATATAAAACCAAAACGTATTTCAAATAAACTATGTCTATTTATCATTACATTCTATGTATCATACCTTCAAATTTGAATTCCGCAACAATTCCGCAACAATTCATTACGTCGTGCGAGGACCGTCTCCGTGATGCATTGATCAAGCATCCATTTTACGTGCAGGAAACATTGTACACATGGTTTTCCATCCTCATCCTTGGCGACTAGGGTTGTAGGGATTAGCATTACGACTGACTCGCTGGTGTCAGGAAACATGTAACAAGTGTGACGCCGCTTTATTCAATACATGTTACTAGTGTGACGCCTCTTTGCTTAATACATGTAACTAGTATGACGCCGCTTTACTCAATACATGTAACTAGTGTGACGCTGCTTGACTCAATACGTGTTACTAGTGTGACGCCTCTTTGCTTAATACATGTAACTAGTGTGACGCTGCTTGACTTAATACATGTAACTAGTGTGACGCCTCTTTGCTTAATACATGTAACTAGTGTGACGCTGCTTGACTCAATACATGTAACTAGTGTGACGCTGCTTGACTCAATACATGTAACTAGTGTGACGCCTATTTGCTCAATACATGTAACTAGTGTGACGCTGCTTGACTCAATACATGTAACTAGTGTGACGCTGCTTGACTCAATACGTGTAACTAGTGTGACGCTGCTTGACTCAATACGTGTAACTAGTGTGACGCTGCTTGACTCAATACGTGTAACTAGTGTGACGCTGCTTGACTCAATACGTGTAACTAGTGTGACGCTGCTTGACTCAATACATGTAACTAGTGTGACGCTGCTTGACTCAATACATGTAACTAGTGTGACGCTGCTTGACTCAATACGTGTAACTAGTGTGACGCTGCTTGACTCAATACGTGTAGTTAGTGTGACGCTGCTTGACTCAATACGTGTAACTAGTGTGACGCTGCTTGACTCAATACGTGTAACTAGTGTGACGCTGCTTGACTCAATACATGTAACTAGTGTGACGCTGCTTGACTCAATATGTGTAACTAGTGTGACGCTGCTTGACTCAATACGTGTAACTAGTGTGACGCCTCTTTGCTTAATACATGTAACTAGTGTGACGCTGCTTGACTCAATACGTGTTACTAGTGTGACGCCTCTTTGCTTAATACATGTAACTAGTGTGACGCTGCTTGACTCAATACATGTAACTAGTGTGACGCTGCTTGACTCAATACATGTAACTAGTGTGACGCTACTTGACACAATACGTGTAACTAGTGTGACGCTGCTTGACTCAATACATGTAACTAGTGTGACGCTGCTTGACTCAATACATGTAACTAGTGTGACGCCTCTTTGCTTAATACATGTAACTAGTGTGACGCTGCTTGACTCAATACGTGTTACTAGTGTGACGCCTCTTTGCTTAATACATGTAACTAGTGTGACGCTGCTTGACTCAATACGTGTTACTAGTGTGACGCCTCTTTGCTTAATACATGTAACTAGTGTGACGCTGCTTGACTCAATACATGTAACTAGTGTGACGCTGCTTGACTCAATACATGTAACTAGTGTGACGCTACTTGACACAATACGTGTAACTAGTGTGACGCTGCTTGACTCAATACATGTAACTAGTGTGACGCTGCTTGACTCAATACGTGTAACTAGTGTGACGCTGCTTGACTCAATACATGTAACAAGTGTGACGCCGCTTTACTCAATACATGTAACAAGTGTGACGTCGCTTTACTCAATACATGTAACAAGTGTGACGCTGCTTGACTCAATACATGTAACTAGTGTGACGCTGCTTGACTCAATACATGTAACTAGTGTGACGCTGCTTGACTCAATACATGTAACTAGTGTGACGCTGCTTGACTCAATACATGTAACTAGTGTGACGCTGCTTGACTCAATACATGTAACTAGTGTGACGCTGCTTGACTCAATACATGTAACTAGTGTGACGCTGCTTGACTCAATACGTGTAACTAGTGTGACGCTGCTTGACTCAATACGTGTAACTAGTGTGACGCTACTTGACACAATACATGTAACAAGTGTGACGCTGCTTGACTCAATACATGTAACTAGTGTGACGCTGCTTGACTCAATACGTGTAACTAGTGTGACGCTGCTTGACTCAATACGTGTAACTAGTGTGACGCTGCTTGACTCAATACGTGTAACTAGTGTGACGCTGCTTGACTCAATACATGTAACTAGTGTGACGCTGCTTGACTCAATACATGTAACTAGTGTGACGCTGCTTGACTCAATACGTGTAACTAGTGTGACGCCTATTTGCTCAATACATGTAACTAGTGTGACGCTGCTTGACTCAATACGTGTAACTAGTGTGACGCTGCTTGACTCAATACGTGTAACTAGTGTGACGCTGCTTGACTCAATACGTGTAACTAGTGTGACGCTGCTTGACTCAATACATGTAACTAGTGTGACGCTGCTTGACTCAATACATGTAACTAGTGTGACGCTGCTTGACTCAATACGTGTGACTAGTGTGACACTGCTTGACTCAATACATGTAACTAGTGTGACGCTGCTTGACTCAATACATGTAAATAGTGTGACGCTGCTTGACTCAATACGTGTAACTAGTGTGACGCTGCTTGACTCAATACATGTAACTAGTGTGACGCTGCTTGACTCAATACATGTAACTAGTGTGACGCTGCTTGACTCAATACATGTAACTAGTGTGACGCTGCTTGACTCAATACGTGTAACTAGTGTGACGCTGCTTGACTTAAAACGTGTAACTAGTGTGACGCTGCTTGACTCAATACATGTAACTAGTGTGACGCTGCTTGACTCAATACGTGTAACTAGTGTGACGCTGCTTGACTCAATACATGTAAGTAGTGTGACGCTGCTTGACTCAATACGTGTAACTAGTGTGACGCTGCTTGACTCAATACATGTAACTAGTGTGACGCTGCTTGACTCAATACATGTTACTAGTGTGACGCTGCTTGACTCAATACATGTTACTAGTGTGACGCTGCTTGACTCAATACGTGTAACTAGTGTGACGCTGCTTGACTCAATACATGTAACTAGTGTGACGCTGCTTGACTCAATACGTGTAACTAGTGTGACGCTGCTTGACTCAATACGTGTAACTAGTGTGACGCTGCTTGACTCAATATATATAACAAGTGTGACACTTCTTAACTCAATACATGTAACTAGTGTGACGTCGCTTTACTCAATACATATAACTAGTGTGACACTTCTTAACTAAATACATGTAACTAGTGTGACGCCTATTTGCTCAATACATGTAACTACTGTGACGCATACTTGCTCAATACATGTAACTAGTGTGACATCGCTTTACTAAATATCTGTAATAAGTGTGACACCGCTTCATTCAATGCATGTAACAAGTGTGACATCGCTTTACTAAATATATGTAATTAGTGTGACATCGCTTCACTAAATGCATGTAACTAGGGTGACGCCGCTTTACTAAATTCATGAAACTAGTGTGACGCCGCTTTACTCAATATATGTAATAAGTGTGACGCCGCGTTTACTGAATTCACTAATTTTTCAGGCAACAGTTGGGGTACAGATCTGACAACTGGAAAGGAAGGCAAAGGGAAAGGTCCTCAGGAGGAATTTTATAACTGTGCTGATATTCGGATAGGAGGAGAAATTCCGGCAAGCGTGCGGTCAAATCTATTCTTTGCTTCTCCGATGGAAAGGTTTGTAGATTGATTATATTTTATGTTCCTATTTTATGATGTTTGATCTGCTGAATTGTGTAAACCGTTTGTCCCCAGTATAGAGCCAGGCCAGCTGGTGCATCCGTGAAGTCGGATCAAGCTCTATACTTTTGACTACTCAACTCAGTTATTCTATCTTGATACTCCTAGAATTGGCGGAGGATAGACATCTACACGCGTTATAAAAAGAGGATATTACATGAGTGGTCATTCAATACGACATTTTATTAAACGAGTGTTATATTCTATTTATATCATAAATTCCAATTCGACGATTATTAGCGCAAACTATATATAACGTCGCTATATAGCGCGGTCATGTTCAATACATTTCATTATGACGTTACGTAGCATTGTTATTACACTAGTTGAATACGCAATTTATTCAATGGCTGTATTACACTCCCGGCGACGTCATTTATGATATATAAATCTCTGTATCTACACATACTACTAATTGCTCCTTTCTATTTATTTCCTATTCAGAGGCCAATCTGGTACAAAGAACACTGCCAATGCCGCTTCCATTACGCCCGTGAAGCCAACAGTCGTGGATCATGTGAACGTGGATAAGTCCAAATCTGGTTCAAACGTCGTTCCTACGGCCAGTCTAACAATAAATGAAACAGCAAACGCGGAATGGTTAGCGAAAATACAGCGGGGACCGAAAGCATTCAATACGGGAACCAGTCGAATCGACGTCCTATCCGGTGACAGAAATATGATTCCATCAATAGATGTTATACCCTCCCTAGCTGAGGCAACTGGGGAGGAAAATATACAATCGAGTATAAACCCTGGTACATCGGACACGATTATTTCGCCAATGAGAATACAAACTGATAAAAGTCGTAAAGCAACTTTAATTATTCGATCAGGCGCCTCAGGAATGCCAGAAACCAACATGAATGCACCTGTTCAAGATGTAGCCATATTTAACGCGGGTGTCACACCAGATATACAAACAAATAATGTCATTGAATCATCATTGAGTACTGGACGACAAAAGACGGCATCATTGGTGTTAAGCCAGTCTGGAAGCACAAATGACCACTCCATGAGTTTGCGAGAGCCTAATCGAGAACCAACAGCTGGAAACATGAGAGCTATGGATTTGACAAATACGTTCGATATGGGTGTTGACACGGGTGAGCAGCTACATGCATTTGGATCCTCTATTGGAATGACAGGAGGTGTACATAAATCATCAAGTGGTGCCAATGAACCGACAGTATTAAATGCCATTTCCGCTGCAACACTCGACGTACACACAAAACAACTTAATACCAAACCCGATCAAGCTGCAACACATAATGTAGGATTAGAAAATACCGTAAATGCGAATTCTGACATTCCATTGTTACTGCCTATTGGAGTCGATTCCTTACATGCTAATAGCGGTAGCACACTTGATTTAGTTAACATGCAAAATAGAATTCAAACACTTCCAACCAATAATATTCAACAAGATGAGCATGCAACATTTAATTTGACCGGTGAAAATACTATATATTCAAATTCCGGTGTGTTTTCTGAACAGCCCTTGCCAAACCTATCCCTGGGTCCTGATATAAATGCCCAAAACGCTGTCCAAACACTTTCCAGTGTTAATATGCAGAAAGATCAACTAGTATCGCTAAGTGCAGGAGTTGAAAATACTATCAATTCAAATTCTGGTTTGGCTGCTGCTGAACGGCCGATGATAGATGTTCCGTTTATTCCTGCTGTTAATTCCAATTCCAATGTACTTGCGGAACAGACGAGAGATTTGTCGTTGAATCTTGTAACTGATTTGGCCAACACACAAAGTACAGTCCAAACAAATGCAAATCGTAATATGCAACCAGATCAACCAGTATCGCTAAGTGTAGGCGTTGAAAATACTATCAATTCAAAATCTGTTATGGCTGCTGAACCGCCTATGATAGATGTCCCGTTGATTCCTGCTGTTAATTCAAATGCCAATGTTTTTGCGGAACAGCCAAGAGATTTGTCGTTGAATCTTGTAACTGATTTGGCCAACACACAAAGTACAGTCCAAACAAATGCAAATCGTAATATGCAACCAGATCAACCAGTATCGCTAAGTTTAGGAGTTAAAAATACTATCAATTCAAATTCTGTTATGGCTGCTGAACCGCCTATGATAGATGTCCCGTTGATTCCTGCTGTTAATTCAAATGCCAATGTATTTGCGGAACAGCCGAGAGATTTGTCGTTGAAGCTTGTAACTGATTTGGCAAACACACAAAGTTCAGTCCAAACAAATGCATTTCGTAATATGCAACCATATCAACCAGTATCGCTAAGTGTAGGCGTTGACAATACTATCAATTCAAAATCTGTTATGGCTGCTGAACCGCCTATGATAGATGTCCCGTTAATTCCTGCTGTTAATTCAAATGCCAATGTTTTTGCGGAACAGCCGAGGGATTTGTCGTTGAATCTTGTAACTGATTTGGCTAACACACACAGTACAGTCCAAACAAATGCAAATCGTAATATCCAACCCGATCAACTCGCTATTTTAAATGAAGCCGTTGAAAATGCTAATTATTCAAATTCTGGTAATTTTGCAACAATACCGATTGTTGATCCCTCGTTGAATCTTCGTAGTTCTAGCACAGTTGATTTAGTTAACATGCCACTACCAGACACTAACCTCGATATAGCTAAGGACGGGACCGATCCCCCAAATATTGGAATCCGGGTAGACCAGCAATTTCTTGAACCTATATTTCCCGAAGCAAGCAATAATATAGATACTGTAGTAACCAATACAGATAGCATGAGCTCTCCTGGTGATTTAATGATAAAGACCAATTTGGGAAGCCAAGGTGTTCAGACATTTGTAGAGACATTGATCAGTGGTGGGGGTGGTGTCAGGATGCCGTTAGCTACTGGCTCGAATCAAATAAATCCCGGGACGGTACAATTCGTTGATCCAGTGTCTGTCATGACTGTGGATAGCCTGGAAAATATACAGCGGAAATCTGATCCATTTTCCTCCATGACCGTGGATAGTCAGGCAAATATACGACCGATAGCTGATTCAGTTTCTGCAACGACCGTGGATAGCCAGACAAATATACGACCGATGGATATACTACCGTCGACCGTTGACAAACAAAGCAATAATGCTGCTGTGCCAGGTGGAAGTCTTATTTCTACTATAACGACGGGCACAGACATGCAACCGGCCGCGGCCATCAATGATCAATTAGTGACAGACATGGGACGAATTACGTTTAATCCTTTCAATTTACTTGACGGGCCGATGGACACAGGTGTGGCATCCCTGAACAATGACCAGATGGTGTCTGTTCCTTCAGTATCCAGTGACGTAAGGGCTGTTCCTTCAATATCCAGCGACATAATGTCAACAATCGATAACACGGTTGTTAACACTAAACCAAATATAGATATGGCACCACCACCAATTATTATTCCATCAGTAGATCCAGTATTAAACGGTGATAATCTCAATGCAGTTATAATAAACGGTGTGGGTACATCTGGACAAGCGAATGCAGATATCATTCCTACATTCGATATAACTGGCATATCTATTGATTCAATAGCACCGGTTGAACTAAATATAGATATAGCACCACCACCAATTATTATTCCATCAGTAGATCCAGTTTTAAACGGTAATGATCGTAATGCAGTTACAGTAGACGGTGTGGGTACATCTGGACAAACGAATGCAGATATCATTCCTACGGCCGATATAACTGGCATCTATATTGATTCAGTAGCACCTGTTGAACCAAATATAGATATAGCACCACCACCAATTATTATTCCATCAGTAGATCCAGTATTAAACGGTAATAATCTCAATGCAGTTACAATAGACGGTATGGGTACATCTGGACAAACGAATGTAGATATAATACCTACATTCGATATAACTGGCATCTCTATTGGTTCAATGGCACCTGTGGACACCAATGTGTTCATCGAACCAATAGTTGTGAATAACCAAGACTCTGGTATAATGTTTGACAATACGAATACATTAATATTACCATCTCAGACCTCAGAGGGTCTTGCGACTGTGCAAGATGCCAGGGAAAACACAGTTCTCGATGCCACTTTGTTGATTAAAGTCCCTGAACAACAACCACCATCTTCTCTCATAGAGTCTAATGTTTCAGTAGATCCACCACAACTAGGGCTCGATACTGTATCACGTAAAGTAACTAAAACAGAATCAACAAATGATGGCACAGCAACACACCTAGGTGGCCAACAGACAAGTGGAAGTTTAACTGCCATGAAAACATCGACAAGCACAGAAATAAAACCACCTCCAGTTGACATAATGATAAAGTCCATGTTTCCTGGCTTAATGGTATCACAGCAACTTGGTATCACCAAAGTAAACAATACCGCCGTAAATAAGGTCCCCAGTGCAAGTACCGTTGACTATACACTTGCAGAAGGAACAGCGGGAAGAACCACGACAGACATAACTACTTTAATGAAAGATGTCCGGTCAACAAAGGAATTAACACTAAGAAAATTCAGACCAAAGCCAAGTATGGACAATTTGGCGGACTCATCAGTTGAGATCAAGAATGAAATAAATAACTTTAACTTGAATGAGATTCCTTCCGAGAGGGCACTGGTAAGTAACATACAAGTTGATGCGGATGGCGTCCTAAGACCAAGATTTGGTCCACGAGTCGATCGCACCACACAGTTCAGAAATCTAAATCGTTCACCCATTACCGACAACATTGGGTCGAATACCGCGGATTTTGGGGAACAAAGTTCTAGACGTGCTACATCATTGGATGTCCCCGAAGGTTTAATTCCTGGTCGAAATGTCAGGATAATTGTCGACCCGCGTACAGGAATGCGGACAGGATCGCGGTCAGGGTTTCAAGGTTCAAGATTGGAGGTATCACCGACGAGAAATGGCGGGAGACAGGTGATGAACAATCCTTCTCGTCGTAGTGGATCAACTTCCGCTGTCGTCACTGAATCACGTGTCCTAAACAGGGAACCTGTAGTGACATCAAGTCGGTCAAGTTTTACTTCATCTGTACCGGGAAGTAGAACAACTACAAACGGCCGTGCTGTTACCCTGCGAATAGCGACGAACCGTGACAGGCGTCCATCAACGATATCAAGGGGAGATAATTCCAGAACTAGGACTGTGCTATCGACCGGAGCGGGAGGTGGCGTAAGATCAAATGGAATGACGCAACAACCAGCAAGACGGGATGATTTCCGGTCACGTGTGTTTACGACAGACGAAAGGAGAATGACAAACCAACGATTTGACCCGCGTGTCGGTCGACCCATCAGTGCCGGATCCGTGAGCCGGACAGGCTTTAGACCAATGGTTGGAGGACCGACGGGACGGGTGGGAGACGCGGGTATCGCAGCCAGAGGTTTTGGAGGCGTGGCGTCACAGTTTCTACCACCTATGGGTGATCGACGATTTACAGGAGCATCTTTCGATGGCAGTAGGGGCGGGTTTGGTGGCCCAATGAGGGGAGGTTTTCCCATGTTTGAAAGTAGAGGGTTTCCTGTAAGAGGATTTCCAATCGGTGGGCGTTCTCCTATACTGACTCCTCCTGCCTTCAGTACCGGAACATTTGACCCCTTTATGGGCGGTACCCTGACACCTTTCGGGTTCAGGGGATTTTAATTGCTTTAAATGTTATAGTATAATAATCACGCAGAGGTCCAGATAAGATGGAGTACACAGGTCTTTGTCAAACATGTTTTTATTAAAATCCTATGCAGTGGGTACTCGTCTCAGCGAGACATTTATTTTTGAATATCGGATCTATGAATTTAGGGATCAATGAAGGCCTGCAACACACCTCTTATCTTAAGCTCTGAGTACAACTCGACAGGATTGACCTGGTGGCAACCTGTGTTATGGTAATATCCTTATGAGGATAGTTCATGCGTGTCTCGTGTATTGATTGATATGAGTTTAACCCCGTGTCTATATGTATCATAGCGGCAAGTTCATATAGCATGCGTTTCCTGGGTTTCTCGCACATTCATCCTATGTAACTGGCTGCCTTGCGACAAAGATTATTTAACCAATTGTTGGGTGACGAATGAGTCCCAGAGGTCAAGATAAGGAGGCGTATACAGCTCTTTTCCCCACAATATCTCTCGTATTATCAAACCAAACCCTATAATATGGATACTCGAAAGAATCGTCTCAATAAGACGATTCTTTTGGGTATCCACAGCATAGGGTTTAAATGTCAAATAAGACTTTTAGAACATGCAAATCCGTCCTCATCTGGACTCAATAACACTAGTCACAATGACTTGCGTCAATCATCGGAAAGATTGAATAGCCGAGTTGGGGTTGGTTCTAATTCGAAACCTCTTGATTGATAATAAACCTCATTACCCTCGGAGTGTGTGTGTCCAAATGCGTGCTTCTTCGTAAAATAAATAACAAAGTTGATGATATATACAAACTTCCGAAATTGATACTAATCATGTCTAGTGTCGAGTAATGCTATTCTGTTTGTGTTGTTCTATCTGAAAGGTGTGTTTTGTTTAATTAAATAGTGACTAACAAACTGTTCGATTTAAGATTCTTGCCCTACTCCGGGAATCAATAAATACCAGATTACGCCAATATATATATGTCCGTCTAATTTGCGTTCAGGTCAACCGCTGTTAGTTTTCACATAGGATACATAAACATGCTATGTTTTCTGTTTCAGTGTTATTACGGTATACTTCGTGTAAAAATATCTCATTGGTTAGGGGTGGACAATAGTTCTAACAGACTTATCAAAACACTCTGCTTTAAGAGATTTGATATTTGTTGGCATGTTTCGCCGTCTTCGACAGCGTAACAGTTATATCACGGCAACAGAAATACCTGTTCAAGATCCGTGCGTGATTAACCAGTGCCAGGCCAGGAACACTGAAGTCTTAAACGCTTTGTGCCGCCTCTACAACAGACCACTTTAGAGCAAGGTATATAGCGAAAAGGGAACCAGTCCAGAAAACGCGAAAATTTATTCAGTTTGGTTTGTTATTAGTTATTACCGTATACTTCGTGCAAAAATGTCTTATTGGTAAGGGGTGAATACATATCCCTAACAGACTAAGCAACACACTCTGCTTTAATATTTGTTGGCACGTTTTGCAATTTTCGACAGTGTACCAGTTATATCACGGCAACAGAAATATTTGTTCAAGATCCGTAAGTGACTAACCAGTACCAGGCCAGGAACACTTAAGTCTTTAGAGGCTTTCTGCCGCCTCTACAGCAGGTCCATTTATCCCGACACCGACGAGTCAGTTGTTATGGTAATCCCATAATCCTGAGTGCCAAGGAAGGAGAAAAGCGATTACTTGCAACTTTTAAAGTATTTACGACTGTGCCAAGGTAGTCGTACAAGTTTCCCGTAAGTCGATGGAGGAGTTAAAATTGGACTATTTCGTTTGCAACTTGAGGGTAATTAAACAAGAGCACCGCGTACGGCACGGACGCTCGGCTGATAGAAAACAGAAACAAAGCTGAGCTGAACAAAAAACCTTAACCAGACGACAACGACGCCAGGGTCATGACAATAGCTTTCGTTTTTTCAAAAGTCGAGCTAAAAATGTAAACCTCTAGTTTTAATCTGTCTCTTAACCCTTCCCCACATACAGACGTTTTCTGACACCTTTACAGCAGACAACTTTGGAAAAGCTTGTGGCTACAGAAGAATTGGCTCCGCACTTTTGTTGTATGTGGGAAAATGTTATCCGTTTCGTAAATAGAAGAGCATTTCTAATAAAAGGTGAAGAACTCCTACTGCCATGTTTAAAATCTTGCAAATTACTTACCAAGAAATTGATTGTTTGTTGTTTTACACCGCTTTCAACAAGTGTTCAGTTATATCACGGCGTCTCTTGGGTAAGTTACCATTACTACCGGCCCATTTATCCTGAATCCAGCCAGTCAGTCGTAATGCTTACCCCGCAATCCTGAGCGCAAAGTTGTCTACAAACAAGAGGCCCAAGAGGGCCAGTATCGCTCCACGGCCATAAGGCAAACATCAAATCTCCAAACCGCTCTGCGCCCTGGTTGCCATGTTTTTTTACCAACCACCATGGCTTAAAGGAATCTTGTAGAGTGTCACCCAATGTTTCTGCAAAATGATTTGAAAATCGGCCTGACACTTTCGGAGGAGAGGATATTTTAAGTTTTTTACTATAGCCATATAAGGCAAAATAGCCCCACCCCCTGGCGGCCATATTTTTCAACCAATCAACATGGCTTGAAGGAATCTGATAGAGGGTCAGCCTAGGAACATTTCTACAACATTATTTGAATATCAGCCAGACACTTTCGGAGGAGAACATTTTTTAAGTTCTCTCTTTAGCCATATAAGGCAAAATAGCCCCGCCACTGGCGACCATGTTTTTTACAACCAATCAACATTTATTGAAGGAATCTAATAAAGGGTCACCCAAGGAACATTTCTACAAAATTATTTGAAAATCGGCCTGACACTTTCGGAGAAGAAGATTTTTTAAGTTTTCATTTGGTTGCCATGGAAACCAGAATAATGGATTGATAAAAAAAATTGAAGGAATTTAAGAGGATATTGAGAGGATGCTTCCTATGAAGTTTCAACCAAATTGGCCAAGTGGTTAGGGAGAAGAAGTCGTTTAAAGGAAAAAGTTAACGCATGCACGCCGGACAATTCGCCATGACATAAGCTCGACTGGCTTTCAGCCAGTGGAGCTAATAAACCAGAACCGGTTTTGATGTTTTTCACAGCTTTCAATATTATATAAGTTATATCTCGGCGTTTCCTGGGATCATTACCAGCACTGTTAATCCTGACACCAGACTGCCTCGGATGTGGGAGGTTGCGCGTTCAATTCCCGACCGGGTCATACCAAAGACTTTAACAATGGTATTAATGGCTGCCCTCCTTGACACTCAGGGTTGTGGAGTTACCATTACGACAGACTGACCGGTAGTACTGGTAACTTACCCAGGAAAGGCCGTGATATAACTGATAAACAATCAATAAATTATCCAGACACAGATGTAATGCAATGCTATCCCAACAACCCCGAGTACTAAAGAGGGAAGCCATTACTACCATTTGTAAAGTCTTTGGTATGACCCGACCAAGGACTGAACCATGGCAGGACGCTCTAACCACTACACCACCCAGACGGTCTAACAGGGAATACTGTTTAAGTAAAAAAATAAATTGCTGGTTTCTCAACAATTTTTCCGTTATCTAACAAGCTTGTATGAGTTAAATTTGAGGAGTGTATATCCTGATCAGGCTGTGAAGATGCACAGCCTGATATTGGCCTATATTGTTCATAACAACCAATTGTATCTGTTTCCACGGGTTGGGTGATTTATCTATGAGCCATTGTGACTCACCAATATGACTGCAACTTACACAATGCTGTGAAGTGAAGACTGGCAATACACATGTAGTATTACATAACATGCAATGGCAGACTATATATGCCGGTATATTTCTTCAGTAAAGAAACTTAGCTCCTAAGCTGGCTAATCAATGCTGGTCGGTCTAGTGCTTGGGACTGACAGGCCAAACGCTAAATTGTATAAAAGTTATTAAAGTCTTTCTTGGATGCAGCACCTGTGTTTGTCTTGCTATTATCCACTATGGAAGCTGGAGCAGGGATCAAGAAAACATAAACAAGATAAAATTAGAATACAAATTGTTTACACAACCTAATATTGCACAGTACATAATACATAATATGACATGACAAAAATAAAATAATAACGAGCAACTCTACAACAACATCCAACATTAGCACATTTGAATACAGCGTATATTCAAATCAACATGTGTATTCAGAGTCAGATCAGTTTCTTCACTTTCAAGTAAACTTTTTTAGGTAGCAATCTCTCTGATAGACACATTTTCTACACCTTTACAGAAGAGCTGGCATTTTAAAATCTGGTCGGAAAAGGAAAAGTTTTTAAAAATGAGCACATTTCTCCTTTACCCACAATGGTTGTAAAGTCTGTACCAAAATTATACATAAACTTTTTTTACACGGTTTTAAAGGTGCTGAACTCCAGATGGAGATCAACATTTTGAAATGTTGAAACTTCTGCAAATATTGCTAATTGGGACAACAAAGTAAGTAATTAATAGTTCAAAATTATTATGGCAGTAAATATTGAAAAACTGTCAATTAAAAGTCATGAAAATGTACAAAATTTGGCTTACTGGGTATGTCTACCAAGTAAAAATGAAGCATAAACGATCAATATTTAGATGTTTATGGTACTGGAAAGAGAAATTATAAATCTAATTTTATCCCAGAATTATGATTCTAATAATCCATGACAACTTTTGAACAGTTTTAAAACTTTGAGTATAATGTCTATTTTTTGGAGTTCAGCTCCTTTAACCCTTTCCCTCATATATACGCTTTCTGACGCCTCTTCTGCAGCAGACGGCAAAAACAAGCAATTTCTCTTTTTGCCACACTGTTTTCCACTTTTAGTCATAGGTTATCCATTCAATTATAGAGATTTTCTATTTTTTGACAAAATATGTTCAAAGTCGTCTGCTGCAGAATTGTCATATGAGGGAAAGGGTTAACAACAGAGCTCTAGATAAGGGGCGTTTCGCATGTTCTGAAATCCTCATTAAACCCAATGTTGTGGGTACTCAAAAGAATTGGTTCAATGAGAAGATTGTTTTGAGTTCCCCCCACATCATAGGGTTTTGTTGAATAATAAGAAAGAAACTGTAGGGGAAAAGAGCTATATATACCCCTCCTTATTTGGACCTCTCGGGTTATATATAATTCCTCAGACATAACCATTGCAGATTACTATATGAAACTACCGATCAGTTAACCCTTTCCCACATACAACATATCTGCAGCAGACGACTTTGAAAACATCTAGAATTCTTTTGGAAAATCTCTGAAAATGAAGGAATTATTGAAAAACGTTGTGGCAAAAGGGGAAATTGCTCATTTTGAGCAATTTCCCCTTTTGTCAAGATGTTTTCAAATGTCGTCTGCTGCGGATGCGTCAAAATGCGTCTAAAAGTGGGAAAGGGCTAAAACTCTTTTCAGACTTTCCCACAGACAAAAGCATTTTGATGCATCTTCTGCAGACGACGTATGAAAGCATTGTGACAAATGGAACAAGAAACCGCTGAATACGGTAAGGCCGGATTGTCGGTAATTTGACCTTGAAAATCGACAAACCAAGGTCAAGGTAACAATAGAAATCAATAGAACTTGGTACTGGTTACCTTCAGGCAAAGTTTCAAGTTTGTAACCCTTTCCAGTGCTGAGATTTTGCCTCAACCTGAAACTTTAACCAAAATGTTGACAGACAGACGGACATTGCCAATCTATAGACCGGAATTGTTAGAGCAATCTGGCCAATAAAAATGCTCATAATTGGTAGTTTCTGCTTTTGCAAAAATGTTTCCAACTTCATCAAACTAGAGGGCCATGATGGCCCTGGAGCGCTCACCTGAATTATGCAATGTGATTTGTCAGGCCTTCAATAATATTTAATTTTGTACCAACCAACATCAGCCAACAAGGTTTCGAAAAGAAGAATTTTGAAGTTTTCAGAATAGACATATACGGCAAAACAGCCCGACCCCCTGGCAGCCATGTTTTTAAACCAATCTACATGGCTTGAAGGAATCTGATAGAGGGTCACCCATGGAACATTTCTACAAAATTATTTGAAAATCAGCCAACCAGTTTGTGTGAAGAAGAATTTTAAAGTATTTTATGTTTGGTTGTCATAGAAACCAGAATTCTGAATGGATCCAACAAATTTGAAAGAATTCTAGAGAGTACATTTAGAGGATGCTTGCTGTAAAATTTCATCCCAATTAACGCCCTGGTTACTGAGGAGAAGATGTTGACGGCCGGACATAGGGCGATCACAATAACATACCTTGAGCACTTCGTGCTCAGGTGAGCTAAAGATTATACATTTGTACTTTTATTCATAGACATATTTCTTAGTTTTCATTGGATGTTTTCAAAGTCGTCAGCTAAAGGATTGTTATATTTTAGAAATTGCTACAAATTAACAATATCATTAAAAATTAGAAACCAATTAAAGGTTAATCAAATTGAATGAGAAACTCTTTATCTAGCAGGCTCTCACTGCCCGTCGAAGTCTGCACCATTTATTGGAAACCAATTAAAGGTTAATCAAATTGAATGAGAAACTCTTTATCTAGCAGGCTCTCACTGCACGTCGAAGTCTGCACCATTTTCTGTTGTATCAGGCCAATTTGAACTTTGACATCGAGACACTGCATTCGCTCATCGTGGATCTTACCACACATTTCAGAGTTCTGTTTCTGAAACACAAAAGAGATTTTGTTTTATTTGTATGGTGTTAAACACCGCTTTCAACAATTTTTCAGTTATATCACGACGTTTCCTTGGTAAGTTACAAGTACTACTGGTCCATTTATCCTGACACCAGTCAGTCAGTCAGTCGTGATGCCAACTCCGCATCGCTGAGCGCCAAGGAGGCCATTTTTAAAGTCTTTGGTATGACCCGGCCGGGGATCGAACTAAAAACCTCCCACATCCGAGGCGACGCTCTACCACTTCACCACCGAGACGGTCTCAACGCAAAGGAGAAAATAATAGAACGGAATAAAAGAAAAGTTCATTAAATCAATCATGTACCATTTCTAGCAGATAAATGTATCTATGTTAACCCTTTCACTCATATAGACGCTTTCTGACGCCTCTGCAGCAGACGGCTTTTTGAAAACATAGTTACAAAAGAAGAAATTGCACAGAATGTTTTCCACTTTTTGCGTTTTGAAAACATAGCGATAAAAGAAGAAATTGCTCAAAACGAGCAATTTGTCCTTTTGAAACAATGTTTTTCCACTTTTCGTCATAGGTTATCCATTCAATTATGGAGATTTTCTATGATTTTCTATGTTTTGACAAAATACGTTCAAAGTCATCTGATGCAGAATTGTCGTATGAGGGAAAGGATTAAATGTATAAATGGTGAACTCTGGACTCTCATACAAATGGTTCTGGTTGGTTCTTAAATTGGATTCCAACAGATTTTTCAGCTACATCACAGCGACAAATTCCCCTCACCCATGCCATTGTTTGTTCATTGCTTTTCTTTCACCAGTACTCTACTTTCTTCAAGGCAACTAGCTACCCTTTCCCATAGACTATTGGGCCATTGGTGAAAGTCAAAATATACTATTGTCACTCATTGAAATGAATGATTGAGCCAAACTTTGAATCTGCAATCCCTTAACCTTTTCCTTCATACATTAAAACGGCAGCAGACGACTTTAAAAACATGAGAGTTTAATTATTAAATAGAGTTGAAAATGTTGTGGCAAACTGAGAAATTGCTCATTATGAGCAATTTCTCTGATTGCCACAATTTTTCAAAAGTCGTCTGCTATAAAGGCTTCAGAAAGTGTCTTTATGTGGTAAGTACTGATTGAGCTCCTGCCGCTCTACATGAATGGTCCCAAGTTTGATACATCTTTAACTCTTTGTATGCTAAATTATTTTCGTCAGATATATGGTCCTCTGTTCCCCAAATGTTTACTGAAATAGTGTCTGTTTGTAAATGTCATCAACAGTTGGCAAAACCCGCCGCTAGCTTGCTAAGAGTTAAACACATAACTGACTTGAGGCAGATATTAACAGATAAGCTGACGGAACGAACCACAAGCCTGAGAGCCTAAGAAGATAGCCTATTTCGTTATTTTCTTAAGCATGACCATAAAAGGGTAAAAACCCCTGTATCTTCAAACTAAATGTAGGTCAACTCGCCTGAAAGACAACTCAACATTTATTAATATTCATCACTTAAAGCCGTGTCAAAATCCCATAACATAAATATCATATGACAATACTAGTTTGGATTCCAATCTTACGCTCAAGTCTTTCTTACAACGCGGAAACCATACTATGAAAATGATGTGACTTCAGCAGTATGACGTAATAACGTAAGTCACTTCGACCCAAAAAACGGCCTATTTCATGTTCATTTTTTCGAAAATACGCCTCATAAATTACTTTATGTGATAAATAGAATATCTCATTCCTGTGTATTTATTATCACTTTTAATAAACTTGTTAACTAAGCTGATTATGACGCTCGCCTAGGCTCACGGCATATCATCTTTGTAAACTCGTTTGTTAAAAGTGATAATAAATAAACACTCATGAAATATCCTCTATTTATTCCACAAAAAACATGTATATTTAAGGCGAGTTGTCTTGGGACGAGTCGCCATTGGGTGAGTTTCTGGATACCCTTCTTAATACCAAACATCTTTCTTAATGCTTAAACTGCAAGATTAAAATTTAGAAAGAAAAAGATATATCAAAATGTATAATGTCCTATGTATTTTAGAGTTCAACACTTGGGCCGATACAGAAACATTGGACACCTCTGAAGTAGATTGACATTCAGAAAACATTGTAAGAAAAGGACAACATGCTTATCATGGACAATTTCTTTCTTACCCACAATGTTATCATCTTTGCAAGATGTAAACATTTTATCCTTATATGTTATCCCAGCAGATGACACTAAGAATTACATTTTGGGCAATGATTTGTTCCATTCCAACATGCAGACACATTTTGACACATCTGCTGCACACCATTTTTTAATACATTGTGATATCATGATTAACCCTTGCCCACATAACAACATATCTGCAGCAGACGACTTTCTAGGCAAATAATAAGCAGAAAATCTCTACAAATTAACCCTTTCCCTCATATAGACGCTTTCTGACGCAGAAGGCTTTTTGAAAACATAGTGACAAAAGAAGAAATTGCACAAAACATGCAATTTCTCCTTTTGCCACAATGTTTTCCACTTTTTGTCATAGGTTATCCATTCAATTATGGAGATTTTCTATGTTTTGACAAAATACGTTCAAAGTCATCTGCTGCAGAATTGTTGTATGAGGGAAAGGGTTAAGGTAAAATTGCCTAAAACAGTTTAAAACAGTCACTGACAAAAGAAGAAATTGCTTGCTATATCTGCAGCATATGTGTTGTAAATGGGATAGGGTTTACAACTATTTACCTCCAGTTCTTCGTTTTCAAAGATAAGTTTGTTTAGTATCTCTTGTAGGTCTTCTTCATCATCACTCTCATAGCTACTGTCTGTTAACAAATAAGAAACAATAGAATTGATTGATTGATTGATTGCAGTTTATCTCTGTTTTCAACATTCTTTTTAGTCATATCACGGCGGACAGTTTATCTACTCATGTGTTTCCTGACTTTCTCTCACCAGTACTTCACAAAACAGTTTTCCCCAGAAACTGACTGGTTTCCACATAGACTTTTAGTCCATTGTTTGAAGATGTATGTCACATTGACTTTTAGTCCATTGTTTGAAGATGTATGTCACATTGACTTTTGTCATCAAACGGAAAGAATGTTGGCCAAGCTTGGGTTCAAACTTACAGCCCCTGGATTGACAGCCTGTGTTGTTACCGACTAACTCTTGGGGCTTGGCAAGAAACAATAGAAACATATGTTAGTCTTCTCGCGGAACGACTCAAGGGTCAGTTATACAAAAGTGTTGCGAGCAGAGGACTAAATAAGAAGGAGTAAACTGGTATTTCCCCCCACAATATCTCTCTTATTACTCAACTAAATCCTATGTTGTGGGTACTCAAAAGAATCATCTTACTGAGACATTTCTTTTGAGTAGCCACAACATTAGGTTTGAGTGTCAAATAAGGATTTTAGAACATGAAAAATGCCCCACATTTAGCTCTAGTTACAAGTCACACAAGGGTCACCAGCAGAAAGTAGGATAACAAGTCAGAAAATGGCCAGACAAAAATAGGTGACAAAAGCAGATAATTCAAAATACATGCATGCTTTTTTGTAGAGCCATGCATCACAAACAAGCCAACAATTAATCTTTAAAACCTACTCTGTTCTCATGCATCACATGGCTTTTGTTTGTGATGTAGAAACCGCATTTGGCTATCAAGTGCACCGGACAGAAAATATTGATGTTTTAGATTGGCTAAAACACTGCATCTAATCTGCATATTGGATCTATGTGAGATAGTTGTTTTGTGAACAACAACATAAGGTGAAAAGTAAGATACCGTGGGAATAGATATGTTTACTCCTCCTTATTGAGGGTTTTGAATGCCATTTGTTTGTTTCTTTGTCAGCTTGTTTTACGTCCATTTCAACTGTATTTCATATCATGGCTTTTCTTGGGTAAACAACCAGTTCAGCTGCTAAGCTTATCCTGACACCCTCAAACCAGTCGTAATGCTATTGCAACCCTGAGCGCAAGGGAGGGAAGCCATTTAGCCTTTCACTCACATAGACGCTTTCTGACGCCTCTGCAGCAGACATCTTTTTACAAACATGGGGACAAAAGAAGAAATTGCTCAAAACAAGCAATATCTCCTTTTGTCACAATGTATTCAACTCTGTTTAATTATTGTACTTTTATTAAAAGGGAGTTTTCAATTTTGTTCATGTTTGTTTTCAAAGTCGTCTGCTGCAGATTTGTTGTATGTTAACACCATTTTTTAATCCTTGGTAAAAATTGTCTCACGCTCTCGAAATTATTGCTTTTACCACTACGCCACAGTGTCGGTTGTTCATTTTTTTAAATAAAATCACAAACCTGAAGATGTACTGAGAACCTCCTCATCGCTATCTTGACGTAAATATTGGAGTTCATCGATCTCTTGTCGTAATCGGTCAGCCTCACATTTCTCCGTCTCAATCTTCTTCCTCAACTCATTCTCTACAATAAATATCTGATTGATTGATTGATTGATTGATTGATATAATCTTACATTTTTCTTCTGTGTCTATCTTCTTCCTTAACTTATTCTCTACAATAAATATCTGAGTGATTGAGTGATTGGTTGATTGATCGATTGATTGATTGGTTAATTGATTGATTGGTTAATATAATCTAAAAATTGCTCTGTCTCTTATCTTCTTTCTTTCTTAATTCATTCTCTTCTCTAATTGATTGATTGATTGTTTAATATAATCTAACATTTCTCTGTCAATTTATGGCTTCACTTGCATCTTGGATATGCATTAACCCTTTCCCTCATATGACAATTCTGCAGCAGACGACTTTGAACGTATTTTGTAAAAACATAGAAAATCTCCATAATTGAATGGATAACCTATGACAAAAAGTGGAAAACATTGTGGCAAAAGGAGAAATTGCACGTTTTGTGCAATTTCTTCTTTTGTCACTATGTTTTCAAAAGGCCGTCTGCTGCAGAGGCGTCAGAAAGCGTCTATATGAGGTAAAGGGTTAACAAGAATAGCATAGCCCAAAGGTTGGTTCCTTAATCTTATACTTCAACGCAAAACTTAAATAGTTTGGCATACCCCTGACACTAACAACTTACAGTTTCAGCAAGGAAATAAATAAATACGGAATATTACGTTGCGGGAGCGATAAAAGGGTTTGTATTGCACGACAAGTAGCATGGAAAAATCGATATCTTACGAGACCGAAGGTCGAGTAAGATATGGATTTTCCCACGCTACGAGTCGTGCAATACGTACCCATTTATCGCTCCCGCAATGTAATATTCCTTTTATTATATACCTACGATCTATGAAGAGCGAAAAAACTATTAAATATACAGATTCAATACATTGTTTATTGGGGATACCTCGCTGAAAGTATTCCGCGCACTGTCTGACGTCACAATCTTGTATTTACACCGCATGTAGATACGGAATTTTAATCTGTCGTGGTGTATTTGCGCATGTCAATCTGTATGTATTTCCACCGGAAAATGTACAGGCATATAATAAATACAATGTTTTGACTGATAGATTATTAATTTACAAAAAATCTTGTTGTTTTTTTTATTAACTCCTACAATAAAGTAGTCATAAATGCCGAGTTCTAAATACTTGGGGTTTAACCTTGGTTGAAAAACACATTTATCGGATTTATTATTTATGGTTTATGTTAAAAAAGAAATTTCAATCTCCCAAGATTGTGCCTCCAGACAACCTCTTCTACTTTCAGCCAATGATAGTGCCAGTCATCCAGATAAACTCTCCCCCACATATAGAAGCTTTCTGACTCTTCTGTAGCAGACAACTTTTGAAAATATTGTGGCCAAAAGGAGAAATCACTCAAATTAAGCAATTTTTCCTACTGCCACAAAAAAAGAAATCAACTGTATTCAATAATTATTATTCATTAATAGAGATTTAACATAATTTATCCTAGATGATTTCAAAGTCGTCTGCTGCAGATTTTGTTGTATATGGGAAAGGGTTCTGTTGATTACCAATGGCAACAAGTTACTCATCCAATCTAAGAAAGGTTTATTGCGCGGGAGCATCAGCACCAGTGCATATATTGTTAAAACTATCACTGGTGCAATGGGCTCATGCGCCGTGTTAATCGTCTTGATCAAGCATGCGCCGTATTTTACCGTCAGACCTCAGTTATTTCCGTAGCAGTTCGTCACTAGACTGGTTCTCGATCGAGTTTGCAATAGAAGATTGAGATTAGTGAACCAGTCTATTTATATGCAAGTAGTTTTTTTTATAATTAAAATGTAGATTAAAACCAGTTTTTTAATAACACCCATCGCTGCCACCATTTGTAACGTGTACCAGCGTTAAGCCATCAAGGGTCACCCATCCAGGCACTAACCATGACTTTACACAGAGGTCAACCACTCTACCAATGTCGCTATAACAGCCGGCTTCCACAGCAAGGCTGTAGAAGTGATATTTATACCTATACCTATACCCTGTTCCCATTACATTAGGAAATAAATGCGGAGTTATTGTGCTAAATTCTGTGATTTTAAGAGTAATTTAAGGGGGAAAAAGGACACACATGTGCAGACAAATGTTTACAGTAATTTTGGGAGATCGAGGTCAACACGTTGGGAAAAGGTATTTTTGTTTTCGTTTTACGTATTTAACTAAACAAGAGGGCCATGATGGCCCTTGAATCGCTCACCTGATTTTTATTTATTTTTTCACTTTAGCTATATAAGCCTCGCCCCCTGGCAGCCATAGTTTCCGACCAATCAACTTGGCTTGAAGGAATCTGATAGAGGGTCACCCTAGGAACATTTCTACAAAATTATTTGAAAATCTGCCAACCAATTTGGGAGAAGAATAATTTTGAAGTTTTTTCGGTTTCGTTGCCATGGAAACCAGAATTTTTGGAACTTTTGGAGATTAAGATTTTTTAAGTTTGCACTACAGCCATATAAGGCTAAATAGCCCCCCCCCCTGGCGGCCATGTTTTTCGATCAATCAACATGGCTTGAAGGAATCTGATAGAGGGTCACCCAAGGAACATTTCTACAAAATTATTTGAAAATCAGCCTGACACTTTCGGAGGAGAAGATTTTTTAAGTTTTCACTATAGCCATATAAGGCAAAATAGCCCCGCCCCCCTGCCCCCGTGTTTTTTGACTAATCAACATGGCTTGAAGGAATCTGGTAGAGGGTCATCCAAGGAACATTTCTACAAAATTATTTGAAAATCTGCCAACCAGTTTGGGAGAAGAAGAATTTTGAAGTTTTTTTCGTTTCGTTGCCATGGAAACCAGAATTTTGCATGGATCCCAAAATTTTGAAGGAATTCTGGTGAGGTCATTAAGAGGATGCTTTCTGTGAAGTTTCATCCCAATTGACCCACTGGTTACTGAGGAGAAGATGTTGAAGATTTTTTAAGTTTTCACTTTGGCCATATAAGGCAAAATAGCCCCCGCCCCCTGGCGGCCATGTTTTTGACCAATCAACATTGCTTGAAGGAATCTGATAGAGGGTCACCCAAGGAACATTTCTACAAAATTATTTGAAAATCGGCCAGACACTTATGGAGGAGAAGATTTTTTAAGTTTTCATTATAGCCATAAAAGGCAAAATAGCCCCGCCCCCTGGCGGCCATGTTTTTTGACCAATCAACATGGCTTGAAGGAATCTGATAGAGGATCACCCAAGGAACATTTCTACAAAATTATTTGAAAATCGGCCTGACACTTTTGGAGGAGAAGATTTTTAAGTTTGCACTATAGCCATATAAGGCAAAATAGCCCCGCCCCCCCTGGCGGCCATGTTTTTCGACCAATCAACATGGCTTGAAGGAATCTGATAGAGGGTCACCCAAGGAACATTTCTACAAAATTATTTGAAAATCGGCTTTACACTTTCGGAGGAGAAGATTTTTTAAGTTTTCACTATAGCCATATAAGGCAAAATAGCCCCGCCCCCCCTGGCGGCCATGTTTTTCGACCAATCAACACGGCTTGAAGGAATCTGATAGAGGGTCATCCAAGGATCATTTCTACAAAATCATTTGAAAATCTGCCAACCAATTTGGGAGAAGAAGAATTTTGAAGTTTTTTCGGTTTCGTTGCCATGGAAACCAGAATTTAGCATGGATCCCAAAATTTTGAAGGAATTCTGGTGAGGTCATTGAGAGGATGCTTTCTGTGAAGTTTCATCCAAATTGACCCACTGGTTACTGAGGAGAAGAAGTTGACGGATTATTGAATCGAGTTGAGCAATTACTATTTTGCCCGTTGGTTTTTTTCAGAAGTCATCTGCTGCACTGAACATCCATTTAAGGTGTAGATTATAGATATTATAGTCAAATTTTAAAACAGTTCAAAGGTTGTCTTGAAATAATAGAATCATAATTCTGTGATAAACATTTCACTTTCCAGTACAATAAACATCGAAATATTGATTGTAAATAAACATCCCAGTAAACCAAATTTTGTACATATTCATGACTTTCAATTGACTGTTTTTCAACATTTACGGCCAAAATAGTTCTGAACTTTATATTACATACTTTGTTGTCACAATTAGCAATATTTGCAGAAGTTTCAACATTTCAAATTTGTGATCTCCATCTCCAACCCTTTCTCTCATATAGATGCTTTCTGACGCCTCTGCAGCAGACGGCTTTTTAAAAACATAGTGACAAAAGAAGAAATTGCACAAAACTTGCAATTTCTCCTCCTGCCACAATGTTTTCCACTTTTTGTCATAGGTTATCCATTCAATTATGGAGATTTTCTATTTGTTGACAAAATACGTTTAAAGTCGTCGTCTGCAGAATTGTTGCATGAGGGAAAGGGTTAACAAGAGCACCGCGTACTGGACAGACGCTCGACTGATAGAAAACAGAAACAAGAGGGCCAAGATGGCCCTAAATCGATCACCTAATTGATAGTAAATTAGTAGCAAATATTTAACTGCAAATATCTGGAAAAATTTGATCAAGGATTGCAAATGAAACTGCAAGGAGTGGACACTTCTCAAGAAACAGCTTATCAGTAAAGGCCATTTATATCTTGAAATCTAACAAGAACTTTAATAAGAATGGAATTATAAAGTTTTTGTCATTTTGCACCTTTCCTGATGCCGCCTTGCTGCCCTGTTTTTCAACGAAATCAATATGGCTTCAACAGTTTATTTAGAGTGTCACTTAAGGAACATTTCTACCAAATTATCTTGCAATCGCACAAGCCGATTATGGAGGAAAAGGATTTTAAAATTTGGGTATTTTTCTCACTTTCTGATGCCGCAGCAACCAAAGTTCTCAATGGAATTTAAATCTTTGAACAATTTTGAAAGAGGACCACCAAAGGAACATTCCTGTGATGTTTTGTGGAAATTGGTCTATTGGAATGGTAGGAGTTGGTTGTCATTTGTAGCTAAAAGTTCAATTTACCCCTTTTGTGATGACGCCTGGTTGATATGATTGTGTAACCAATCAAAACGGTTTAAACAAATTAAATAGAGGATCATTACAGTAAGATTCGTATTATATTTTCTTAAAATCAGACAAACACTTTCATAAAAATGGAATTTTCAAATTTTGTCATTTTGCCCCTTTTCTGATGCCGCCTGACTGCCACGTTTTTCGACCAATCAGTATGGCTTGAACAATTTTTATAGAGGGTCACCCAAGGAACATTTCTACCAAATTATATTTGAATCTGACAGGCAGATTCGGAGGAGAAGATTTTTAAAGTTTGGACATTTTGTCCCCTTTCTGATGCCGCAGCAAACAAAGTTCTCAATGGAATTTAAATCTTTGAACAAATTTGAAAGAGGACCACCAAAGGAACATTCCTGTGATGTTTTGTGGAAATTGGTCTATTGGAATGGTAGGAGTTGGTTGTCATTTGTAGCTAAAAGTTCAATTTACCCCTTTTGTGATGACGCCTGGTTAATATGATTGTGTAACCAATCAAAACGGTTTAAACAAATTAAATAGAGGATCATTACAGTAAGATTCGTATTATATTTTCTTAAAATCAGACAAACACTTTCATAAAAATGGAATTTTCAAATTTTGTAATTTTGCCCCTTTTCTGATGCCGCCTGACTGCCATGTTTTTCGACCAATCATTATGGCTTGAACAATTTTTATAGAGGGTCACCCAAGGAACATTTCTACCAAATTATATTTGAATCTGACAGGCAGATTCGGAGGAGAAGATTTTTAAAGTTTGGACATTTTGTCCCCTTTCTGATGCCGCAGCAACCAAAGTTCTCAATGGAATTTAAATCTTTGAATAAATTTGAAAGAAGACCACCAAAGGAACATTCCTGTGATGTTTTGTGGAAATTGGTCTATTGGAATGGTAGGAGTTGGTTGTCATTTGTAGCTAAAAGTTCAATTTACCCCTTTTGTGATGACGCCTGTTTGCTATGACTGTGTAACCAATCAAAACGGCTTTAACAAATTAAATAGAGGATCATTAAAGTAAGATTCGTATTATATTTTCTTAAAATCAGACAAACACTTTCATAATAATGGAATTTTCAAATTTGGTCTTTTTGCCCCTTTTCTGATGCCGCCTGACTGCCATGTTTTTCGACCAATCAGTATGGCTTGAACACTTTTTATATAGAGGGTCACCCAAGGAACATTTCTACCAAATTATATTTGAATCTGACATGCAGATTCGGAGAAGATTTTTAAAGTTTGGACATTTTGTCCCCTTTCTGATGCCGCAGCAACCAAAGTTCTCAATGGAATTTAAATCTTTGAACAAATTTGAAAGAGGACCACCAAAGGAACATTCCTGTGATGTTTGGTGGAAATTAGTCTTGCGGTTCAGGAGGAGATGATGTTTAAAGCTAAAAGTTAACGCCGGACGGACGGACGGACGGACGACGAACGACGGACAAAAAGTGATCAGAATAGCTCACCTTCAGCCTTCGGCTCTAGGTGATCTAAAAAAGCTGAGCTGAACAAAAAACCTTAACCGAACGACCACGCCGCCGCCGACGACGCCAGGGTCATGACAATAGCTCTCGTTTTTTCAAAAGTCGAGCTAAAAATGGGAATGGGTTCTAGTTACCTATGGCAAGAAGTTCTACCTCTTCCAATCTAAGATAGTGCTCTTCATCCAGAAGTCTTTCGTACTCCTCCTCGTCGAAACTTTCCTCTTCCGAGGTTTCTGACATCATTTCAGCAGTCTCCAACAATTCTGACGTAGTCAGAACATCGGGAACAGAGATCGCTTCATTTGAACTGACATCATCCATTTCTTCTTCCAGCTCCAAAACTGAAATGAAAACAAGATGTGATTGTGAAACACTAACTCCCCCTGGCAATAAAGTGGGGATTTTATTTAAATTAGGTCAAAGGTCAATGTCAAGGTCACCAGCTCAACTAGTATGGTAACATTAGAAAGTTCACAAAGAATATTCTCGACAATTATGAAAGGACTACCTCTATAGGATCAAAAGCTGTGGGCATTTTTTGTGTGTGTGCAAAAGACAGGCATGCAGTAAGGGTAATTAACTTATTGCCCCGTAATACTAATTTCTGGGTGCATAAAAATATTTAATAATCATCGAGAACACAAAAATTTATCTTCGAAAGTTTTGAAATTAATAACAATTGCAAATTTGCTTTTACAATCACGTAACTTCTATTTTTGATATTCTGGAAAAGAGGCCATTCTTTTTCTAATTATCACTTTTCCTAATACAAAAAATGTGCAGAAGATGACTTTAAAAATTTTAAATATGGAAAATCTCTATTAATGAAATATTGATAATTGAATAGCGTTGCGAATTTTGTGGTAAAAAGGAGAAATTAGTTATTATGAGCATTTTTATTTTTTTGCCACAATGTTTTCAAAAGTTGCATATGCATCAGAATGTGCCTGCAAGTGGGAAAGGGTTTACACATACATCAAGTTTTGTTTAATTTGTTCTATCAAGGTTAACGCCATTTTTAACATCATTTCAGTTGTATCTCGGCGATAGTTCACTTATTCATGATCCCTGTGTTACCAAACCAGTACCAGGCTAGGAAAAGTGCTTTGCTCAACATGACTGATGTGACTTGGAATAAAACCTGGAACGCCCTTTTTCAAATCCCCGACGCTAACCAATCGGCCATGGTGTATTCTAAATACATGTACATCAAGATTCACCAATGTTTTTTGCTGCGTTAATTGTCAGAGACCACAATTTTTTGTCTTAGTCCAATATACAACAAAACAACAGCAGACGACCTTGAAAACAAATTAACATAAACTTGAAAAATCACTATAAATGAGTTGTATTATTAAATAGAGTTGAAGACATTGTGGCAAAAAGAAATATTGCTAAAAAAGCGTCTGTATGAGGGAAAAGGTTAAACTATACTGTTCATAGTAACATATGTGTCACTTGCCGATAAGTAGAAACTAAGTCAGAGTGTCACATTCAGACACATGAGAGGTGACCCTTCACCCTAACAAGCTGGGCAAAACAAAACAACAACATGAAGCACATACAATCTTATCCAACCTCTGAAGCACATAGGAGCTAATCCAACCTTAGAAGCACATAGGATTTAATCCAACCTCTGAAGCACATAGGATTTTTATCCAACCTTTGAAGCACACATGATCTTATCCAACCTTTGAACTACATATGATCTTATCCAACCTTAGAAGCATATATGATCTGATCCAACCTTAGAAGCACATATAATCTAATCCAACCTTAGAAGCACATAGGTTCTGATCCAACCTTATAAGCACATATGATCTAATCCAATCTTTAAAGTGCATATGATCTTATCCAACCTTAGAAGCACATCGGATCTGATCCAACCTTAGAATCCCATATGATCTAATCCAACCTTAGAAGCACATATGATCTAATCCAACCTTACAAGCACATAAGATCTAATCCAATCTTAGAAGCTCATATGATCTAATCCAAACCTAGAGGCACATATGATCTAATCCAACCTTAGAAGCTAATATGATCTAATCCAACCCTAGAAACACATATGATCTAATCCAACCTTAGAAGCACATATGATCTAATCCAACCTTAGAAACACATATAATCTTATCCAACCTTTGAAGCACATAGGGCATAATCCAACCTTAGAAGAATCTAATCTCAAGTTCATGATTTAAGCAAAATTAATATTTTGTACCTTTTTCTTCTTCATTTTGTTGCGGGATTGGAGTTGTTGTTGGTGGAGATTCAACGGTTTCCATAGGAACGGGAGTTTTAGTGTCCATGACAACTGTTTCTGTTGTTCCCTGGTCATCATCATCATTTGGCAAAGACTTGAGACCTTCTGTCGACTGTAACGAGGCAAGGAACACGAATAATTTTGACTCATTCAAGTTTACATTTATGAAAGAGAAGATTATCTTGTTTGAGAAAGGATGACAGGTCATTTTAAAAATTCTTCCCTAGACAACATAATTTTTATCTATTTATTGCTGGGTCAGTAAGACTAAGCCGTTAACAGTGAAGGAAGGTTTATGGTGCAATGTTAGTCTATCAGTGAAAACAGCAGACATCTGCTACCAGTAAATATGTGTGAAATGAGTGCAATCTTTTAATGCGTGTATTCAATTCTTAAATAATGGCAGTACATCAGAAACAGCCTAGAGTTTTGATTTTTTTATGGTGTTTTACGCCACTTTCAACATTTTTTCAGTTATATCACAACGTTTCCTGGGTAAGTTACCAGTACTACTGGTCCGTTTATCCAAATTCAGATTACCAAAGAATCCAAGCAGTAGACAGTCTCACTTCAATAAAGTGAGCAAATTTTATGATTCTCTTTTGGATAATTCTTAAATAATATTTTACACCTTTCCCACATATGACAAATCTGTATCAGACGACTTTGAAAACATTTAGTCAACAATATGGAAACTCTCTATAAATCAAAGAGTAACCAGTAAAAAAAGTTGAAAACATTGTGGCAAAAGGAAAGAAAAATGCTCATTATGAGCAATTTTTCCTTTTGCCACATTGTTTTAATAAAAATTTATCTGCTGCAGAAAGTGTCTGTATGTGAGAAAGACTCTAACTTCTGCTTTAGTGATTTCCTTGTCACTGTCGATATCCAATTCTCTCTCCAGAATCTCTTCTAGACTCTGCTCAAACTCGTCATCGGAATCGGAATGTTTGGAGTGTATGTCTTCTTGGGATCTACCCAGCTTAAATATAACACGATTGAATGTGACATTGTTAAAATATAACATGATATAATGTGACATTGTTAATTATACCACAATAGAATGTGACATTGTTAACAAAATAACATGATATAATGTGACATTGTTAACAAAAATAACATGATAGAATGTGACATTGTTGAAATATAACATGATTGAATGTGACATTGTTAAAATATAACATGATTGAATGTGACATTGTTAACAAAATAACATGATAGAATGTGACATTGTTAAAATATAACACAATAGAATGTGACATTGTTAAAATATAACATGATAGAAAGTGACATTGTTAAAATATAACATTAATAGAAATTGACATTGTTAAAATATAATATGATAGAATGTGACATCTAAAATATAACACAATAGAATGTGACATCTAACATATACCACAATAGAATGTGACATCTAAAATATACCACAATAGAATGTGACATTGCTGTGATTATAGACCACGAAAGAATGTGACATTGCTGTGATTAAAAAACACGATAGAATATGACATTGTTGCAATTATTTCCAAAAGTGACACACGAAGATGATTTACTGATAGGACTGCTTTTACTTGTTACATAAAAATAGCTGAAATCTAGTCAATCAATTTGATAATTTGAAATGTCTTCTTTTTTTTTATAGACCAACTTTACTAAAAAAATGTATCCAATTTTAACCCTTTCCCTCATATAGACGCTTTCTGACGCCTCTGCAGCAGACGGCTTTTTGAAAACATAGTGACAAAAGAAGAAATTGCACAAAACGTGCAATTTCTCCTTTTGCCACCATGTTTTCCACTTTTAGTCATAGGTTATAAATCCATTCAATTAACCCTTTCCCTCATATAGACGCTTTCTGACGCCTCTGCAGCAGACGGCTTTTTGAAAACAGTGACAAAAGAAGAAATTGCACAGAACGGGCAATTTCTCATTTTGCCACAATGTTTTCCACTTTTGGTCATAGGTTATCCATTCAATTATAGACTATAAGAGATTTTCTATTTTTTGACAAAATATGTTCTAAGTCGTCTGCTGCAGAATTATCGTATGAGGGAAAGGGTTAAAACATCTACAATTTGACGAGGTAAGATTACTCGAAGCTGTTCTAATCATAGAATCCCTACCTCAGAATCGGTTGTGTCCTCCTGTAACAACATTTCCCGTTTCTTCTCCAGACTCGCTCTCACCTCGTCGGCAGTTAATGCGACCGACTCTTCAATCACATCGTCTGTGTCTCTCTCTTCACTTTGTTCAGTCTCCACTTCCACAGCAGCTGCTGCTTCCTGCTTCCCTTCGTCTTCATCTTTAACCTCTTCCGACTCAGGTACTTTATCTTTTTCCTTTGCAACTTCTTTAACCATCTCTGGTACTTCATCTGTATCCTTTGCAACTTCTTTTTCCTCATCATTTTGATCTTTCACTGCCATTTCCTCATTATCTGCCTTGTCTACATCTTTTCCATCAACTTCCCCATCATTCGTTTGAACTGCAGATTCTTCTGCAATGGCCTTGGCTACTTCCTGTGTCTTAACTTGGGTCTGATTGGTTGATTCCTCTTCTTCCTCTGTCTTATCTTGGTTCTCATTGGTTAATTCATCATCTTTCTTGACTGTACTTTGATTGGCCAATTCTTTCAGAGTTGGTTTGGCTGTTTCCTGTTCTGCCTTCTCATCCGTTGGCTCCTTTTGTGATTCTGTTTGAGCTACCTCCCTTGTCTCGATCTGTACAGTGACTTGTTGTTGATTTGTTGACTCATTCTTTTGGGTTACTTCCCCTGGTGGTTTTCTTAGATCTAACTGTAACACCTGTAATAATAACATGTCAAATATTGGATTGGTCTGGCGCATTAATTTGCATGGTGTTTTACGCTGCTTTCAACAGTATATGGGCCGTCCCGCGAGAAAACCAACATTATGGCCTCTGCGTAATGTATCGACCCAGATCAGGCTACGCAGTCGGTGCAGACTGATCTGGGCCGACATATTCCGTCTCAGGGGGATAGAGGTATAAAGTAATGATTCCTAAAACAGAAAATCCACAGGGGGCGAAAGGTGTCTATGCGTGGCATGCTTAGGCTGATCCAAGTCGATACTTTATGCATAGCCCACAATGTTGGTTTTCTCGCGGGACGGCTCATATCAGTTATATTGCAATGTTTCCTGGGTAAATTACCAGTACTTCTGGTATCATTCATCCTGACACCTGCGCATCAGTTGTAATGCTATCTTCCCAACACTGAATGCTAAGGGTGGAAGTCTTTGGTATGACCTGACTGAGGATCTAACCCTGCTCTCCCGCTCTCAAGGCGGACACGCTACCCATTACACTACTAAGGTGGCAACTGAACTGCCAGTGTCGAGTGACTGATAAGTCATATAACAATGTATATTTCTGAGTGAGCTGAACTGCCAGTGTCCAGTGACTGATAAGTCAAATAACAATGTATATTTCTGAGTGAGCTGATCTTTTGACATATCAAAAATGCGACAGTTGAATGTACAATGGGTACATTGTTTAACCCTTTCCCTCATACGACAATACTGCAGCAGAACGTTTTTTATCAAAAAATAGAATATCTCTTTAATTGAATGGATAACCTATGACAAAAAGTGGAAAACATTTTGGCAAAAGGAGAAATTGCACGTTTTGTGCAATTTCTTCTTTTCTCACTATGTTTTCAAAAAGCCATCTGCTGCAGAGGCATCAGAAAGCTTCTATATGAGGGAAAGGGTTAAGTTAAAAAAATCCATATTAACGTGTTACATCAGAAGAAACCACTTCGGCCATCAAGTAAAACACCACTTTAAAAGTAAATGAGTGGTACTCTGCGAAAAACAACCTTAACTTAATTATTGTATGTGTGGATAAAACTTGTCTGTGTGTCCAGGGTAATGTTCCAAATGTTTATTGGTTTACAGAAGTAAAACCCTTTTAATACTTACTAATTGGTGAAAATTGCAGTCAGTACTTCTTTAAGTTCCAGGCTTAAATCCTACTCACATCCTTCCCAGGTATTTGTTTAACCCCTTCTCACCCTCCTCTTACACTGTATTACTCACCTCCTCCCCAGGTATTTGTTTAAGTTCCAGGTTTAACTCCTCCTCCCCCTCCTCTAACACTGTGTTACGTTTACTCATGTCATCTCTCTCTTTCCTCCTTTTCTCCATCGTCTCTTGGTTCTTCTGGGCGTTCTTTATCTGTAAAGCCACAATAACAGATAAAACTTTAGAAACTGTAGTCTTTGCCTCCCTCCTAAGCATTAACCCTTTCCCTCATATAGACGCTTTCTGACGCCTCTGCAGTAGACGGCTTTTTGAAAACATAGTGACAAAAGAAGAAAATGCACAAAACGTGCAATTTCTCCTTTTGCCACAATGTTTTCCACTATTTGTCATAGGTTATCTATTCAATTATGGAGATTTTCTATGTTTTGACAAAATACATTCAAAGTCATCTGCTGCAGAATTGACGTGTGAGGGAAAGGGTTAAGGATTGTTGGGCAAGCATTACAACTGACTTGCAGGTGTTAGGACAACACATTGATTGATTGATTAATTGGGTTTTCAAAAGAAATTCAGTCATATCATGGCAGCAGGTTCATGTACATTTCATGTGTTTCCTGACTTTCTAACACAAGTACTCCATACAAGTCTTTCAAAACAGCCTGCTCTTCTATATATATATACCAAGATAAAAGTGATTTTAACCATAATATACCTTACTCTTAACCCTTTCCCTCATATAGATGCTTTCTGATGCCTCTGCAGCAGACGTCTATTTAAAAACATAGTGACAAAAGAAGAAATTGCACAAAACATGCAATTTCTTCTTTTGCCACAATGTTTTCCACTTTTAGTCATAGGTTATCCATTCAATTACAGAGATTTTCTACTTTTTGACAAAATATGTTCAAAGTCGTCTGCTGCAGAATTGTCGTATGGGGGAAAGGGTTAAGCTGTGTGCACACTCTCTGTACTTCCCAGATCTGCCAGGGATCGAACCTGTGACCTCCTGCACTCAAGGCAGGCACTCTGAAATTACACCTTCGAGGCAGACCTGTTCAGAGTTAGCAATGAGTTTGATTCTAACAATAATATACCTTTCTCTTAAGCTGTGTGCACACTCTCTGCACTTCCCAGATCTGTTCTTCCTTTTCACGGTCTGCCTCGCCCGCCGCCAGCGCCTCATGTAGCTGGTTCAGTAGAGATTCCTGCTTGGATAGCTCCTCCTCCAGGGCCTGTGGGTTGTCCGGTAACATAAGAGACCATTTTGAGGTCGCAGGTTTGAGTGGTGGTACATACCTAGGAAACAACACAAACTTAACCTTCTCCATCATACAGCAAATATGCAGCAGACGACTTTGAAATCATCCTGAGAAAAATATTGTAAATCTCTATAACCCTTTCCCACATACAGCAAATCTGCAGCAGATGACTTTGAAATCATAAGGGGAATAATGTTAATATCACTATAACCCTTTCCCACATACAGCAAATCTGCAGCAGATGACTTTGAAATCATAAGGGGAATAATGTTAATATCACTATAACCCTTTCCCACATACAGCAAATCTGCAGCAGATGACTTTGAAATCATAAGGGGAATAATGTTAATATCACTATAACCCTTTCCCACATACAGCAAATCTGCAGCAGATGACTTTGAAATCATAAGGGGAATAATGTTAATATCACTATAACCCTTTCCCACATACAGCAAATCTGCAGCAGATGACTTTGAAATCATAAGGGGAATAATGTTAATATCACTATAACCCTTTCCCACATACAGCAAATCTGCAGCAGATGACTTTGAAATCATAAGGAGAATAATATTAATATCACTATAACCCTTTCCCACATACAGCAAATCTGCAGCAGATGACTTTGAAATCATAAGGGGAATAATGTTAATATCACTATAACCCTTTCCCACATACAGCAAATCTGCAGCAGATGACTTTGAAATCATAAGGGGAATAATGTTAATATCACTATAACCCTTTCCCACATACAGCAAATCTGCAGCAGATGACTTTGAAATCATAAGGGGAATAATGTTAATATCACTATAACCCATTCCCACATACAGCAAATCTGCAGCAGATGACTTTGAAATCATAAGGGGAATAATGTTAATATCACTATAACCCTTTCCCACATACAGCAAATCTGCAGCAGATGACTTTGAAACCATAAGGGGAATAATGTTAATATCACTATAACCCTTTCCCACATACAGCAAATCTGCAGCAGATGACTTTGAAATCATAAGGGGAATAATGTTAATATCACTATAACCCTTTCCCACATACAGCAAATCTGCAGCAGATGACTTTGAAATCATAAGGAGAATAATATTAATATCACTATAACCCTTTCCCACATACAGCAAATCTGCAGCAGATGACTTTGAAATCATAAGGGGAATAATGTTAATATCACTATAACCCTTTCCCACATACAGCAAATCTGCAGCAGATGACTTTGAAATCATAAGGGGAATAATGTTAATATCACTATAACCCTTTCCCACATACAGCAAATCTGCAGCAGATGACTTTGAAATCATAAGGGGAATAATGTTAATATCACTATAACCCATTCCCACATACAGCAAATCTGCAGCAGATGACTTTGAAATCATAAGGGGAATAATGTTAATATCACTATAACCCTTTCCCACATACAGCAAATCTGCAGCAGATGACTTTGAAATCATAAGGGGAATAATGTTAATATCACTATAACCCTTTCCCACATACAGCAAATCTGCAGCAGATGACTTTGAAATCATAAGGGGAATAATGTTAATATCACTATAACCCTTTCCCACATACAGCAAATCTGCAGCAGATGACTTTGAAATCATAAGGGGAATAATGTTAATATCACTATAACCCTTTCCCACATACAGCAAATCTGCAGCAGATGACTTTGAAATCATAAGGGGAATAATGTTAATATCACTATAACCCTTTCCCACATACAGCAAATCTGCAGCAGATGACTTTGAAATCATAAGGGGAATAATGTTAATATCACTATAACCCTTTCCCACATACAGCAAATCTGCAGCAGATGACTTTGAAATCATAAGGGGAATAATGTTAATATCACTATAACCCTTTCCCACATACAGCAAATCTGCAGCAGATGACTTTGAAATCATAAGGGGAATAATGTTAATATCACTATAACCCTTTCCCACATACAGCAAATCTGCAGCAGATGACTTTGAAATCATAAGGGGAATAATGTTAATATCACTATAACCCTTTCCCACATACAGCAAATCTGCAGCAGATGACTTTGAAATCATAAGGGGAATAATGTTAATATCACTATAACCCTTTCCCACATACAGCAAATCTGCAGCAGATGACTTTGAAATCATAAGGGGAATAATGTTAATATCACTATAACCCTTTCCCACATACAGCAAATCTGCAGCAGATGACTTTGAAATCATAAGGGGAATAATGTTAATATCACTATAACCCTTTCCCACATACAGCAAATCTGCAGCAGATGACTTTGAAATCATAAGGAGAATAATGTTAATATCACTATAACCCTTTCCCACATACAGCAAATCTGCAGCAGATGACTTTGAAATCATAAGGGGAATAATGTTAATATCACTATAACCCTTTCCCACATACAGCAAATCTGCAGCAGATGACTTTGAAATCATAAGGGGAATAATGTTAATATCACTATAACCCTTTCCCACATACAGCAAATCTGCAGCAGATGACTTTGAAATCATAAGGGGAATAATGTTAATATCACTATAACCCATTCCCACATACAGCAAATCTGCAGCAGATGACTTTGAAATCATAAGGGGAATAATGTTAATATCACTATAACCCTTTCCCACATACAGCAAATCTGCAGCAGATGACTTTGAAATCATAAGGGGAATAATGTTAATATCACTATAACCCTTTCCCACATACAGCAAATCTGCAGCAGATGACTTTGAAATCATAAGGGGAATAATGTTAATATCACTATAACCCTTTCCCACATACAGCAAATCTGCAGCAGATGACTTTGAAATCATAAGGAGAATAATATTAATATCACTATAACCCTTTCCCACATACAGCAAATCTGCAGCAGATGACTTTGAAATCATAAGGGGAATAATGTTAATATCACTATAACCCTTTCCCACATACAGCAAATCTGCAGCAGATGACTTTGAAATCATAAGGGGAATAATGTTAATATCACTATAACCCTTTCCCACATACAGCAAATCTGCAGCAGATGACTTTGAAATCATAAGGGGAATAATGTTAATATCACTATAACCCATTCCCACATACAGCAAATCTGCAGCAGATGACTTTGAAATCATAAGGGGAATAATGTTAATATCACTATAACCCTTTCCCACATACAGCAAATCTGCAGCAGATGACTTTGAAATCATAAGGGGAATAATGTTAATATCACTATAACCCTTTCCCACATACAGCAAATCTGCAGCAGATGACTTTGAAATCATAAGGGGAATAATGTTAATATCACTATAACCCTTTCCCACATACAGCAAATCTGCAGCAGATGACTTTGAAATCATAAGGGGAATAATGTTAATATCACTATAACCCTTTCCCACATACAGCAAATCTGCAGCAGATGACTTTGAAATCATAAGGGGAATAATGTTAATATCACTATAACCCTTTCCCACATACAGCAAATCTGCAGCAGATGACTTTGAAATCATAAGGGGAATAATGTTAATATCACTATAACCCTTTCCCACATACAGCAAATCTGCAGCAGACGACTCTGAAATCATCTAGGGAATTCTATTGAAATCTCTAAAACCCTTTCCCACAAATAGCAAATCTGCAGCAGACGACTCTGAAATCATCTAGGGAATTCTATTGAAATCTCTAAAACCCTTTCCCACAAATAGCAAATCTGCAGCAGACGACTCTGAAATCATCTAGGGAATTCTATTGAAATCTCTAAAACCCTTTCCCACAAATAGCAAATCTCAGCAGACGACTCTGAAATCATCTAGGGAATTCTATTGAAATCTCTAAAACCCTTTCCCACAAATAGCAAATCTCAGCAGACGACTCTGAAATCATCTAGGGAATTCTATTGAAATCTCTAAAACCCTTTCCCACAAAAAGCAAATCTCAGCAGACGACTCTGAAATCATCTAGGGAATTCTATTGAAATCTCTAAAACCCTTTCCCACAAATAGCAAATCTCAGCAGACGACTCTGAAATCATCTAGGGAATTCTATTGAAATCTCTAAAACCCTTTCCCACAAATAGCAAATCTCAGCAGACGACTCTGAAATCATCTAGGGAATTCTATTGAAATCTATAAAACCCATTCCCAAAAATAGCAAATCTCAGCAGACGACTCTGAAATCATCTAGGGAATTCTATTGAAATCTCTAAAACCCTTTCCCACAAATAGCAAATCTCAGCAGACGACTCTGAAATCATCTAGGGAATTCTATTGAAATCTCTAAAACCCTTTCCCACAAATAGCAAATCTCAGCAGACGACTCTGAAATCATCTAGGGAATTCTATTGAAATCTCTAAAACCCTTTTCCACAAATAGCAAATCTCAGCAGACGACTCTGAAATCATCTAGGGAATTCTATTGAAATCTCTAAAACCCTTTCCCACAAATAGCAAATCTCAGCAGACGACTCTGAAATCATCTAGGGAATTCTATTGAAATCTCTAAAACCCTTTCCCACAAATAGCAAATCTCAGCAGACGACTCTGAAATCATCTAGGGAATTCTATTGAAATCTATTAAACCCATTCCCAAAAATAGCAAATCTCAGCAGACGACTCTGAAATCATCTAGGGAATTCTATTGAAATCTCTAAAACCCTTTCCCACAAATAGCAAATCTCAGCAGACGACTCTGAAATCATCTAGGGAATTCTATTGAAATCTCTAAAACCCTTTTCCACAAATAGCAAATCTCAGCAGACGACTCTGAAATCATCTAGGGAATTCTATTGAAATCTCTAAAACCCTTTCCCACAAATAGCAAATCTCAGCAGACGACTCTGAAATCATCTAGGGAATTCTATTGAAATCTCTAAAACCCTTTCCCACAAATAGCAAATCTCAGCAGACGACTCTGAAATCATCTAGGGAATTCTATTGAAATCTCTAAAACCCTTTCACACAAATAGCAAATCTCAGCAGACGACTCTGAAATCATCTAGGGAATTCTATTGAAATCTATAAAACCCATTCCCACAAATAGCAAATCTCAGCAGACGACTCTGAAATCATCTAGGGAATTCTATTGAAATCTCTAAAACCCTTTCCCACAAATAGCAAATCTCAGCAGACGACTCTGAAATCATCTAGGGAATTCTATTGAAATCTCTAAAACCCTTTCCCACAAATAGCAAATCTGCAGCAGACGACTATGAAATAATTTGAAGAATAATATTTAGTATCTCCATAATGCTTTCCCACAAACAGCAAATCTGCAGCGGACGACTTTTAAATCATCTATGGAAAAATATTGAAAATCTTTATAACCCTTTCTCACATACAGCAAATCTGCAGCAGACGACTCTGAAATCATCTAGGGAATTCTATTGAAATCTATAAAACCCTTTCCCACATACAGCAAATCTGCAGCAGACGTCTTTGAAATCATCTGTGGAAAAATATTGAAAATCTCTATAACCCTTTCCCACATACAGCAAATCTGAAGGCGTCAAATGTAGTCAGTGTGAAGTAATGGGTTAACAAAGGAATTGTGGAATCTTATAAATTAATCAGTTAACCCTTTCCCTCATATAGACGCTTTCTGACGCCTTTGTAGCAGACAGCTTTTTGAAAACATAGTGACAAAAGAAAAAATTGCTCAAAACGAGCAATTTCTCCTTTTGCCACAATGTTTTCCACTTTTAGTCATAGGTTATCCATTCAATTATAGAGATTTTCTACACCGGCGAGTCAGTCCTAGTGCTCTTCACAATATGTTTCCATATGTGCTTGCAAAAAATAAAATATACACATCTCAATTAGTCTCAGATGTCATTCAACTTTATGACCTACCTTTTTATAACTGTTTCTTTAAACAACTGTTTGGAATGCATGAATAACACGTTTAACACCCGATGGCTGATCTGCATCGTCGGACTCAACACAATAGACACATTCTGTAACGTCATCTTGTTCTCTTTTTGCTGAAGTAAACCACATCTGCATATAGCTTGATTGATTGTTTGGTGTTTTACGCAGTTTTCAACAACTTTTCAGTTACCGGTATATCAGTGTTTCCTGGGTAAGTTACCATTACTACAGGTCCATTTATTCTGACACCAGCCAGAATATAGCATATTTGCAACATATGTTTTGTTTTTATGGTATTTTACGCTGCTTTAACCCTTTCCCTCATATAGACACTTTCTGACGCCTCTGCAGCAGACGGCTTTCTGAAAATAGTGACAAAAAAAGTAATTGCTCAAAACGAGCAATTTCTCCTTTTGACACAATGTTTTCCATTTTTTGTCATAGCCTATCCATTCAATTATGGAGATTTTCTATCTGTTGACAAAATATGTTCAAATTCATCTGCTGCAGATTTGTTGTATGTGGGAAAGGGTTAAATACAATTTCAGTTATATCACTGTGTTTCCTGGGACTACTGTTACATTTATCCTGACACCACCGAGTCAGTCATAACCCTGAGCGCCAAAAAGGAAAACTCATTACTACAATTTGTTTTTGGTATACACCCGTGACACAACAGAGACCAAGACAGTCAAAATCTGTAGCAGATGACTTTGAAAACATGGAGGTAAAAATATGTCAAATTTCTATAAATGAGGGATAGAGGTATATATAGTGTTTACATGATATGATATTTGTGTGTCAATTTCTCATTTTTCAACAATGTTTTAACAATTACCCACATGCAGATGCATTTTGACGCATTTGCACCTCCATTCAGTAAGTATACTTTAAGGGATTTTCCTAATTTTTGCCAAGGGGTTTTCAAAATCCTCTGCTGAGAAATGATCTATACTCCATTTCCGTTTCCAATTCATATTTTTAATTTTCTAAACAGTTAATCCTTTCCCTCATACAGACCCATTTTGATGCCTCTGATGCAGTCAATTTTTGAAAACATTTCTCCTTTTGCCACAATATTTTCAATGCTATTAAATAAAAATAAAAAAAAATCTGTATTTTGCCTAGATGTTTTTGAAGTTAATATGTTCTTTTGAAGGAACATGCAACAAATCTGATTTTGAAAACATCTAGGCAAAATACGGAATATCTCTTGTTACATGAAAAGTATGGTTAGTGAATCCCAAGGTTGTAATATAGGTCAAAGGTGAAGGTCATCCTTACCCGTTCAATGACATGGGTCATGTGTACCACCATCCATGACAACAGTAGCCGGTTACATTCTGGCAAATCATGGATCAACTTCTTAAACGCCTCACTCCTCTTTTTCTCGTTTCTTATTGCTGTCAAAACAAATTTATAGATATTGTTGCGCACCAGTAGCAGGTTTTCTTCCTCTTTCGAGGAAAGGGGTCTTCGTATTTTTCTAGGACTCAACGCGAGTGATGTTTTATAACAGACGGTTTACTTATTATGTATATACTTAATATAAGTAAAGTACAAAGTGGGTGTTAAAATTTGAATCTGTAAAATAAAATGTATATAACAAGGAAAGGAAGACTTAAAACAAAAATGGACGGTAAATGAATAGTTGAATGTAGTTTGATTCTAAAAAAGCCAAAGTAGCTTATTGTTAACAAACCTTGGACTGAGGGTGTCTCGTCCTTCTTGGAAAACAACAGCATATTAAATGGTTTCAATATCAACAACACAAATAAAGTGGATGAAACGTAAAAAGTAAAATATGTTATGTAAACTTTCACCTCTAGAGTCAATGTTAATCAAGATTTGGTAACCTAACAAAGGCTAAAATCTGGCTAATGATGACCTTGACCTTGGCAAATATGCTGTTCAATGATGTCCAATGACCCAAGAATACATCCAACAAAGTTTCTGAAAAATTCGACCAGGGGTTGCTGAGCAATAGAGAATTGAAAAAGAGGCTGCCGTCGTCACCGCTGCCAGAAAAGTTACTGTCTCAATCCACATTTGTAGGCGAGATAAATAAACTACATTGTTTCAGTGTCTTAAATACAAAAATAGTAACTATTAAAAATATTGACGGACGACGGACAAAGACCAGTCACAATAACTCACTCTGAGCTTCTCTTTCTGGTGAGCTAAAAATAAACCTGACACATGTGAATGGAGTGCCAACTCTGGTCAGAACGGTCTCTTATATACCTGTCTTCAAGCAAGTGAACTTATGGGAAACCTAACAAGCAAACCTGTTGGAAAATGTCCAACACAGTTGTAGGAAGATTTTCGCGAGGAACAGTACTTCTATAAACTTTAAGTACTTCACAAAGTTTCCTATTACGGCTATTGCTGGTGACCTTGTACTGACAGCAGCACATCAGTCACAATCCAGAGTGTCAAGGAGCGAAGCCATTACAGGCCTTTGGACCTTACTGAGAATCTACGCCTGATCTCCTGATCTGGAGGTAGATGCTCCACCAACTATATCACTGAGCTTGTTGACTGATTGGTATTTTACACCTCTTTCAACAATATTTCAATTATATCAAGGCATTTCCTGAGTAGTTTACCAGTACTACTGGTTCATTTATCCTGACACCAGCCATGAAATGACTGTGTCACGGAGAGACACATTGAAGTTATTCAAAGAAACACATAAGTTATGAAATGACAGAGTCATTGAGAGACAATGGAGAAGTGATTCAAAGTAATACATAAGTCACGAAATGACTGTGTCAGGGTGAGAGAACAGAGAAGTAATTTAAAGGAACACATAAGTTACGAAATGATAGTGTCATTGAGAGACAATGGAGAAGTGATTCAAAGAAACACATAAGTCAAGAAATGACTGTGTCAGGGTGAGAGAACAGAGAAGTAATTCAAAGGAACACATAAGTTATGAAATGATAGTGTCATTGAGAGACAATGGAGAAGAAATTCAAAGAAACACATAAGTCACGAAATGACTGTGTCATGGAGAGAACGGAGAAGTTATTCAAAGGAACACATAAGTCATGAAATGAAAGTGTTACAGAGACACAAGGGTGAAGTTATTCAAAGGAACACACAAGTCACGAAATGACAGTGTCATGCAGAAGTGATGTGTCACTTTGCCAACGCAGATGAACTATTGAGAAGTACAAAAATGTCCAGAACTGATCAAAATGAAGAATCAAACATAAAACATGCTTACTTGAGGCTTCTTCAAACTTTGGAATGAGAGCATTGGTGAGGACAGGGTCAGGCAGTTCTCGTAGAAACTGTTTTAAAACCCCGGCGACGATATTGGGCTCGTGCTCCTCCAAAAATGCCGGTTCCCCTCGGTTATACTGGTCCTTCAGATGTTGCACCTTAGATTTAACCCCAGATATTCTGTAGATTCCTTCACAATGTAAACCTGAAATAATATAATAATAATATAATACTAATCATAATAATAATTAATAATAATTTATATGCAGGGTTGTCAAAATTAACCGATTGCCGTTCAAAATTATCAGTTAAAAATCATCTTTGATCTGTTAGTTTTGCTCCCCTGGGCCCCCTCCCTGACTCCAAGCCTGATCAGTTACTTTTCTCATTTGATCTGTTACAACAAAACATTTTGACAACCCAACCCTGTATATGACTTGGATGTTAAAAGTAACTTTATTTACAGTTTAACCAGTGGAGGAAATAATTATACTTTCAATTTTTAAATCAGGATGTTTTCAAAGTTGTTTTCTGCAGATGTATTGTATGTGGGACAGTGGGGCTAGAGTTATATTCGTCTTTGAGAAGCTCTACTTTGGATTGTCACCCCAGATGCTCCTCCGTTTATGTCTTCTTGAAACTGAATAGAACATAAAGACTTGGAACTATAATTTGGAGAAAGAAATATTTGTTTTATCTCCCTCTACCGTTTATAGAATTGGTCAGAGTTCTAGAAGAGGTCCTTATTACATGTTCTTATATAACCCCTAAAACATATGTTGACTCCAGAGATGTGTCTCATTAAGACATAGAGTTTAACAAGAGCACCGCGTATGGCACAGACGCTCGACTGATAGGGAGAAAAAAAAAAAAACAAGATGTGTTTGTGAAACACTGATGCCCCCCAATGGCAACATCTAGGTCAAAGGTCAAGGTCGCAAGGTATACACATGTGAAATATGGTAGCATTACCTGTTATTGTTCAAAAGTAGTGGGGAAGGTTAAACAAAAATTGAGAATGGCAACATCTAGGTCAAAGGTAAAGGTCGCAAGGTCAAAAATGTTGGTACTGACAGAAAGGTCATGTCACAAGGAATACACATGTGAAATATGGTAGCCGTATCTGTTATGGTTCAAAAGTAATGGCCAAGGTTAAAGTTTTTTTCGAGAATGGCAACATCTAGGTCAAAGGTCAAGGTCGCAAGGTCAAAAATGTTGGTACTGACATGTGAAATATGGTAACCATACCTGTTATGGTTCAAAAGTAATGGCCAAGGTTAAAGTTTTTTTCGAGAATGGCAACATCTAGGTCAAGGTCAAGGTCGCAAGGTACTGACAGAAAGGTCATGTCACAAGGAATACACATGTGAAATATGGTAGCCATACCTGTTATGGTTCAAAAGAAATGGCCAAGGTTAAAGTTTTTTTCGAGAATGGCAACATCTAGGTCAAGGTCAAGGTCGCAAGGTAAAAAATGTTGGTACTGACAGAAAGGTCATGTCACAAGGAATACACATGTGAAATATGGTAGCCGTATCTGTTATGGTTCAAAAGTAATGGCCAAGGTTAAAGTTTTTTTCGAGAATGGCAACATCTAGGTCAAAGGTCAAGGTCGCAAGGTCAAAAATGTTGGTACTGACAGAAAGGTCATGTCACAAGGAATACACATGTGAAATATGGTAGCCGTACCTGTTATGGTTCAAAAGAAATGGCCAAGGTTAAAGTTTTTTTTTAGTATGGCAACATCTAGGTCAAAGGTCAAGGTCGCAAGGTCAAAAATGTTGGTACTGACAGAAAGGTCATGTCACAAGGAATACACATGTGAAATATGGTAGCCGTATCTGTTATGGTTCAAAAGTAATGGCCAAGGTTAAAGTTTTTTTTCGAGAATGGCAACCTCTAGGTCAAAGGTCAAGGTCGCAAGGTCTAAAATTTTGGTACTGACAGAAAGGTCATGTCACAAGGAATACACATGTGAAATATGGTAGCCGTACCTGTTATGGTTCAAAAGTAGTGGTCAAGGTTAAAGTTTTTTTTGTGCAGACAGACAGACAGACCAACAGACCAACCAACCAACAGACAGGCCAAAAACTATATGCCCCCCGAATCGGAGATTCCGTGGGGGCATAAAAATGAGCTAAACAAAAAACCTTAACCGGACGACGACGCCGCCGACGACGACGCCGCCAGGGTCATGACAATAGCTCTCTTTTTTTCAAAAGTCGAGCTAACAAGAGATGTTTGTCAAACATTATGCCCCTCCTGAGCGCCATGTTGTCAGTGATATTTGGACAATTATTGACCTCAAAAACAATAGGGGTCATCTACTGATCACCCACAGCCTGCATGTCAAGTTGTTTGAGGGCCATAGGTGCAGGCAATGTTGAGTTATCACTCGGACAAGCTTTTCACGTTCAAAGTCACTTTGACCTTGACCTTTGACCTGATGACCTAAAAATAAAATAGGGGTCATCTACTGGTCAGGAACAACCTCCAAGTCAAATTTGAGGACCATAGGTCCAGGTATTGTTGAGTTATCACTCGGACAAGCTTGGTCACTGAGACCTTGACATTTCACCTGATGACCTCAAAATAGGGGTCATCTACTGGTCAGGTCTAACCTCCAAGTCATGTTTGAGGGCTATGGGTGCATGCAATGTCGAGTTATCACCCGGACAAGCTCTTCATGTTCAAGGTCACCATGACCTTGACCTTTGACCTTGATGACCTCAAAATCAATAGGGTTTCTCTACTGGTCAGGCCAAACCTCCAAGTGAAGTTTGAGGACCATAGGTCCAGGCATTGTTGAGTTATCACTTGGACAAGCTGTGGTCTACCGACGGACGGACCGACCAACATGTGAAAAGCAATATACCCCTCTTCTTCGAAGGGGGCATAATAAGGATCATTTCACTTCTTATCATTTAACTTGTTTCAAGTGTTTTCTAATAAAGCACATCCAATCCATGGTAATGGGTTCGGGTTAGCATAACAGTGTAGGTAAATCAGGAGGCCAAAGGGGGACTGTATTGCTCCACTGTCATTAGGCAAAAATTAAATCACAATTGCCATATGACAACGGGATATAACCGAAAAATTATTTTGTTTTTGATACATTAACATGACTTGAAGTAATCTAGTAGAGGGTCACCCAAGGAATATTTCTACAAATATTTCAGATACTTTCAAAGGAGAAGTTTTCACTATAGCCATAGAAGGTAAAATAGCCCTGCCCCCTGGTGGCCATGTTTCTTGACCAACCTACATGGCTTGAAGAAATCTGATAGAGGGTCACCCCAGGACTATTGTTTTGGGAAATTGGCCACAAACTTTCTGAGGAGAAGCTTTTTAAAAGTTTTCATTCACTATAGCCATATAAGGCAAAACAGCCTCGCCCCCTGAAGGCCATGTTTTTCTACCAATCAACATGGCTTGAAAATAAGGGGTCACCCAAAGATCATTTCTAAAAAATTATTTTAAAATCAGCCATCTTGTTTGGGGGGAGAATATTTTTAAAGATTTTTTTCTTTCCGTTGTTATGGAAATAAGGAATTTCGGAGAGGACATTGAGAGGTACTACCTGAAGTTTCATGCAATTTCGCCAAGTGGTTACAGATGAGAAGTCATTAAAAGCAAAAAGTTGACGCACACATCCACAATTCGCCCCTGCCCCTAAAACTGATAAAATAACATCCTACCATGCTCTTCAATGTAATCAATACATTCTCTAAATATGGCTGGTAGCTGGATCCCGTCATGGCTCCGGTTTCTCTCCAGGGCAATAGAAAGCTGGACACCAAACACTGGCTTCTCTATTGTTTCTGGAACTGATTGAAGTAGTAAAGTAATAATCTAATGCATGTGTTTAATCCATTCCAATATAGAAATACATACCATACAGAAATCAGCCAAAGACGACTTTGGAATTGTTCAGGTAAAATTATGGAAAATCTTTATAAATGAAAATATTGTCATTGAATAGAGATGAAAACATTGTGACAAGAGGAGAAATTGCTCATTATGAGCAATTTCTCCTCTTGTCACAATGTTTTCAAAAACACTTCTGAATCCTGCAGAGGTGTTATGTCATCTGTATCAGGGAAAGGAAAGAAATCTGAAAGTTTGCATCACAGCAACAGACCATTCAAAAGGTCTCTGACAAAATGAACATTTAAATCACATACTATATATAGATGTGTTAATTTATCTTTTTCTACAGTTTCCGCAACAATTCTAAGGTTGTTTTTTGAAAGATTGTGGCTCATTTTAACATGATGCTAACCCTAACAACCCAAGTGCAATGGAGGGATGCCATTCTTGCTGAAATGTTCTCAAAAGTCTGCTATAAATAAGTAAAACCTATATTTCTTTGAATTGTCTGCAATGAAAAAGGTTTGAGAAATTATTTGTATCAGGGTTTAACCAATTCCCACAAACAACAAATCTGCAGCAGTTGACTTTGAAAACAAATAATAAAAAAACATGGAAAATCTCTGTAAATGATAGAATCATTTTAGATTACCCGGTAGAGTAGAAAACTTTGAGGGAAAAGGATAAATTTCACATTTCAAGCAATTTATCCATTTGTAATTATGTTTTTTAAAAGTCGTCTACTGCAGATGCGGCAAATTGTGTCTGATCCCTTTAGCGAAAAGTATACTCAACCCTGAAGGGGTCCACTTGTCTTATATATGTAATCCTAAACTCCATCACTTCGAAACGTTGATGTAAATTTGCATATCAAATGCAACGTATACCGAACGTTTTCGTTACATCTGCATCTGGAAAAGGGTTATATTATCTCACCTGCAGCCTTCTCTAAATGTGTATGTTTAGATTTTTACCTGCAGCTTTCTCTAAATGTCGATGTTTAGAATTTTACCTGCAGCTTTCTCTAAATGTGTATGTTTAGATTTTTACCTGCAGCCTTCTCTAAATGTTGATGTTTAGATTTTTTCTTCACTTTTAACTTGAGTCTCTTGCCTTCCTTCTCCTCCTTCTTCTTTTCGTCCTTTTTCCCGTCTTTTTCCTTTTTGTCATCCTGCAGGAAAAAAAAACGGTTCAGAAAATTCCTAACCTTTTCCGACATACAAAATATCTTTCCAACCCCTCTGCAGCAGACAATGTTTTCCACTTTATTCAATCATTATTCACGGTGTTTCCTGGGTATGTTAGCAGTATGTCTGGTCCATTTATCCTGACACCAGCAAGTCAGTCGTAATGCTAACCTAACCCTGCAAACCTTTGGGCCATTTTTACTACCATTTTTAAAGTCTTTCGTATGACCCAACTGGGGATCCAACCCACGACCTCTCACACCTGAGGTGGATGCTCTACCACTTCACCACCAAGGTGGTTCTATAGTGAAGAAAAAAACCTTTGCATAAAAATAATTCAGTATAAATATGTCATTATATGAAATTGTATTTGTATTAAATTTTGTAACGAAGATGTAATTATTTTTTACAAATTTAGCACTTTCAACACAAGTAGATGCATTATGCTGAATCTGCAGAAAACAATTTGAAATATTGTGGAAATTGCTCAATTCCTACTTTTGTATCAATGATTTCAATTCTATTCAATAATTAAAAGGAGAAATTGCTCAAGCCTTCCAAATGGTGATTTCAGATAAAAATATTGCTTTACCTCAGATGATTTCAAATCATAAGATCCTGAATGTGTCATATCGCATAAATGTTTAACTCTTTCCAACATAAGAATGCATTTTGGCACATCTGTAGCAGACAACTTTTAAAAACATTGTAGCAAGGGGATAAATTACTCTTAATAAGCAAAAACTCGAACTCTTTTCAATTATTATACTTCTAATTATACCAACTTTGCATGTAGATTGCTGCAGATTTGCTGTATGAGGGAAATGTTTATAAAACATATTTTTACCTTTATTTTAGGGAAAATATCCTTCTTTGGACCAAACCGGAATGCCTTGGCTTTCTTCATTTTAGATGGACTTCTGTGAAAGTAGAAAAAAAGCAACAATTTGTTGACAAGTTCATATCAACCTTACCCTGCCCTATATCGTAAGATAGATATTTGTTATGAAATACAGTCAAACCTGTGCTAAAGACTATCTTAGAATAACATTTCCCTGTCTATGTAAACCACTTTTAGTTTCACAAATTCTCTCCATAAATGACCCTGCAATTAAAGATCACCTGTGAACAAAATTTAATACCATATTGTTATATTTTAGTTTGTTTTGTGTTCATCACTTTTGCTTGTCTGTGATTGGCTGAAATATTTTGTTCATAACCTCATGAATAAAAAAAATTAACATTGGCGACGTGCTGTATTATGGAAAATAAAGTTGTAAAATACTATTATGTTTTATTACTCACTGAAATAGCCATATTAATGCTAAAATATAAGGAATGGAGCGGGTTTTTTTTCGTTTTCATGGGGATATGAACAAAAAAAACCTGATCATACATTCTATGAAACCGCTTTGCGATTTCATAGAGAGTGATCAGGTTTTTTTGTTCATACCCCCATGTAAACGAAAAAAAAGCTCTCCATTCCTTAAGTGTTCCTGTGGGGGTCTTTATACACAGGTTCTACTGTACATGTATTTACTGTGTGTGTGTTGTGATTTATGTTGCTTTCAACATGTTTTTAGTTATATCACACTACAACACTATTTCCTGGGTAAATTACAAGTACTACTGGTCAATTTATCCTGAAACCTGTCAGTCATTATTACCCTTTCCCTCATATGACATTTCTGCAGCAGACGACTTTGAACATATTTGGTCAAAATAATGAAAATCTCTATAATTGAATGGATAACCTATGACAATAAGTGGAAAACATTGTGGCAAAAGGAGAAATTGCTCGTTTTGAGCAATTTCTTCTTTTGTCACTATGTTTTCAAAAAGCCGTCTGCTGCAGGGGTGTCAGAAAGCGTCTGATAAATGATGTACACTATAAATTTGGAAAAAAATATATGAATATCAAAATAATGTTTATCCTTGTTTAAAGGTCAGTATATGCCCCTTATCTCAGGAATGTATTCAGGGCTTTGTCAGGCAAATTGGGGTCTTAACCCTTTCCCACATACAACAAATCTGCAGCAGACTAATTTGAACACTTGGACAAAGCTGTTCAAAATCTCTTTAACGTTTTCCAACATACAACAAATCTGCAGCAGCCGACTTTGATAACATACCCGAAAAAAAATGGGTGATTTCCTTTAAATGAAAGTACAATAATTGAACAAGAGTTGATAACATGGTTACAAATGGACAAATTGCTTCTTTTGTCTCTATGTTTTCAAAAAACTGTCTGCTGCAGAGGTGTCAGAAAAAGTCTATATGAGGGAAAGGTTTAAATGAAATAGAAATCCGAAACATTGAGTCACAAGGAAAATATTGTTCATTGTTTGCAATTTTCCTTTTGCTACTATGTTCCAAAGTATTTCTGCATCTGAGAAAGGGTTATTGTACATGCATGCAGTGAAGACTTTGACAAGCTTTTTGACAACCGCACAGTCTCACCAAATACATTTAACACTTTCCCTCATACAGACTAATTTTTACGCATCTGTAGCAGATGACTTTTGAAAACATGGTGGCAAATGGAGAAATGTCTGCTGCAGAGGTGTCAGAAAAAGTCTATATGAAGAAAAGGTTTAAATGAAATAGAATTCGAAACATTTGAGTCACAAGGAAAATATTGTTCATTGTTTGCAATTTTCCTTTTGCTACTATGTTCCAAAGTATTTCTGCATCTGAGAAAGGGTTATTGTACATGCAAGCAGTGAAGACTTTGACAAGCTTTTTGACAACCGCACAGTCTCACCAAATACATTTAACACTTTCCCTCATACAGACTAATTTTTATGCATCTCAGGGGCGTAGCTGCCTTTAGCACTGTAGGCACGTGCCTACACATTTTTTCTCAAATTGCCCCATAGACATCTGTGCAGACTGATCCGGCCGACACATTCCGTCTTAGGGGGATAGATGTATAGAGTAGTTATTCCTGAAACAGAAAATCCACAGGAGGTGAAAAGTGTCTATCCGGGAAGACCTGTGTGGCATGCTTAGGCTGATCCGTGTCGATACTTTACACAGAGACCACAATGTTGATTTTGCTCACGAGACGGCCTACACATTGATTATTGCAAAGCTACGCCCCTGCAGCTGTAGCAGATGAATTTTGAAAACATGGTGGCAAAAGGAGGAATGTTTTCTATAATTATACTTTCATATATACTGATTTGTTTCCGTATTTTTGCCTAGATATTTTCGGTCTTCTACTGCGGATTTATTGGATGTGGGAAAGGGTTAGGATTGATAGATCTGACTTCAATGGCGTTATTAACCTTTTCCCACATACAACACATCTCAAGCAGACAACTTTGAAAAAATATTTGCAATGAGAGATTATTTATCAAATAAGAGTGGAAAACATTGTGACAAAAGGAGTAATTTCTCATTAGTTGTCTCCTGTAGAGGCATCAGAAAGTGTCTGTATGTGGAAAAGGGATAACAGTCGTTCAGTTATAGATGTAGTCACACAGTTTTTGTCAATCAATCAGAAAAAAAATCAATAGTTGAGCTCGGTTTCTGATCAAGAACAATTTTGATACAACGTTCCCTTTTACCAGACACAGCTCATAATGTTATATAATATATTATTTAAATGTCAGGTATGTATAGAAAACAAATATTTCAAGCACTCCAATGCAATATCAATTTAAAAAAATAAAACCCTGACTTCTACAAAACTACAATAAACACACATTCTTATCAAACTAATTTTCTAACAATCCAGTTTTTCAGTTAACCCTTTCCCTCATACGACAATTCTGCAGCAGACGACTTTGAACGTATTTTGTCAAAACGTATAAAATCTCCATAATTAATTGAATGGATAACCTATGACAAAAAGTGGAAAACATTGTGGCAAAAGGAGAAATTGCATGTTTTGTGCAATTTCTTCTTTTGTCACTATGTTTTCAAAACGCCGTCTGCTGCAGAGGCGTCAGAAAGCGTCTATATGAAGGAAAGGGTTGAACCTATCAACGGCTTTTCAATAGTTATAACTACATCTTCATTAGTCGCCGGGCAGAAGCCCGCGACTTCTATTTTTAATAGCTTTTCGGAAATCACATGGGAGGGCGGCTTATTATTAGAAAGAAACAAATCTAGATGATTTGAACATATTACAATTGTGGTTGTTTACGAACACTAATAAATGACACATCTAAAATGAAATAAATATTCCGATTTTTTAATGTTTGCAGTTTTTTTATTTCACTCGCATTTAAGTTTTTTGTCTTATTTACGAAGACAAAAGTGGTCCCTTCAAGACGTGAACCAACACCCCCTAATGCAGACTCTTATGTGTCATCATTGAGGTCAATTTCGGATTCTCCTTTTAATAGCAATTTTAACTTACTAAATGTTGTTTTCATGTTCAAAGAGATGTCTTGATTTGTGTAGAATTCATTTAATAATGTTAATCCATGAATATCTAAAGTAGGAACTGTTTCTAAGCTAAATATAGACCCTATTATGTTGTGTAGGTTCGTGACCTTTAACATCGATTTTCGCGCATGCGCATTTCGATATGAAAAAGCGAGTGATATTATTTTATTTTAGACAAGTACAAGACGAATGTTTGACGCAAAGCGTCAAAGAGAAGCCGCAATATTTCGCTGTACATGTAGAAATAAGAAAAAAAGAACATTTTTAAATCCACAAACAATAGAACAATTTAAACTGTAGACGGTAATGCTGATATATTTCTCCTTTTGAAGACTTTTGTTTTCTTCAAATTACCTCCCTTTAAAGCAATACCAGGATATTTACCTTGTGATTCGAATAAGATTGACAAACATTGAAATTATATGAATGAATACTATTATTTAAATAAGTAACAACAGCAAAATTAAATTTAAGCCAAGATAAATGTGTATACATTTCGTTAATTTTTTATAGATACCCTAATGTATAGGTGAATATAAAATTTATAAGTAAATGTTTTCATTTCAACGTTCCTAATGTTTGAATAGACTAAGGAAAGTCAAGAATACATACATAAATCAATGCAGTCTTTTCCGGCGACATTGATGCCTTGCATCAACTTTCTCTTGTATATATATATATATACATGTGTGTATCAGTGCAGAGAAAGGCAATCATTTCCCACATACATCAAATCTGCAGCAGACGGCTTTAAAAAACATGTTACAAAAATAAAAAAAAATACCTAAAAATAAAATTAAATCATTGAATAGAGTTGAAAAAATTGTGGCAAAAGAAGAAATGTCCCATTATGAGCATAACTGCTATTGCCATACAGTTTTCAAGAGTCATCTGCAAAATGGAAAGGGTTAAGTTCTGTTTCCAAAACTGCGTTCAACAGTACACATATCAATTTCTCCTCTGTGTTTTATGATACTGTTGCATGTACTTTAAAACATGATATGGCTAATTTTGAAAAGTTATGTGAAAAACAAATAATTTGTGCATTTATTTCCCTGTGTAGTCAATTTATAGTCCATCTAATATAAGATTAAATTACTTAACCCTTTCGGACGTACAACAAATACGCAGCAGACGAATTCGAAAATATTTTGCCAAAAACATGAAAAATCTTCATAAATAAGGGATTTATTATTTAATTAAAAGAGTTGAAAACATTGTAGTTAATGGAGAAATTGCTCGTTTTGACAATTTCGCCTTTTATCACAGTGTTTACAAAAGTTGTCTGCAGCAGGTGTCAAAAAGCGTCTATAATAATAATAATAAAAATAACTTTATTAGCACTAACACATTAACAATAAATGGTTATGGCAACAAAATACAGACAAATTACAATTAAATATGTACAATGTAGGAGTGACAGTGGATAAGTATGAGATAACTCAAGTATCATTTGACAATGAATTTCTAACCAACAAGCATTCATTCAAGTAATTCACTACAATTTTTAATACAGTTGGAGAATTACTATTGAGAATAAATATATATCCTTTGTTTTATTTTTAAATACATTATTGGAAAAGAAGCTAATTAATACAGAAAGAGGATATTGCTCCTTTGTCAACAATGTTATTGTTGGTTCTATCATAACACTTTTAAACCAGTAGGTTTTTATGTGATATAGCATGCTTTTTTCAAAAAAAAATCATTATATACATTTTTTCATTTTTCAGCACAATTATATAAAGAGATATATTCTTTCTATATGTGGGAAAGGGCTAATAAAAAGAAATCAATATTTAAACTTGTTACCTGTCCTACCAACAGAATAAAATAGTCATATCACAAGATTATAGACTTCCTAAAAACAAGTATTTTCCCTTGAAAGTGTTATATATGTGTTATCTATCTTCACTATTTCCTCTAACCCTTTCCACCCCATATAACAAATCTGCAGCAGAAGACTTTGGAAACATCTCGCTAAAAGTACGGCAAATCTCGTTAAATGAAAGTACAAGTAGTGCATATGTTAGATGATATTGTGACAAAAACACAATTTTCTTCTTTTACCACAATATTTTCAAATGTCGTCTACTGCAGATGTGTGCAGAAGTGTCAAAATGCATCTGCCAGTGGAAGAGGGTTACAATAAAGGATAAAGCTTTCAAATTTCTCCCTTTACTCCAGTTCCTGCATACAAATCAAGTACATCAATAGTATCCTTTTTATTATTACTTTAACACTTTCCCTCATATAAACGCTTTCGGACGCCTCTGCAGCAGACGGCTTTTTGTAAACATAGTGACAAAAGAAGAAATTGCACAAAACATGCAATTTCTCCTTTTGCCACAATGTTTTCCACTTTTAGTCATAGGTTATCCATTCAATTATGGAGATTTTCTATGTTTTGACAAAATACGTTCAAAGTCGTCTGCTGCAGAATTGTTATATGAGGGAAAGGGTTAAAAATGAAAAAATAATAATTACCAATTTCAGTGTATAAAATTAAAACAATAATCCCTTGGTCTCTTTGTTTTAGAGTAATTTCATATGTTTTCACACTTCCTATTTCCGTGTTAACCCTTTCCCACATACAATAAATCTGCAGCAGACGATAAATTTGAAATTATTAAAGTAAGATTATTGAATAAAGTTGAAATAATTGTAGCAAATAATGAGCAATTTTTCCTTTTACCACAATGTTTTCAAAAGTCATCTGCTGCAGAGGCATCAGAAATTGTCTATATGAGGGTAAGGGTTAATTTAAACCTCCATTTATAGATGCACACTTCACTTAAAGGTCAAGTGCTTAAGACAAACTATTCAACATGAAAACATGTCCTTGTTGTAAAGTTATTGAAAAGTTCAACTTAAATGATTGTATTTTTACATATATTAAAATGTCAATGAGTAGGAGCATATCCTCAAAACTCACTATTGAACAAGAACAATGCAATCAATAATAAATCAATTATAAAAACAATTAGAGACCAATAAAATATCAATAAAAATCAGAGCAGTATGTCCATATAGAGGAGACCTCTAGATTGTTCATGTTCTAACATCCTTATTTGACAATGAACCCTTTTCCGCAAACAAAATAAGCAGCAGACGACTTTGAAAACATCACAAGGTCTTGGCGTGCAACGGTTGTAATTAAAAAATATAATTTTTTACCCAGGTTAATCACCTCGTCATTAAGCCTTCATAACTTTTAAATCATTTCTTTTTGGTAAACAATGGAAATTTAGGTGCCATTGCTCGTTCTGAGCAATGGCATTTAAGTTTGCATTGTTTACAAAGGGGTTAAAATTGCCCCTAAATCAGGGTTTTCATAATAGGTTTCTATTTACAACCGTTTCACGCCAAGCCCTTGATTTAGAAAAAAATATGGGAAATATCTATAATTGAAGGTATAATAATTGAAACAAGTTGAAAACATTGTCAAAAAACATCTAATGTGAAACCCTAGTTAACCCCTTTCCCTCATACGACAATTCTGCAGCAGACGACTTTCAACATAGTTTAACAAAAAATAGAAACGACTTTCAACATAGTTTTGAGCAATTTCTTCTTTTGTCACTATGTGTTCAAAAAGCTGTCTGCTGCACATAGCGTTTGGTTGAATAACAAGAGATATATTGAGGGGAAAAGAGCAGTTTACGCCCCTTATTAATCCTAACGCATTATGACACATGAGCAGCAGATGACTTTTGAAAACATTGTGGCCAAAGGTGAAATTGCTCATGATGAGCATTTCTCCTTTGGCCACACTGTTTTCAACTTTATTTAACAATTAACCCTTTCCCTCGTATAGACGCTTTCTGAAAACATAGTGACAAATAAACAAATTGCTCAAAACAAACAATTTCTCCTTTTGCCACAATGTTTTCCTGTTTTAGTAATAAGTTATTCATTCAATTATAGAGATTTTCCATTTTTGGACAAAATATGTTCAAAGTCGTCTACTGCAGATTTGTCATATGAGGGAAAGTGTTAATCTATCTTTTTTGAAGATATTTCAGGTTTTTGTAACTTGTTTTTCAATGTCGTCTGCTGAAGATTTGTTGTATGTGGTAAAGGGTTAATTAACCCTTTCCCTCATATAGACGCTTCCATTCAATTATGGAGTTTTTAATTTTTTTGACAAAATAAGTTCAGTCGTCTGCTGCAGAATTGCCGTATGAGAGAAAGGGTTAATACCTCTGTGTAGAGTTAAAGGAGAAACAATATTGTATTGTTTTATTGTGTTAACCATGCTAAGGAGATATCTTCAGGTTTTATTTTCATTACCCTCTTTTTACTTTGTTGATTCAAGTTTTAACACTTTCCTCCTATATACAATTGATTGGGGTTTAACGCCGTTTTTAACAATTTCTCAGTTATATCACGGCGGCCAGTTCACCTACTCATGCATTTCCTGGTTTTCTCACACCATTACTCCACACAACAATCTTCCCAAGCAACTGATTGCTTCTCCACATAGACTTAGCCCATTGGTGGAAGACGAATGACACATTTCGCATTGACTTTTGTCAATCGTCGGAAAGAAAGTTGGCCGAGCCGGGATTCAAACTCACAACCCCTGGATTGACAGCCCGCGCCACTACCGGGGCTCGGCCTCCTGTATACAAGAAATCTGCAGCAGAGAACTTTGAAACCATCTAGGTAAAATTATGGAAACAACTCTATTAGGGAAAAATTTAACCCTTTCTCATTTGTAGTTGCATTTAGATGCATTTGCAATAGACAATGAGCAATTTTTTCAAAAGTCACTGCAGATGTGTCAAAATGAGTATAAAAGTGGAAAAGCGTTAAGGCAAATATCAACAGTATTTAGTTATATCTTGTAGGCCTATCAGGGCTGTACAAAAAATAAATTCAGCCACTTGTCCAGGACAAGTGACTTTCAGAATGCCACTTGTCCTGCTAAGATTCTCACTTGTCCCACTTTTCTGCACACCAAGTTTAAAATGCGACAAATTTAAGAATTGTGTGGTAGCCTGGATCGCGGTTTCTTGAGTGTTTTAATTGTTTTTTAGTGGGTTTTTTTCTAGTTTAAGCAAAAGACCTGTAGTGCAGCATTCAGTTAAAAAAAATGAAATTTGGAAAAGAGATTATTTTTCACTAGGTTATTTGAAATATTCTGCATAAAATGTATGTATTTTATCCATATTTACAAAAGATTCAAAAGCTATTGACAGAAATGTTAAACTTGAGACAAAATAGTCAAATGATGCAATAGCACTTTTCAAATTGAAGATAACAAAATAATAAGGTCACCGATTTAGGTCCCTCACCGAAACAGGGCAGTGTTCGATACGAGGGTCAGTTTTACAAAGAAAGACATATTAAATAAATTCAATTTTATTAACCAAAAGTCAAATTTATCAGGTTCAATGTAGTTATTAAATGAAAAACAACAAAACGTTAAATTTGTTTCATGTCTCATTAAAATCATCTCCTATTAATGCTACGCATTTACATTTAGTCAGATCGTGTACTTTAGTCAGATTGCTGTTGCGGTATTATATTCGCAACATAGCCGCCATTTTGATGATTGCGCAATGTTAATCATGGTTCCCTACTTTGAGAATTAGAAATCGGTAAACAGCGTTGAATGTAAACATCGGGGTCGTCAGGTCGCGAATGTCATTCACCCAATTTCTCATTTCATCCAATGAAATCGCAACTGTTAGGTCATATGGTTTTTTTTCCCGCCGGTTATGCTAATTATTTTGGTAACAAAGCCGTGATTGGGCAATTATCATACTCGGGGGAATCATTTATATATTTCATTCCAAACCATTTTCTGTGTGTCCCTGATATTACGAATATTATGTCGATCTTGAAGGTATTTATAATTGCTAAACGGCAAGATAATTTTTTAGCAGTCGTCGTATTGTCTTTAATTTGGATCGAATTTATTTTATTCACTTCTGCATGGCGAAAATTCCTTCCAAGTCTTTCTGAACCGGTTTGCACCAGTTTGCCCCAAGGAACAATTGTCACTTATGATTGGACAGCCTTATTGGATACATATATATCACGTTAATCGACTATTACTGACGTGATTCGGTTGGCTGAAATCACTCCATCTGACAGGTGGGTAACTCCGCCTACTGTTATTGATTTGTTATGGTCACGCGCGAGTGGTTTTTCGCATGTAACATACAGTCAAATTTATACACGACAGACATGTGTGTTTGTAATTAAGCCGGACTACCAGACACAGGAATTTACATTCACTGTTACGTAAATGGGTTGATTTAATGGGACGTGGATTTTTGGAAAATGCCACTTGTCCGGGACTGAGATGTTGCAATTAGCGACTTGCCCGATGCGATTTATGACTTGTCCCGGACGTCGGACTATGGGATTTGTACAGCCCTGCCTATTATCCTACCTATCTTTCCTGGCTTGCTCGCAACAGTCAACGACAATCCCAGGCAGTAATTTAGGAATGTTAATTGAAATGTCTCTGTCTTTGTGATTCTCTCTCCCTCCTTTCTTCCTTCCTTCTCCATTTATATGTTGACCTATTAAATTTATTCACCTCTCCATATATCGATACTTACATGTAAACTTTCATTTATCTCCTCTCTTTCTCCCCCAACCTCCCTCTGTCTGTCTGTCTCTCTTTCTTATAACTCATTTATCTGTCTGTCTCTCTCGCTCTCTACTTACTTTAGATCTTCCTGGTTCATCAGTTCATCATCAGAACCATCAGCTTCAAACATCATATAACCTTTCTCTTTTTTCTCCTTCTTTCCATCTTTCTTTCTTCCTCCTTCCTTCCTATCCGCCCCTAGGTGAATAAGAAAAACAAAAATTAGCAGAAACCTATATATGATAAGGAAGGTCTCGGCCACGCAATAGCTTGCATAGGGTCGCATTTCATATTCTGAAATCCAACTCTGTTGTGCAGAGCTCAAGATAAGAAAAGTATTTCACATTCCTAAATCCTTATTTGACCCTCAAACCCTATGTTGTGGGTACTCAAAAGAATCGTTTCAATGAGACAATTCTTTTGAGTACCCAAAACATAGTTTAGTGGAGTCATAACAGAGATATGGATGGTAAAAGACCAGTTCACTTCTCCTTATCTAGTCCTCTGGTTTTGGATACTTTAACAAAAAAATCAGACTCAAGTGAGTGTATTAAGTACCCACAACAAACGATATTAATTAAGAACGATGAAAAAATGTGTAGGATTAAGACCAGTTTATGATTCTAGGTTGTTTTCAACAATTTTCCAGTTATATCACGGCATTTCCTGGGTAGAAACCAGTTCTCCCAGTCTGTTAAACCTCACACCAGGGAGTTAGTTGTAATGCTAATTCCCCAATTCTGAGCTCCAAGGAGGGTTAGCTATTACTACCATGTTCATCCTCTTTGGTATGACCAGGACGAGAATCGAATCCGTTACATCTTGCACCTGTTTCTTGCATTATCCCACAGGACTGTTTTTACTTAACAGTTATGAATCATTTAATATATTAGTCTAATGCTTACCCTAATTCTGATGAATTGGAAGCAGACGACTTTTGAAATAATTTTGGCATGAGGATGAATTGCTCTTTTCAATGTACTTTCATTATAATTTATTGAGAATTCACAAATTTTTGACTAGGTGTTTTTGAAGTTGTCTGTTGCAGATGCGTCAAAATGTGTCTGCACAATAGACAAGAGCTGTCGGAGGACAGCGCGCTCGACTTTACAACGCTTATTCACTTAAGCACTATTTCCGTATATAGCCTTTAAGTACTATTAAATCATATATACTCTATATGTAAAAGCAACTGAATAGATACATACATTTAAATATATATAATTTAAAAATCAAATTTCCTAAGTCAATCAAGGGCCATAACTCCATATTTAGGATACAATGGAGTTATGTAATCTAATTGTGTGATGGTCCTTAACAAATGTGTGAAGTATGAAGACTGATTTGAATGAAGGGTATTAGAGTTATAAATGAAAATGCCAGCTTGCTCTAAAACATTAACCGGACACCGACACTGGGGCGAGTAGTAAAGTTCCATTTTTCCTCGACTAGTCGAGCTAAAATCAAAACTTTAACGTTGAGCTAAACGCAAATGTTAAAACTGACTGAGTCCAAAAATAGCAAAACCTTAAAAAAAGGTTTTCCAAATGTTTGACACCAAATCCCGTTTGAAATGGTGAAGAACTATATTTGATAAATGAATGATCATAATTAAAAATTAATGTAACCAAAAATAATGAATTCATCTCAAATTCTCAAAATCAACCAAAATAATGTTTTTTACCCCAAAAAGAAGGTCACACTCCATTATCTTCAACATACAATGTGAAAAAAGGAATAATATGTAATTATATTCCAAATATGAAAGCCCTAACACAAGAACTTATTGAGAAAAATTAAATAATTAAATGAAAATCCCAACTTGCCCTAAAACTTTAATCACCCAAAATCATGTCTTTTACCTCAAAAAGAAAGTCAAATCAGCATCTTCAGTTAACAATATGAGGAAAGGTATTATATGTAATTAAATTCCAAATATGATAGCCCTAACACAAGTGCATATTGAGAAAAATTAAAAAATTAAATGAAAATCCCAACTTGCCCTAAAACTTTAACCACCCAAAATCATGTTTTTTTACCTCAAAAAGAAAGTCAAATCAGCATCTTCAGCTAACAATATGAGGAAAGGTATTTTATGTAATTAAATTCATGTTTTTTACATCAAAAAGAAAGTCAAAATCAGCATCTTCAGCATACAATACGAGAAAAAGTATTATATGTAATTATATTCCAAATATGAAGGCCCTAACAAAAGTGCTTATTGAGAAAATTCTAAAAAAAAATGAAAATCCCAACATGCCCTTAAACTTTAACCACCCAAAATCATGGTTTTTTACCTCAAAAAGAAAGTCAAATCAGCATCTTCAGCTAACAATATGAGGAAAGGTATTTTATGTAATTAAATTCCAAATATGAAAGCCCTAACACAAGTGCTTATTGAGAAAAGTTTAAAAAATTAAATGAAAATCCCAACTTGCCCTAAAACTTTAACTACCCAAAGTCATGTGTTTTACCTCAAAAAGAAAGTCGAAATCAGCATTTACAGCATAAAATATGAGGAAAGGTATCGTATGTAATTATATACCAAATATGAAGGCCCTAACACAAGTACTTATTGAGAAAATTTAAAAAAAAAATGAAAATCCCAACTTGCCCTTAAACTTTAACCAGACGCCGACGCCGGGGCGAGTAGTAAAGCTCTCATATTCTTCGAATAGTCGAGCTAAAAAGGAATTAAAAACATATAATAAAGTACACCCATTACAAAGACATCCAATTCAGAAATTGAGATTGTGGGAATATTTCTTAATGGGGACCTCAAAAGTTGTGAGAACTGAAAAGAATCCTCTCCATGAATAAGGAATCTTAGTCAATGGCGGCCATTTGAGAGAGAACGTTAAAAAGACCCACCTGCATGAGTTTTTTCTGAGTCACTCATTCTTAAACACTCTTAGTTTTCAATCCATCTGAAAAAGAAGTTACGGTTCACGCTATTTTACTGTTCTAAACATTCACCAAATAGGAAAATTATATCTGTTTACTTCTTTAAGTTTATTAACCCTTTTCCACTTGCAAATGCATTTTGGCAGCCTCAAATTTGGAAAGCATTGTTGCTTATCATGAATTTCTCCATTTGCCAAAATGCTTTAAACTCTGCAGTAATCATACTTTGATTTATAGAGGTTTTCCATATTTTTGCTTGAATGTTGTCATAATTGTCTATTGCAAATTTATTGTATGTGGGAAAACGTTAAAATGCCAGAAGAAAAATTGGAACATGTATAAATAAAAACAAAAAAACTTTTCATCATATGTAGTCATGTAACCAAGCTGAAAGAGTCTGACCCGAACAGGGCTCAAGCTCGGGACCTCTTGTCTCGGAGGTGAACACTCTATAAAAGCTAGCTCTATAGCGAGGCAGTATAAGTATCCCCTAAATGGCCTTATACCGACACATATCTACAAAATTATTGTCTATCTATGGGACAGACCACTATACTACAATCATATTCATACTCGGCTATGATCCCTGGATAAATAACCAGTATAAGGCTATGTAGAAAAAATTCTATGATTGAGGGCACTCAACTATGAGTATGACTAATGCTAGCTGGATCGAACCTGTGGTGCCATTCTCAGATCTATGACATCCTGCCAATAGATAGGGATAGGTTACGGATTTTGTTAATTTTGATTTTAGCTCCAGGAAAAAACAACCTTTATTTTACACATGTGCACATTCATGCTTAGAATCCCAAACTGTTTTACAACATTTTCTTGAAACATTTATGACTTATTGGCAAACAGTGCAGAGACAGATCAGGTTGCTCAAATGCATTGGCTGATCCCAAACTGGTCGCAATTGCCTTATGGTAAGTTTTCACAGAGCATTTGTCATTTCGCAGAGCATCAGGTCATTTGTTTGAATGCCATAATCTTGACACCGCTTTCAACTGTATTTAATGTCATGACGGTTCCTGGAAAAAATTATGGATACAACTTGAACGGATAAGCACTCTGCACCAGGGCATCTTGCAACCATGAGAAGTCCATGGTTTGACAGATTTAATTAAAAAGATTTAACACTTAGCATATCAAGTTAAATTTTGAAACATAATAACTAAATGATCATGGAAATAAAATTAATTACAGTATCTTGGTGCAAATATGCAAAACGTTACTCTTACAATACAAATTGACATAATTAAATGATGTGGTAGAATTATCAAGATATAGGTGCCAGGTAAGTGTTATTCTATGGTAGATCATTATGTTTGCTAAAGAAAACCACGGAATCAGTGTTTTTATACAACTTATCCGGATACCATAGATATCCGAATACTATGCCATTTCCTGATCTTAGTGAACACTTCGTTCTCAACATCTTTAGGTGAAAAATATGATGCAAAAAGTTAATTAGGCAATGATGTTTAGACATTCACCTCATGTAGATTGTTTACTTCGCTGATGCAAATCAATTCTAATTGTTTTCTCGAAATTTACATCAAATTTTTCTTCCGATGGCGATTTCTATATCCACACCGGACGGGTAAAAAACTACCGAAATTTTATTCCGGAAAGTTTATGTCTTATTGTTGTGTCAGCGCGCTTTTTATGTATTTTTATATATATTTAATTTAATTTGAATGTATATATATATGTCTCTGGTCTTATTAAATGTTTATCAAATGATAACTTCGATTTATTTACAAATTTTGCACAGTTATCTGTTTCCAAATAATATTTGAGCCTTGTCACACAGAAAAGTGATCTTGTTACATTAACCCTTTCCCACATACAAGAAATATGCAGCAAAGGCTTTAACCCTTTCCCCGATACAAGATATCTGCAGCAGACGGCTTTGAAAAACATGAGCAAAAATATGGAAAAACTTATATAATTATTGAAAAGAAATGAAAATATTGTGTCAAATAGAGAATATGAGCAATTTCTCCATTTGCCACAATGTTTTCAAAAGTCTCTGCTGCATAGGTATCAGAAAGGGTATGTATGGGGGCAAGGGTTAAATTATGGCGGGCTGTTCACCTTCCAATGGTATAGTTGCAATCCCTAAACGGGCCATACCAGACTTTCAAAATGGTAGTAATGGATTTCCCTCCTTGGCGTTCAGGATTCATTACGACCGACTCACTGGTGTCAGTATAAAAGGACCAGATGTACTGGTAACATACCCAGGAAATGTTGTGATATATATGAGAAAAAAAAGGTTGAAAGCAGTGTAAAACATCAAAATTACAAACACCTTTCAATGAATCTTATCACTTTCTCACACAAGAATTTACAGGATATTCTCCATAGATCAACGGCTAACTTTGCAGCAGATGACTTTGAAAACATCTGGTCATGAATATGTTATATCTTTACAAGGGAAAGTTTAATTATTAGAAGGAGTTGAAAACATTGTGGCAAAAGGAGAAAATGCTTGTTTTGATCAATTTCTACTTTTGCCACAATGTTTTCGAAAGTCGTCTGCTGTACAGGTGTCAGAAAGCGTCTACATGTGAAAAAAGGGTTAATTATATATCTTAGACTTGGCCATTGATTAACCCTTTCCCTCATACGACAATAATGCAGCAGACAACTTTGAACATATTTTGTCAAAAAATGGAAAATCTCTATAATTGAATGGATAACCTATGACTAAAAGTGGAAAACAGTGTGGCAAACGGAGAAATTGCTCGTTCTGAGCAATTTCTTCTTTTGTCACTATGTTTTCAAATAGCCGTCTGCTGCAGAGGTGTCAGAAAGCGTCTATATGAGGGAAAGGATTTAAAATAGCCAGCTGACAGTTTGATTCATCATAGTGACAGTTGGCTAAATTGATTTTGAGTTAATATTCTAAGATTTGATTCAACATTGACCACATTTTTTTAAGATTGTTTCATTTTGTTATGCTGCTTTTAACCCTTTCCCACATATAGACTTTTTCTGATGTCTCTGCAGCAGACGACATTTGAAAACACTGTGACAAATGAAAAAATTGCTCAAAACAAGCAATTTCTCCTTTTGCCACAGTATTTTCAGCTTTATTCAATTATTGTGATATTATTTATAAAGATTTTTCACATTTTTGCTTTAATATATCATTTCAAAGTTGTCTGCTGCAGATTAGCTGTATGTGAGAAAGGGTTAATATTCTACAATTTAATTTAACATTGACCACATTTTGTGAAGATTGGTTTATTTTGTTATGCTGCTTTCAAATATATCACAACCACAGAGCAATTAAGTGGGCTAACCATTCTGCCAGATTCTTTGGTGGAAATAAGATATGGCTGATGGTTATGTTTATCAAAGTACAGGCAAATAAAACAACTTCTTAAGTCTGAGAAAATTTCATAAAATGTATATTTTATTTACAAATTATCAATTTAAAAATACACAGTTGATTTACACAAGGTAGTAAACAATTCTGAATTCATTTTAAAACAACAACAATAAAAATTTCCCCATGATATCCAGTGTAAAAATGTAAAATAAGTACTCAGTAAAAATTGTATAAATTATCAAATCTGTCTTATTCTCCATTCCATAAATTGTAAAAATTATCTGTCTGTCTGTCTGTCTGTTTCACCATCCCATAAATTGAATAAATAATCTGTCTGTCTGTATGTTTCACCATCCCTTAAATTGTATAAATTATCTGTCTGTCTATATGTTTCACCATTCCATACATTGCATAAATTATCTGTCTGTCTGTCTGTCTGTCTGTTTTACCATCCCATAAATTGCATAAATCATCCCTGTCTGTCTGTCTGTCTGTCAGTTTCACGATTCAACAATCTCCCAAAGTTACACATCTATCAAACATTACACTTTTCGTAAAAATCCTCAGTAAAATGATCTGTATAAAATTGCGAGTCAGATTTCTCTGTGTGTCCATGTATGATATCACGTTCAGACCAACGTCGCACCATTCGTGTGATGTAATCAGTCTGTGTTCTCTCCATCTAGAATTAAAAGTTATAAATAAAAAGATTTGAAATATGACATGAATTCTCCGATTGTATTAAATTTGATATCTCTGCAGCCACTTTTTAAGACTTTACCACATACAAAAAAATCTGCAGCAGATGACTTTGAAAACAATTAGGAAAAAATATGGAAAATTTCTATAAATGAAAGTATAAACCAAACTTCTCACTCAGCTGTTGTGTCTTTGTGTTTGTATTTAGGAACCGTAACTCTGTCAGTTTATCAAGTGAGAGGAAGAGTTACACAACCTACCTTATCCTGATCTTTATACGTTGTTTTAAGGAAGTTAACGGCTGAACCGACGATGGATAAACCAAACTTCTCACACAGCTGTTGTGATTCTGTGTCTGTATTCAGGAACAGTAACTCTGTCAGTTTATCAAGGGGAAACTTTGAATTTCTACTGCTGAAGCCTATATTTAAGGAATAAAGCGCCCTCCTGAAATTGGCAAAATAAATAAAAAATAATAATAAACACACTCTTGTAATTTTCTCGCATGATTTATTTATACACTTTTCTTTATAGAACTTGCAAAGAAGAAATTGTCATAATATGTGCAATTCCTCCTTTTCTTCCAATAATATTTTTAAAATGTCTGCAATTTTTATACTCCAGTTCTCCTGGATATTCATTCTTTTCCTTTTCCCACAACTTTCTTAGATATTTCCATCAGCAGCTTGTATCGACGTTAAATAACAGCTCTATTTAGGAAAAAATGCACAATAAATAAAATAAACGTCCATGTACTGACCTTTGTATGTGAGGGAAATGTCTGCTGACCACACATAAGTGGACAGGAAGGGTCAGTCGCTTGACCAATCGAAACACTCTGCACCAGTTGTTCAGTAGATAGGCACAGCTCATATCATAGGAATTTCTAACTACAGCGTCATTTCTGGAAAACAGAGTCATTTAGATATTAGCCCTTTCCCACATACATCATATCTTAACCCTTTTCCACATGCAACAAAACTGCAGCAGACCACTTTGAAAACATCTTGACAAAAACACAGAGAATACTTATAAATAACGGTTTTACTGCTGAATAAAGTTGAAAACAATGGGTCAATAAGAGAAATTGCTCATTATGAGCAATTTCTTCTTTTGTCACAATGTTTTCAAAAGTCATCTGATGCAGAGGCGTCAGAAAGCGTCTGTATGTCACAATGTGAGAAAGAGTTAAGCGGACGACTATGAAAACATTTAGGCAAAAACAATCTTGTCAATCTTCATAAATGAAAGCAGATGTATAATTACTGAATAAATTTTAAAAATCATTGTGGCATATGTCGAAGCTGCTCATGATGTCGTCTGTTGCAGATGCATCAAAATGTGTCTGCAAGTAGAAATGGGTTAATCCTTTCCCACATATAGACCCTTACTGATGCTTCTGCAGTAGAAGACTTTTTGAAACAAGAGGCCCATGAGGGCCTATGCTCTACTGGTATGGTTCTTTGGTCATTTTCAATCCAGAGCATGTATGTATGGTGAAGATCGGATAGTAAATGGAGGCTCTTTTGTGTTCACAAGCTGTATTATAGCAATTTTTACAATTTCGTGGGCCATAATCCAGTCTTGCATGGGCGGATCTAGCTGGTTTTCAAAAGGAACCAAGCTCTCATCAATATTTAACTACTATCTAAGTTTGGTGAAGATCAGATAGTAAATGGAGCTTCTATTGTGTTCACATGCTCAATTATAGCAATTTGGACAATTTCAAGGGCCATAATCCAGTCTTGCATGGGCAGATCTGGCTGGTTTAGGAAAGGAACCGAGCTCTCATGGATATCTTACTACTGTATAAGTTTGGTTGAGATACAATCAAAAGTGAAGACTATCGTGTTCTTTTATAGCAATTTTGACCATTTCAAGGGCCATAATCCAGTCATGCATGGGCGGATATGGCTGGTTTTCGAAAGGAACCGAGCTTTCATGGATATCTAACTACTGTATAAGTTTGGTTGAGATACAATCAAACGTGAAGACTGTATCGTGTTAACAAGCTCTTTTATAGCAATTTTGACCATTTCAAGGGCCATAATCCAGTCTTGCATGGGCGGATCTGACTGGTTTTCAAAAAGAACCGATCTCTCATAGATATCTAACTACTGTATAAGTTTAGTTGAGATACAATCAAAAGTGAAGACTGTATCGTGTTAACAAGCTCTTTTATAGCAATTTTGACCATTTCAAGGGCCATAATCCAGTCATGCATGGGCGGATCTGGCTGGTTTTTGAAAGGAACCGAGCTCTCATGGATATCTAACTACTGTATAAGTTTGGTTGAGATACAATCAAACGTGAAGACTGTATCGTGTTAACAAGCTCTTTTATAGCAATTTTGACCATTTCAAGGGCCATAATCCAGTCATGCATGGGCGGATCTGGCTGGTTTTCGAAAGGAACCGAGCTCTCATGAATATCTAACTACTGTATAAGTTTAGTTGAGATACAATCAAAAGTGAAGACTGTATCGTGTTAACAAGCTCTTTTATAGCAATTTTGACCATTTTAAGGGCCATAATCCAGTCATGCATGGGCGGATCTGGCTGGTTTTTGAAAGGAACCGAGCTCTCATGGATATCTAACTACTGTATAAGTTTGGTTGAGATACAATCAAACGTGAAGACTGTATCGTGTTAACAAGCTCTTTTATAGCAATTTTGACCATTTCAAGGGCCATAATCCAGTCATGCATGGGCGGATCTGGCTGGTTTTTGAAAGGAACCGAGCTCTCATGGATATCTAACTACTGTATAAGTTTGGTTGAGATACAATCAAACGTGAAGACTGTATCGTGTTAACAAGCTCTTTTATAGCAATTTTGACCATTTCAAGGGCCATAATCCAGTCATGCATGGGCGGATCTGGCTGGTTTTCGAAAGGAACCGAGCTCTCATGAATATCTAACTACTGTATAAGTTTAGTTGAGATACAATCAAAAGTGAAGACTGTATCGTGTTAACAAGCTCTTTTATAGCAATTTTGACCATTTTAAGGGCCATAATCCAGTCATGCATGGGCGGATCTGGCTGGTTTTTGAAAGGAACCGAGCTCTCATGGATATCTAACTACTGTATAAGTTTGGTTGAGATACAATCAAACGTGAAGACTGTATCGTGTTAACAAGCTCTTTTATAGCAATTTTGACCATTTCAAGGGCCATAATCCAGTCATGCATGGGCGGATCTGGCTGGTTTTCGAAAGGAACCGAGCTCTCATGAATATCTAACTACTGTATAAGTTTGGTTGAGATGCAATTAAAAGTGAACTGTATCGTGTTAACAAGCTCTTTTATAGCAATTTTGACCATTTCAAGGGCCATAATCCAGTCATGCATGGGCGGATCTGGCTGGTTTTCGAAAGGAACCGAGCTCTCATGGATATCTAACTACTGTATAAGTTTGGTTGAGATACAATAAAAAATGAAGACTGTATCGTGTTAACAACAAATTGTTTACGGACGGACGGACGGACGCACACACGCACGCACGCACGGACGACGGACACATCGCCACGACATAAGCCCTTCTGGCCTTTGGCCAGTAGAGCTAAAAATTGAGCCAAAATGAGAAATTGCACATAACTAGCAATTTTCCCTTTTTGCACAATGTTTTCAACTCTATCAAAAAATTATCTTCTCAATTATAGAGAGTATTATTTATTTATTATACTGTAAGTATTTTCAAAGTCGTCTACTGCAAATTTATTGTATGCGGGAAAGGATTTATTATGGTACCAACCTGTTGTCTTTATAATATTGATGGTTGGTTTTACTGCTTGAGAAACAAGAAAAAAATAATTTCATTGGGTTTCAGGCCATTTTCTAAAGTATTTCCGTTATATCACATCCACATTTCACTTATTCATGATCCCTGGGTGACTAAGCTAAGATAAGATAGCAGTGGAACAGATGGATGCTACACAAAGTATAGCAAGGACACAGGAATAATGCTATAAAATATACATGTATGTAGCAAAATCAATTGGGTAAGTCAATAGTAAGAAATACGAGAACAAAAGTGGAAATAGTTATAATATTCCCATCTCCTCTTGTTTATGACGCTTCCCTTAAATGGTCATGGAATTACAACATGTTATTGCTGAGAAATAGCCCAAACACTTATATATCACATTATGTTATAGAAATTCAAAGGCCCATAATTCAATACATTGTGATAATATGCAGATCTCGTATTGTAACTGAAACTTCCCGAGGTCAATAGTACTCTATTTCGGGTCAATAGTCATTTGCGAGGAAGAATAGTTTTTCACCATTGAACTCAAAAGGAGTAAATAGCTGTTTTATTATATATCTTCATGAAAAATGCATATTTTAACTAGTTTATTTATTACATTGCTGTCATCATTTTAATTTGGTAAATTTATGTAATATAAATGTAGATTCTCACATAAACACAGGATTATTATTGAAAATATTATTGAAAATGCAGGAAGAATGCAGTATACTGTTACATGGCATGCGCGTTCAAATGTTGGTTATGCACGTGCATGACGTCATTTCAAACAATAACGTCACCTTTTAGATGCGCATGCCATGTAACAGATGAACTATCGACTCGAAAATGGACTATTGGACCTGAACTTTAGAATAAAAGTGAAAAGGAGTCAAATAGTCATTTTTTATTGAATCACACGTGACTGCTTCTCGTCCAATCAAATACTTTGATTCATAGTAGGTATATAATAATGATTATTATACCTCACTTTTGTCTACAATGGTAAAATCCCATTACCCGAAAAAGAGATATTTTGACTATCAGAAACATTTTCATCCTTTTTGACACATGACCAAGCGAAAATTGACTGTCAGGTCATGTGACCGCAGTGATATTTTGAATGTCATATAAGGACGAATAACTGCTTCAATATTTTAGCTAAATCAAGACGTGATTGCCTCCCTTATACACACATACAGCAGTGACGTCACTATTCAATGTGTACATAAAAACAGTGGAATTTTGTTCTTCCTGATATATGTGATATTTTGTTTACCTTGTTAAACTTGTTTAATTAAATGAATTAAAAACATTTTAAAACTTTTTTATGTACTTAATTTTGTTCGGTATAATAAAATAAATATCATATGGCAGCATGTGTGACATTGATATTGTCAACACTCGAACTTAACGCCTCGGGTGACATTCTGCTCTCGGGTTGACAATATCAATGTCACACATGCCGCCATATGATATTTATATAATGTCATGATTGTCATCTGATGGCTTCTAGAAATAATCCCGGCGAACCAGAACATAGTGATCTCATTTAATTCAAGTCGGTGATTGCCTGGACAAAAGCGGAAAGGAGGAACAGACAGAGACATTTTAAGGGCAATAAATCATCCAACCAGAATGTGTTTATGATATGCACATCTCCTCTTGTTAGTGAAGCTTCCCATTAAGTTTCATTGAATGCAAGTCAGTAGTTAATGAGAAATAGCCCGGACCAAAGTGGAGCCGGCAGCGACGAAGCGGCGACTACATGCTCCACTGAATTTCTTTCATCAAAATTAATCTGAAAGTGGGTAAGGGTTTATTACCTCAGACTCTTTTCTAACGAATAAAAATGTTTCAAAGCTTCTGCTTCGCCCAGATTGAATAACAAATATGTAGCTTCAAATTCAGCCTGGTTCCCACAGCGGCCATCTTGGTTTTCTCCAATTCCTCCTGAGCTAGTCTCACTAATATTATTTTCTCTTTGGCTGGTATTCCAGTTTTTATATAAGTTTATAAGTCGTTTGAGACATTCCTGTGTATGTTGATTGTTAATCTTCTGGCTAAACACTGCTATGTGTTCTGTACACAGCCTGAAAGATAGAGAGTTTTGTACACAGTCTGAAAGACAAAGTGTTCTGTACACAGTCTGAAAGATAAAGTGTTCTAAACACAGTCTGAAAGAATAAGTGTTCTGTACACAGTCTGAAAGATAAAATGTTCTTTATACAGTCTAAAAATTTACTGGACCGATTGAGATTTCAAAATTTCCGGAGCCCTGATGTGCAAAGATTTCAAACCTAAAAAAAGTAAAAGAATAAGGAATACACATGCCAATATGAAAGTTATATTTCTGAAATGGAAAAGGTTGGCAAATGCTCAAGATTTTTGACTCAGACCAGGGTCTTTCAAATAGTATGGTCTAGAATCGAGCACAGTGCGCGAAATAAGCTGTATAGTATCACGTGACCAACATCCGGGGAACCCGCCATTTTGGAAAACAAGAAAACGATCAAGTTATAAAACTACGTATATCTAAATGTTTATCCATCAATGTGACCAACAAAGTAATCCTTGATGCAATGTAAGTATTCTTTTTTCTTTGCATGAAAGTATTTTGTCCTGACATTTATTTTTTAGGTGGTTTTTCGTATTTGAAAGTTTACTTTGATACAAACGACTTTGTTTACGCCATTACTGTAATCGCCGAAAGCTGAAAATCTACTTTTTTGGAGATTGTCCTACTTGCATGGTGTTTATGGGACTAAAATAGCGGCTTTTTTCTTTTATATTTATATTTATATCTAATTTATGATGTCTATGTCTTAGATTTTCATATTTCATCCGTATTTTCATGTTTTGACCTGTTAAAAATCTAAAGAAAAATGGTGTTTTATTGGCACAATACGTTGATATTTAGAAAACAGTTTTCAATGTGTAGTTACTTCCAACTTGCATGGTGAGATATATTTAATGCACAAGACATGATCTTTAAATTATTTTGAAAGTTTGAAGTGATTTTGAGCTATAATTTTGGCCAAAATCAACAGTTACAGGGTCCTACATGTAACACCTTCTTATGCAAGGAAAGAGGGAACATGTAGTTTAGCAGTCCTCAGAAATTTATACTAATTTAAGCTTGAGATAATTGTTTTTGTGTGAACTTTTTTTTCCAAGTATGTACTAAGATATATTTTGATACCTCATTCTGATATTCAAGTGACATTTTTCTAATTTTACAGGATGTGAGACCGTGTAGCTTGCTATGAAACTGTGCCGTTTCGACTTCCTTCCTCACAATGCCGTTTGGGAAAAAAAAGAAGACGAGGACGTTCAGTGTGAGAAAGAACGAAAGTAAACTAAAGATTAAAAACGAGAGCATTTTCTACAATCCCAAAATAAATGTGTTATTGATTTTTCATTTTTCATAACATATACAAAAGAAAGTCTCATCTTAAATAGCAAAGTATTTGTTCCTAATATTCTATGTACAATCCTTGTGTGTAGCCACTGTGTATGTGTGTGTATATATATATGTGTGTGTGTGTGTCCCTTGTACAGTGTTGTGTTACATAATGGTGCGTGTTGTCAATCATCTCAAAGAAACATGTTGTTATCATTTATTATGACATTGATTAAAAAGAACAAAACACAACTTCTGTTTGTTTTATTAGCTCACCTGAGCACATCATAAGCCTCTGCTAAACTAGTTTTTATATTGGTGAATACAATTATTGATTGATTGATTGTTTGGGGTTGAACGCCGTTTTTAACAATTTCTCAAGTCATATCACGGGAGCCAGTTCACCTACTCATGTGTTTCCTGGTTTTCTCACAACAGTAGTCCACACAACAATCTTCCAAAGCAACTGGCTGCTTTTCCGCATAGACTTAGCCCATTGGTGGAAGACAAATGGCGCATTGACTTTTGTCAAACGTCGGAAAGAAAGTTGGCCGAGTCGGGATTCAAACTAACGACCCCTGGATTGACAGCCCGCATCGTTACCGACTGAACTACCGGGATTCAGCAATTAACTAGGAACTCAGACGGGAATGATGAACGTGTAGCAGATGAAAATAGTCTTAAAAACCTTAAATTTTTATATAACAACAAAGAATTCTCCTTCACTTAGAAATAGTCTATTAAAGAATACAAAGGATTAAAGGATCACGCGACAACGCATATTTTCGCACATAACATCATCAAAGAAATAACGTGTAGTTTGTGCCACCTAATTAAGAAATATGTAATTTTGGTGTGATAATTAGGATTACTCATTACTCCTACACTTGATAATGATTTATTAAAGAAATACAAAGGATTAATGATCACGCGACAACGCATCTTTTCGCACGTAACATCATCAAACAAATGCATTTTGTACCACTTAAGAATTAAGAATTATTCGGGTATTACACACGTAACAATTAAACATTATTAAACATCGTCGAATGCAATTCCATTAAAGGAAAGACAAACAAACAATCAAACAGGTTGATTATACGATAACAAATTTAAACTTGATATTCCTATTCTACGGTATAAATATTATACAAAAATACTTAAATCATTTAAAGGATATGACAATTTTCTTAGACCAGTATCGCGAAGCAAATGATCATCATTTTGTTAAGCGGGATAGACGGAATATTGCCCATGTTTAACTCGCTTTAAAATAAATTATTTACGATTACATATTAGGACAAAATACCCTAATTCGCTAAGCGTGATAAATACACGCCGGGATAAACACTAATTCGCTAAGCGTGATAATTACACAACGTGATAAACACTTCCAGGTAAAAATCGATAGGGACAAGATATTCAGTACGATAAGGCGTTTATATAGGGCGTTTCTAGACCATAATATTTGAAAGACCCTGCTCAGACAGATAAATAGACAGGGAAATTACTATTTACATAATAGAGCTCTAGATTAGGTGAGTATTTCAAATTCTAAAACCCTTATTTGATACTCAAATTCTATGATGTATTGAGCAGACAGATTTTAACTTTAAGGCCCCAGTGATCTTGAACTTAGATCCGATGACCCCCAAAACCAAAGGGATCAACTATGCAATGGACTGCCTGATAAACAATAAACAATAATTCTCCCTGAGGGTTAAGGTGTGTTTTTCCCTTTCCCACATATAGATGCTTTCTGACGCCACTGCAGCAGACAACTTTAGAAAACATTGTGACAAAAGAAGAAATTTCACAAAATGAGCAATTTCTCCCTTTGCCACAATGTTTTCAACTTTATTCAGTAATTATACCTTCATTTATAGGTATTTAACATGTTTTTGACTAAATGTTTCCAAAGTAGTCTGCTGCAAATTTGTTGTATATATATGGGAAAGGGTTAAGGGTTGAAATTAGTTAAATGCTACCTGAAGTCGGAATAAATATGGAAGCGTATAACTTTTTCGAGAATCTGAATCGTTTCCATCCCGTGTAAATCCTGAATTACTAGATCCTGCCGCACCGATCGCAATCTGTCGAACATGAAGTCGTAAATGTCAATCCAAGGGACACCTCTTGTTGCAATACTGCAAAACACATAAATGTGAGTCTGATTACAATGATCCTCAGATAGTTAACCCTTTCCCTCAGACGCTTTCTGACACCTCTGCAGCAGACAGCTTTTTTAAAAACATAGTGACAAAAGAAGAAATTGCACAAAATGAGCAATATCTCCTTTTGCCACAATGTTTTCCGCTTTTAGTCATAGGTTATCCATTCAATTATCGAGATTTTCTTTTTTTGACAAAATATGTTCAAAGTCGTCTGCTGCAGAATTGTCATATAAAGAAAGGGTTAACCCTTTTGTCACAATAAATCTGCAGCAGACGACTTCTAAAACATATTGGCAAAATTATGGGAAATCTCTATTAATTAAGTTACAATTACTCAACAAAATAGAAAACATTGTGGCAAAGGGAGAAATTGCTCGTTTTGAGCAATTTCTCCTTTTGTCACAATGTTTTTAAAAGTCGTTTGCTGCCGAGGCGTCATCAAGCGTCTAAAGGTGGGAAAGGGTTAAAACAAAATAAGGAATGTTAAGTACATGAGTACTACTCCACAATACTTACCCTTCCCCTCATGCAGCAGACGACTTTTGAAAATATTGTGGCAAAAGCAGAAATTGCTCATTATTATCAACTCCATTCAATAATTATACTTTCATTCATATATATAAATAGACAATTTTGCCTAGATGTCTTCAAGTAATTGCTGCAGAATTATTGAATGTGGGCAAGGGTTTACCAGAGCTTTAGATATGGCGCGTATTTCACATTGCAAAATCAGTTTTTGACACTTAAACCCTATGAGACGATTCTTTTGAGTACCCAGAACATTTATTGGGTCAGTAACAAACCCAATAATGTATTTATTTCGTCGACCACTTTAAACTGAACTATACTGTAACTTGTTGATATTTGTTGGTAGCATAATATGACGTCATGAGTAAAAGATCTATCAATATTGATTAAAGAATTGGAATACATATATTAATTAACAAGAGGGCCATGATGGCCCTGGATCGCTCACCTGATTTTTTTTTTCACTTTAGCCATATAAGCCCCGCCCCATGGCGGCCATAGTTCTTGACCAATCAATATGGCTTGAAGAAATCTGATAGAGGGTCACCCTAGCAATATTTCTACAAAAATATTTGAAAATCGGCCAAACACTTTCGGAGGAGAAGATTTTTTAAGTTTTCACTTAAGCCATATAAGGCAAAATAGCCCCGTCCTGTGGCGGCCATGTTTTTCGACTAATCAACATGGTTTTAAGGAATCTGATAGAGGGTCACCTAAGGAACATTTCTACAAAATTATTTGAAAATCGGCCTGACACTTTCAGAGTAGAAGATTTTTTAAGTTTTCACTATAGCCATATAACGCAAAATAGCCCCGCCCCCTAGCGGCCATGTTTTTTGACCAATCTACATGGTTTTAAGGAATCTGATAGAGGGTCACCTAAGGAACATTTCTACAAAATTATTTGAAAATCGGCCTGACACTTTCAGAGGAGAAGATTTTTTAAGTTTTCACTATAGCCATATAAGGCAAAATAGCCCCGCCCCCTGGTGGCCATGTTTTTCAACAAATCAATATGGCTTGAAGGAATCAGATAGAGGGTCATCCAAGGAACATTTCTACAAAATTATTTGAAAATCTGCCAACAAGTTTTGGAGAAGAAGATTTTTAAAGTTTTTTACATTTCGTTGCCATGGAAACCAGAATTCTGCATGGATCATCAAAGGCCATCACAATAACTCACCTTGAGCACTTCGTGCACACGTGAGCTAAAAAAAATACACCGGTTCAACATGAACACATTAATTTCAATTCAATTCATTTCTTTCTGGGTAACTTGTAACATTTGAGAGCCACTTTACGAAAACCAACCTTTCAACTGACTTTTTTACTTTACTCACCCCCTATGGAATTTACTCACCCCCTATAGAAATATTGGGGGTCTGCACATGACACGCTTTAACCAATGAAATTGCTAGATGTAAAGAGTAGTTTTTCCTGAAACAGAAAATCAACAGGAGGCGAAAAGTGTCTATCCGGGTAGGCCTGTGTGGCATGCTTAGGCTGATCCGGTCCATACTTTACGCAGAGTTCACAATGATGATTTTCTCACAAGACGGCCTACACATTGATTATTGCAAAGCTACGCCCCTGCAGGTCATACGGTTAGGGTTAGGGTCAAGATCGGTTTATTTTCTTGTTTTTCTGCCAGTACTCCATACTTGAAAGACAATCTGTTTACAATACAAATGCTTTTTTAATCAAGCAAAACGTCAAAAGAAATACATGGTTATAATAAATAAATCAGGATTTAAAAATTCAAGTATTTTCTTTACCTATCAACAAGGTAGTTCACCGTGGCAACCAAAACATTCGCAGGTCGTAGGTCATGTGGGTCTACTTCCTGTTTACCAACTGTCGGTCGTGAATATTCTTTCACACATTTACTGTAATCAGCTTTTGGCCTGAAAGAAAATAATATTGCTCATTTCTCCTTTCGCGACAATGTTTTCAAAAGTTGTCTGCTCAAGATGCATACATATGTGGAACGTGTTGAGAATATATCTAAGTCAATTCAATTTCTTTTTGTTTGAAGTCACAATGTCATGTTATTACTACAAAAAGAAGCTGTTTAGCTTTTGACAGACATTAACATGATCACCGAGTCACAAAGCTGATATAAAAGGATTGAAGAAGTCCATCATTTGGGTTTGGAATTAACCTTTCAAAAATCTGGAAAAGTTAGTTATTTTAACCCTATCCGACATTTAGACGCTTTCTGGCGCCTCTGCAGCAGACGGCTTTTTGAAAACATAGTAACAAAAGGGGAAATTACTCATTATGAGTGAGAAGATTCTTTAGAGGACTCACAACATTTTTTGTTTGGTTGAGTGATCATTTTACTCCTCCTTATCTAGTCCTTAATATGTTTGCAAGTGTTTAACCCTTTCCCTCATACGACAATTCTGCAGCTGACGACTTCCAACATATTTTGTCAAAATATAGAAAATCTCTATAATTGAATGGATAACCTATGACCAAAAGTGGAAAACATTGTGTCAAAAGGAGAAATTGCTTGTTTTGAGCAATTTCTGCTTTTGTCATTATGTTTTCAAAAAGCCGTCTGCTGCAGAGGCATCAGAAAGCGTCTATATGAGGTAAAGGGTTAAGAAACCTACAGCATATTCTAGTGTGTGTAGGGCTTACCTTTTGGATGTGTGCCCAGGAGCTCTTTCAAATGAATGTATAAGATTTTCTCTCTCTCTGCTGAAATAGTAAAATCAGTAAGTGCAAGTTTAGTGATACGATAAAACCTTTTCCACATAAAACAAATCTGTATCAGATGATTTTTAAAGCAATATGAAAGCATAAATAGGCAAAACATGAACAATCCATATATAAATGAAAGTTTAATTATTGAATAATGTTTTCACAAGTGGTCTGCTGCAGAGGCATGAGAAAGGGTCTACATGTGGGAAAGGGTTAAACTTATCCATTTCCTACTACAGCTTCACCTTGAAAAATATTTCTAAATTGTGACTGAAATGATTAGCTTGGCCTGAAACAGGATTGGGGTATATAGGTACAAATACAACTTGGTGAGCTTTTTTACCAATTAATGTCTAGATGATTGACCAGCAGTGGCTTAAACCTTTCCCGCATATAGACTCTTTCTGACGCCTCTTTTGGCTCATTCAGCTTTTTGAAAACATAGTGACAAAAGAAGAAATTGCTCAAAACGAGCAATTTTTCCTTTGGCCACAATGTTTTCCACTTTTAGTCATAGGTTATCCATTCAATTATAGAGATTTTCTATGTTTTAACAAAATATGTTCAAAGTCGTCTGCTGCAGAATTGTTGTATGAGGGAAAGGGTTAAATCTGTTGTAACATGTACCGGTGTTAAGCCATTGCGGGTCACCCATCCAGGTACTAACCGCGATGAACGTTGCTTAACTTTATGAAAATGTCAACCACTTTACCAAAGTCGCTATAAAAGCTGACTTCTACGACCTTGTCGTAGAAGTGGTATTTACACCTATACCCCGTTCCTGTTACATTTCTCCCTCTTTCTCTTGACTTCGACCCGAAGTCACACAACTGAACACAAGCAGTACACTAGAGCGGAGTATATGTTACATCAATGGGAACCACCGGGGTCCGGGGATGATGGTGATATCAACCCAAAAATCCCACCGCTGCCACCATTTTGTAACGTGTACCGGCGTTAAGCCATCGTGGGTCACCCATCCAGGTACTATCTGCGATGAACGTTGCTTAACCTTATGAAAAGGTCAACCACTCTACCAACGTCGCTATAAAAGCCGGCTTCTACGACAAGGCTGTAAAAGTGGTATTTACACCTATACCCTGGTCCCGTTACATTTCTCCCTCTTTCGCTTGACTTCGACCTGAAGTCACACAACTGAACACAAGCAGTACACTAGAGCGAAGTCTATGTAACATCACTGGGAACCACCGGGGTCCGGGGATGATGGTGATATCAATCCAAAAACCCAACCGCTGCCACCATTTGTAACGTGTACCGGCGTTAAGCCATCGCGGGTCACCCATCCAGGTACTAACCGCGATGAACGTTGCTGAACTTTAAGACGAGGTCAACCACTCTACCAACGTTGCTATATAAGCCGGCTTCCACGACAAGGCCGTAGAAGTTGTATTTACTAGGGATGGCAACGAATATTCAAATATTCGATCGTATGGTCGAATATTCGAATACTATATCATGATCGAATATTCGATAAAAATCAGAAGTATTTATAAAATATTTATATATAAAAATCAAATTGACGATACTTGAAATATTTACCCATGCTTTGTTGTTGTTAAAAACTGCAAGTAAAGGGTTACCGATGGTCAATGTTACACGTTTTGTATAAGGTGGCAATACTGTAGATAACATGTCAAACTGATAATCCTTGCTTTGGGCTATTAAAGTTATCGTTTCGTTCTAAAATTCCGTAACTTCAACTTAGATAGCATGTAGTTACATTTTTATTTAATTAATCTACTCAAAAAACGACATCCTCCCTTCAAGAGGGTTCATGTCCAATTTGTCATGTTTTTAAAAGATTTGAGAATTGGGAACATTTCATGTCATTTTCAACAGTATTTCAGTTGTATACATGGTAATCAGAACTACAAGCTTCATACAAAAATACATTAAGCAAGTGATCAATTAATTGAAATCTGAGCACTTTACTGACAAATTTTTCACTAACTCACTGTTTGAACGAACGAACGTGTAAATGCAAGTCCTGGAACTTGAACAAAATAAAACAACAGTAAGAACACTTTACGGCAAATAACGTATTTATAAACACTTTTTTGGCGAAGTATGCACTAATGGGTTGAATATTCGAATATTCGCATACTTTGTGATCGAATATTCAAATACTAATTTTGGTTTTCGCTGCCATCCCTAGTATTTACACCTATACCTCGGTCCCGTTACACTGTGAAGAAACAGGTACACAATATACATTCATCTGAAAATTTATTCATTCATCTATAATTTCAGTTATTATTCATCTTCCATTACTAGGTTATTCATTCATCCATATATTTATTCTTTCATTCATCCATAGATTTATTCTTCCATTCATCCATAGATTTATTCTTTCATTAATCCATGGATTTATTCTTTCATTCATCCATAGATTTAATCTTTCATCAATAAATTAATTCATTTACTACATTATTATTTTCCATTCATCTACTAAGAGTTTGTATAATGTATACACAATTTCACCATCTTACTATTACATTTTATTTTAGTTGCCTAATTTCAAAGATTAAAACAAATGGAAAAGTATAGACTAATTTCAATACACTCTCTGATGAGAGTAGTCCAAATAATTTAGACTTTCGGTTTCTCGTTTTATCATCTGTCATTATTGGTCGCGTATGCAGGATAATAACAAAATGAAAAATGAGCATACGCGATGTCTTTTTTTGAAGGACTACGGATGAGAGGAGAAAACATTATGACAAAAGGAGTACAAAAATAAACCGCATTAGAACTTGTGAAACAAACAAAACTATCTAATCACAAGTTTACAAAGTTGAAAAGTAATATTTAAAAAATGTAATTATTTTATTTCCTAGCACCTTAAAGGTTTATATTTGTATTTTATTTCATACTAAATCTGAAGGATATTTACAGTTTTCGTACCTTTCCATTAATTAGAACGAAACATGTAAGGTGCGAATCAATAACTAGTGAAAAATGAACTTACAATTTGATTTCTGTCTCAGAACACATATAAAAGCAAAGCCCTTTCACGACAGATTTCTCCATTGATAAATGCTCACAGATTTACAGGCAATATTTTAAGAGCGGTTGATAAAAATGTCTTAAAATATAATTTTATAAACAAAGTAAAAGAAGACAGGAACCAGACGGTTTATAAAATACACAGTAGCTGGTTTCCGACTCATACTAGATTACTTTATTTCAGATACCATGTATAAACCGTTTGTATGTAGCAAGTTAAGTATGGAATGGGGATGTGGCTCAGTGGTAGAGCGTTCGCTTTGCATGTGAAAGGCCCCGGGTTCGATCCCCGGCATCTCCATAATTTTTTGACTTATTGTTCACTTTTCCTTGCAATAAAATTAACTGATTCATGGTTCTGTTTACCTAATATGCTATTTTAAAATTGACTTCTTTTTAAAACGATGAAAAATAGTAGTTCTTGATCAAATTGAAATTTTATTTAGAAATCAACATAAACATTGTGAAAAAACGAGGCATAATATCTACTTACAAAAAAAGCAGGCGCGTACCCAGACATACGCACGTACGCCAATGCGTACAATTACTTAGAAAAGTGTAAACACTTTAAGCTGAGAGTGGAAAGGGTGAATTTCGTCTGAAAAGGTCAATAAATCTGCATACATGTGGATATAGCTAGTTTGTGATTGTTGGTATGACCAAAAATAGCACTTGAGTTCACCATATGCAATGCAACGAGGATTTCAAAATGTTCCTAATTAACGGAATATGCCCGGACCCCGAACCTCACCTGCGTGTATAAATGATTTATCACCAAGTTACGCCCCTTTAAACCTTTCCCTAATACGACAATTCTGCAGCAGACGACTTTGAACATATTTTGTCAAAAAATAAAAAATCTCTATAATTGAATGGATGACCTATGACTAAAAGATGGAAACATTGTGTCAAACGGAGAAATTGCTCGTTTTGAGCAATTTCTTCTTTTGTCACTGTGTTTTCAAAAAACCGTCTGGTGCCGAGGCGTCAGAAAGCGTCTGTATGAGGGAAATGGTTAAAGGAAGCTACTTTTTCACAGCCGGATACAACAAACGAGTCATATCATATATCGATCTAGCTTAGCCAGATTGATTGATTGATTGGGGTTTTATACCGTTTACAAAAAAAAAATCAGTCATATCACGGCGGCCAGTTTACCTACTCATGTGTCCCTGGCTTCCCCACACCAGTAATCCAAACAAACAAACTTCTCAAGCAACTGGCTGCTTTTCCAAATAGACTGTTTGTCAATTTGTGGAAGAAGAATGACGCTTGTCGCATTGAATTTTATCAAATGGCAGACAGAAGCTTGAATTCGAACTCACAGCCCCTGGATTGACAGGCCTCGTCGCTAGACCAGAGACCCTATTGTATATCTCTGACTTAGATAACAACACAGCAGATACATGTAGTAAGAGTAAACCAGCTGTACGGCGTGTAAAAAGCTAGAAATGTTTTAAATATACTCCGTGGGATAGCGCTTGTGAGCGACGGACTTGGGGTTTTAACGCCGTTTTCAACAATGTTTCAGTCATATCATGGCAGCCATTTCACATTCTCATATGTTTCCTGGCTTTCTCCCACCAATAATCAACATAACAATATTTCAAAGCAACTGGCTGCTTTTCCACATAAACTGTTAGCCCATTGGTGGAAGATGAATGACGCTTGTCACAATGAGTCTTGTCAAACGTCGGAAATAGTGTCGGCCGAACTGGGGTTCGAACTCACAAGCCCTGAAGTGACACACGCGTCGCTACCGACTGAGCTACCGGGAGCGAGGGACCAGGGTTTGATCGCCAAGGTATTTACTGCTGTCAACTACTTCTAGTGTGCGGCTGGTATTTTGAGGCTTGGTCCGGTTAAGGGTTATCCCCATCACAAAACACTTAGTGGGATTGAAACTCATCTGTCAAGTATTCTCTCATGTCGCAAAGGCAGACAGATCTTTCTGGAACAGGTTACTATCACTGCTGTTTCTCATGGCATTAAGAAATAAGCTGTCATCGGCCAAATAGTTTAGCGATGGATTACTTGACAACCGCAAGTAAATCGTTTATGTAGGCTAAGAAAAGAAACGGATCATTGTCGGACGTCCGACTTCACCTCTGTTCTTTCTGATGATCACCATCCCGCACAACGTGCTGGTCCCTACAAGTGAGCAAGGACTTGATCCACTTGAGGGTGTTGTTTCTGATGTTTAAGAAAGAGCCAGGTGTAGCGTACCTTGGCGAAGTCGAGTAAAATCGCCTCTACTAGTCTAATTTGAACCAGGTTAGTGGCGATCTCATGGACAGTGGTCATAAGTTGGCTTTCACGAAATCTCTTTTTCCTGAAGTTATGTTCTATGAGCTTAAATATAATTCATAGAACAAACAATTAATCGTTAAAAACTACCCGGTTCTCATGCATCACGTGGCTTTTCTTTCTGATACAGAAACCGCATTCGGAAATTGAGTGTACCAGAAAGACTATATCAATATTTTGATTGGCTACAATACTGTATCTAATTTGCATATCGGATCTATGTGCTGATGTTAAGGATGGCTGATAGGTGCCTATCACCTAAGTTGAAGATGCGGATGACGATTATTTCACGCTGGTCTTCGGGTACATGTACAAGATTGAGAGACAGCTGAAACAGCTTCGCGAGGGCTGGGGCTAACTCAGTTGCAGCTTCCTTCGTTATGAAGGATGGAATGGAGTGAAGTCATTTGGATGTATTGGTCTAAGGTTACGAGGAGCTTTTGCACCCCTTTACCAGTTCACTGTTATCTCTGGTATGGCGCTGCTGCCCTATCAGGCATGTCTGACAGATCCTCTTCAGTGAAAACTGACTTTTAAATGTGGCCGTTTAATTTGTTGACGACACGCACTTTCGCCTTCTTACATAGGTGGATATTCCATTTTGCTTGCTTTGATCGACTTGTTGTGAAGGTTGTGTCAATGAGCATTATGTCGTAGTAATTGATGTCTATGGAGGACATTTGCTTACAACTGGTCAGGTGCTGAACTCAAGATGGAGATCAAACTTTTGAAGTATTGAAACTTCTGCAAATATTGCTGAGTGTTACAATAAATATTTGGCAGAAAATGTTGAAAAACAGTCAATTGAAAGTCATGAAAATGTACAAAATTAGGATTACTTGGTATGTCTACCCAGTAAAAATGAAGCATAAACGATCAAGTGTACAGGAAAAGGAAATTATTACTCTTATTTTATCCTAGAAGTATGTATCAAATATTTCAAGACAACTTTTGAACAGTTTTAAAACTTTGACTATACTATCTGTAATCTGGAGCTCAGCACCTTTAAAGGTTATGTGACATGTCAGGTGCAGGTCAAGAGTGTTTTGATGTCTTGTTGGAAACTCAACAGTCTGTCACTAGGTTGTTGTCAGCCATTATGTCGAAGAGCACGTTGTTAACTGGTACATCGTATTGGTTTCCATTTATGGAGCGAGTCTTCTAGTATATCCGGGAATTTGAAACACCAAGCAAATACTATAATGCTTTTCTTGTGTTTTAAGCAGATGTTTGCAAATTCTTACTTGACGATATTAAGATATCGTTCATCAGTCTTGTCGTAGGGAGGTAGAATGTAGAGATAGATATATTATTTCTCCCAGTTTTACTAACAGTTGATATGAGCCGTTCCACGAGAAAATCACATATCCAACTATGAGAATCAGCGACTATAAAAATCGATAACTTAAATTACATGGGATTATAGAGCAACTAATTAGTTTTTACTCAATAACAATTTTATTTTGCAAAAATTTAAGAAGGCACTTATCAAGTTTTCAGGACAAATATCTCCTGAATATAAATATATTTTTTTATTTGTTTTATATTAATAATATTTTGGTCCTTTTTAACTTTGAATACAGTCACCCTAATTTCCCTCTTTATTACATTACATATAAACCGTTAAGAAAACGGTATTTTTCCGCTAATTTTTACACGTTCTTCAGTGAATATCTTTTTTTAGAAATAAAAAATTAACAAGAGAAAGTTGATGCAACGCATCAATGTCGCCGGATATCTATAGTGCAGTTAACACTAACATTATAGTAGTTGAATAAACAGTTATCAACTGAGGGGCATATTGGAACATCAGGGGTGGGGTCAAGTGAAAATGTATCATAACTTGCATTGTTTTGTCAACGAAGTGAATGATAATTGAAGCCTTTCATTGTTTATGGTCAATCTCCATTCCAAAGTAGGGTGACCATACACACAACCAACTAATTATTGATCATAAACAGTAATAGAAATGAGTAATCTTGCCAATCATTAGTCTTAGTGTGTATACAGTGCTTTCATTAAGGAATAATTATAAGATTTGTGAATTCCACATACACTTTTCAAGATGTTTGTCAGAATATTTGAATTTTATTATTTTTCAATAAAACCACAAAACAGACAATTTAGGATTTGCATGCAATAGCACGTCATTTTACCTTTCCTATTTTAAAGTCAACAGTGGACACCTTTGCAGCAATCTACTTTTAAAACAATGAGATAAGGGTTAAATCGCTGAAGACATGAGTTTTCTCTTTTTCTCAAAATGATATTAGCTTAGCATCCTAATTATATCATACTTTAACAAATGTTGAAATGTAGTCCAATATTTATAAATTAGACCACCTTCGAAATATAATATCAACTAAACAGTTAAATCTCATTGAAATTGTTGTATAATTTAAACTTAATTTCGAACATAAACTTAGCCCTACAACATGTTAATTTATTTTAATTCTTTCCTTCCTTTTGTATAATGAAAACAACAAACTACTCATGTTTTAAAATTATATTATGATGAGCGCCCTTGTGTCAATGATGCATAACAATATGCAGATCGGCAGCAATATGCCTTTAGAGAATTAAATGACACATTTAAAATTGTCAAGGACGAAATAATTTTGTACGAAAGACCCGATTCTTTCTTATTCGCAGAGGTGTCGTTCTTGAAACTCTCTTTATAGGCAGAGAGTGTTCGTTCAAAGTCATTTTTCCATTAAAACCAGTTTTATCTCGGTTTGTTCTTTTCTTCATTTGTTTCGAACCAAATAAACATTTTAAATCACCTATAATTTACTATTTGTAAGTGAGTGTAAAGAGCGGCTCTCTGCAAAGGAGATTGATCTACGCAGTTGGTATTCGCGAGTCACGCAGGTGCGCGTAAGTAAACAAATTAGACTGCGACGTAAAGGTTTGTAGTTATCGACTTTTGATTACATGTAGTATATAGTGTAAAATAAAGTATACCATTCTAGCTAATAGGGACTGTTTTGTCTTCGTAAATAAAACAAAAAAACATAAATGCGAGTAAAAATAAAGAAACTGAAAATACCTAAAACATCGGAATATTTATTTCATTTTAAATGTGTCATTACTTAGTGTTTTTAAACAAAGACAATTGTAATATGTTCAAGACATCTAAATGTGTTTCTTTCTAATAATAATCCCCCCTCCCATGTGATTTCAGAAAACCTATTAAAAATAGAAGTCGCGGGCTTCTGCCCGGCGACTAATAACTTGAGAATTCACTGCCCCTTGGCCTGCCGGAGACAATCCAGGCCGTGCGTTTATTTCTCATACTCGCATGCGATTTTTTGAGATCGGCCGACCAATATGGCTTTAGGTATGAACGATATGTTGAGTGAGGTAGATGAGCATTGGAAGCTGTGTTGATATCAGACGAAATACACTGGTATAGATTGTCTATAAAACAGTGTATATCGTTAACTGATCTACACTGTCTTTAAGACGAGCACTGACGTTAAAATCATAGTTACGAAGCTGTTCATCGGACACCCTGTGCCATTTGACTGACATATCAAAACAGTGAGTAACGCAATCATGAGACATAAATTCAATGTAAAATACTATTGGACGGTGACAAGAAACATTAATACAATTATCGTCCAGGATTTTACAGTATTTCACGTAGACACAAATGTCCGGTAATTTCCGCCAATTAGCAAAATGATAACAAGAGCAGATAACAATCAAATTAGTCAACAATTAGTACGGCTCAAACAGTGGTACATTATCTCCCCTGTTTTTTGCATGACGAGCATTGTTCCATATGCAACATTGTAGACTCTGCGTAATGTATCAACCGGATCAGCTTAAGCATGCCGCGCAGTCACGCTTCGCCTCCAGTGGATTTTCTGTTACAGGAATATTTACTTTATACATCTTTCCACCGGAGACGGAACGTGTCGGCCCGGATCTGGGTCGATACATTACGCAGAGACCATAATGCTGGTTTTCTCGTGAAGTGGCCCATATCAGTTCATTGTTGGAGCTAAATGTTACCCCTCTCGATTGCAGGTTTGACTTTGCTGCGAGGTGGACACCGCCATTTATCGAGGATCATTTGGTCTGTTTCAGCGGAGGGTGTCATACCCAAGCTGAGCTGGTATAAGTTCTGATGATTTGATGCTGGGCTCAATCCACGTTTCTTGACCCACCATGATGTCGGGGTTGCTGTCATCAATACAATTTTCATTTTCCCGTAGGCTTTGACAGTTTATGTTTACGATGCAAAGTGCTGCCACTTTTCATTCAGATATCTACGCCCCTGGTGTCTTGATTTTTTTTTAGACGAGGGGGATGATGTTGTTGGTGGTCTAGTAGAGTAACATGTGGTATCATGTTCCGAGATGTAGAGTATGACATGTCTGAGATGCTGTCGACAAAAGTTGGATTAGTAGATGTATTGTAACTACGATAATTGTTACTATTATCATATGGCACCGACTATATTATACCATTTTATTTTCACTCACTCGCTGAAAAACAAATGCAATAAATTATAAAACAAATCAGGTTGTAGGGACTATGTGTATCACCAGAGACATACATAGTCCTACATATTTATATGTCTCTTCTTTCACTTTAACCATTCTAAACATGCGATCGCATTTTAACACATCTGTAGCAGAAGACTATTTGGAAACGTTGACCTTTTTTTAAATCTCTATTCAATAATTATACTTTCTTTTATAGAGATTTTACGTACTTTTGTCTACATGTTTTCAAAGTCGACTGCAGCAGATGTATTGTATGTGGGAAATAGTCAACAGGTTGGCCTACCAGTCTCTCTTGAAATCACATCTTTTGAAGACTTCAGTTGTTTGACAGGCTTCCCAATGTCTCGGTCACAAGACAATTCAAGACACCCGTAGGCCTACGGCTTTTGCCGAAAACAGGGTCTTTCAAAAGACCCTGCCGAAAATTAGCATTTTAAGGAAATATTTAAGACATCTCAGAAATCAGACATCGAGGGTAAATAAAAACAAATAATAATAATCTCAGAAAGTTTGAAGACGGGATTTATGTCGTGATAACTAATTTTAAATCAAGCTTTCACACGTTCTGTATTTACCATTTCCCACATGTAAACTATTTGTATTGTCAGAGACCTAAAATAGCATGTTATTTTAGGTCTCTGGTATTGTATAGCATCGAGATCTGCAGTGCTCAGCCGAATTCTGAAACTATTGTACAAAAGTATAAATTGCTCTGTTATGAACAATTTCTTCTTAAAACTCTATTAGAAATAGATTCGTTAATTTATAACGAAAATGTATACTTGCCTGTGATTTTTCAAAGTCGTCTGCTGCAGTATTGTTCTATTGTTAGAAATGAGATGAGTAAAGTATTAGAAGAAAAAGGTAAAGGCAGGGGAGATAACAACAACTTCCTACTAATTGTTGTTCCCCTTAGATTAATTTGAAAATTATCATGACCTATTTTGACCTCTGGTTACAACCTCGTTTTGATTTCATAAAATGGTGGAACATTAACAGTGAACTGTGGAAAGTTGTGAAAATTGGACGCGTTCGACGAATTGACGTATTTTCAGAACAATGTAAGTCCACAGTTTCATCAGCTCATTGCTATTCTACTCGTCACATTGCTGTTGTTGGTACAGACTGTAAACATGTCGGAATTCGGGCCGATATGACTTTCAAAACAATCTGGACCCCATTGTCTAGACTCGGACTGTGAGTCTTGTCAAAAACACTTTTCATCCCTCGACGAAGTCGTCCTTTTAACCCGTTATCCGAGATGTTAACCCTTTCCCTCATACGACAATTCTGCAGCAGACGACTTTGAGCATATTTTGTCAAAAAATGGAAAATCCCTATAATTGAATGGATATAACCTATGACTAAAAGTGGAAAACATTGTGGCAAAAGGAGAAATTGCTCGTTTTGAGCAATTTCTTGTTTCAAATGTCACTATGTTTTCTAAAGGCTGTCTGCTGCAGAGGCGTCAGAAAGTGTCTATATGAGGGAAAGGGTTAAGTGTCGTCACTGCTTTCAAATATCTCTGCTGTAAAGAGGGAGTTGTTAATAAACAAAATATTCATAAAAAACACTGGAAAAGTTAGAAATTTTCCCTTTTCCAACAATGTTGTAAATTTTGTTTAGCTGCAGATGACTCAAATGGCATCTGTGTGAGGAATTAAAAGCCGTTAAGACTTGGGAGTCCACCCAGCACTTCAAAGGTTTTAAAACATCATTTGAATAGTGCTCACCTAAAACTTACTGTCATTGAAATTTACTTTTAAAATTCACTCAATCACTGGTCCAACAATCCTAAATGTTTGGTTATGTTAGAATTTATACATTACACATGAAAAATTACACTGACCAAAGAAGATTTTTCACTGGTCCAAGTTAAAAGTCCTATGGTTTTAGGACCACTGCTAATTTCAAACTGAGACTATAGTCTTAGGTCAACATTTCAACGTTGCATGTTTTATTGTATTATTAACCCTTTCCCTCATATGACAATTCTGCAGCAGACGACTTTGAACATATTTTGTCAAAACTAGAAAATCTCTGTAATTGAATGGATAACCTATGACTAAAAGTGGTAAACATTGTGGCAAAAAGAGATATTGCTTGTTTTGAGCAATTTCTTCTTTTGTCACTATGTATTCTAAAAGCTGTTTGCTGCAGAGGCGTCAGAAAGCGTCTATATGAGGGAAAGGGTTAAATTAAAGGAACAGTCAAAATATAAAATCCCATTTGAGAACAAAAACCTTACAGTACCAGTCCTGATGTGATGACTTGTGCTTTATTTATTGCACATTGACTTTTTTGGGTATACTACATGTATATCATTTTAGGACACATAAACATAATTATGGATGCCATATGCTATTCTTTATTTTGAAACTTTGAACACAAAAGGTATAACCCAGCCAAATATGTGTAGAGAATCTAGTCATACTCATAAGTCTCTCAATCCATTAAGTTTTATATCCTGAAATAATCTACATTTATCTGGTAACGTATTGAACTTGGAAGTCTTTTATAAAATAATCTTCATTTACTTAGTAATAATTGAAGTCTTTTATACAGAGCTTGAACAATTATCTGGTTCCATATTATATTAAATTTTGTGTATTCTTTATTTTTACCCTGCTGAGGACTAACTAAATTATATATATTAGACATTTCTGAAAATAGTCGTACAATTTTCAGTCATACATCTAATTTCTTACATTTTATAGTTCACCTAGGCATGATTTCCGCATGATGTGCTCAATGTGAGCTTTTTGTCATCACCAACTAACTCAATATTGGACATTTCTGAAAAAAGTCTTAACAATTCTCAGTCATATTCTCATAAATCTAATTTTCTTACATTGTATAGCTCACCTAGGCATAATGTGAACTTTTTGTGGTCACCCTGCATCTGTCTAAAAGTAGATAAACTCTCAACAATCATCTAGTAATCACATGGTCAAATCTTTACCTGTTTGTAATATCGTCAGAGCATTTATCTCTATAATAAAAAGAATCATGAGTCAATTTAGTGCCACAGTTGTCAAAACCTAGTTGAATACTGATTACTCAGGTGAACACCATCATGAGCCTCTTATTTAATGAATTTATATTTTTCAACCATTTATCAATTTACTAATACTTTTCAAGATATAGATAATTTTCCTAAGGTATTTTGTTCTGTTTGTACATATATCTTTCATTATGTATATTGTAATATCTGTAAAAGAGAAAACAAGAGAAAGTTGATGCCAAGGCATCAATGTCGCCGGAAAAGACTGCATTGATTTATTTATGTATTCTTGACTTTCCTTAGTCTATTCAAACATTAGGAACGTTGAAATGAAAACATTTACTTATAAATTTTATATTCATACTTACATTAGGGTATCTATAAAAAATTAACGAAATGTGTACACATTTATCTTGGCTTAAATTTAATTTTGCTGTTGTTACTTATTTAAATAATAGTATTCATTCATATAATTTCAATGTTTGTCAATCTTATTCGAATCACAAGGTAAATATCCTGATATTGCTTTAAAGGGAGGTAATTTGAAGAAAACAAAAGTCTTCAAAAGGAGAAATATATCAGCATTACCGTCTACAGTTTAAATTGTTCTATTGTTTGTGGATTTAAAAATGTTCTTTTTTTCTTATTTCTACATGTACAACGAAATATTGCGGCTTCTCTTTGACGCTTTGCGTCAAACATTCGTCTTGTACTTGTCTAAAATAAAATAATATCACTCGCTTTTTCATATCGAAATGCGCATGCGCGAAAATCGATGTTAAAGGTCACGAACCTACACAACAGAATAGGGTCTATATTTAGCTTAGAAACAGTTCCTACTTTAGATATTCATGGATTAACATTATTAAATGAATTCTACACAAATCAAGACATCTCTTTGAACATGAAAACAACATTTAGTAAGTTAAAATTGCTATTAAAAGGAGAATCCGAAATTGACCTCAATGATGACACATAAGAGTCTGCATTAGGGGGTGTTGGTTCACGTCTTGAAGGGACCACTTTTGTCTTCGTAAATAAGACAAAAAACTTAAATGCGAGTGAAATAAAAAAAAATGCAAACATTAAAAAATCGGAATATTTATTTCATTTTAGATGTGTCATTTATTAGTGTTCGTAAACAACCACAATTGTAATATGTTCAAATCATCTAGATTTGTTTCTTTCTAATAATAAGCCGCCCTCCCATGTGATTTCCGAAAAGCTATTAAAAATAGAAGTCGCGGGCTTCTGCCCGGCGACTAATAAAGAGTATATTTATAATTATAAATATAGTGTAGCAGTTGCTTACTGTTAGCTCTTTTCACATGTAATTGTTATCACCAAAATTGTAGCAGTGACTGTAAGCATATTTACCGTAGAGAATCCAACTCGATGCGGGATGTCGGGTTCAATCCCCAGTCGGGTCATACTGAAGATTTTAAAAATGGTAATAATGGCTTTCCCCCTATGGATGTGTGTATGGTGTTCCGGATTGTGGGGTAAGCATTATGGCTGAATTGTTGGTGTCAGGATAAACGGAGTACAGGTAGTACTGTACTGGTAACCTATCCAGGAAGGAATTTTTACAAAATGTGGTGATGTAACTGAAAAATTGTTCAAGTGTATAAAACACCATACAAACAAAACAAAATACACAATTACAGTGTTCCCATTCACGTACGTACGTACGTTTTTCACGTAAAAATGTCTGAAAGAACGTACAGATTTTGATACAGTGCATCAGCTCTACGTGACACGCACGTAAAGAAAAAAGTTGCAAAAAAGTAAAATTTAAGCCCTAAATCTACGCAAATTCTTGAACGCCTCCGTTTTTGTCAATAAATGATGCCTTTCGCGAAAATCTACTTTCATTTCGTCAGTCATAAGGACAGGTCTAAAAGGCGTCCGTTTATCGTAGTCGTCTCGGTGCGTTTTTCACTGATCCGCGTTCCGGAATTTCTTCTCGTGTTTTAGACCCAGCGAACTTGTACATGTGACCCGAACTGTTATCCTTATCTATTCGCATTGTCTCGGTCATTATGCGGCTAACGATAGTTTACAAGGATCTTTTCGCATTGTCTCGGTCATTATATGGCTAACCATAGTTTGCGAGGTATACCAAATGCCCTATTTACATGGTAACAAGTTTATTCGTCTGCTAGAAATGGCACAAAAAAAGCGACACTTACCGGCCTCTGGAAAAGAGGACCGGAAAATGTTGAAAGTACCTCTGATGCGAATCAACCCCTAGTCACGAATTCCACATCCGCTGAAGAAGAAGCCCCTCTCGCCAAAAAAAGTCGAAAACATTTTCAGAGCGAGTGGCTGTCAGACTTTAAATGGCTACGTTATGATGCCGAAAAAAATTCCATGCACTGTATCAATTGTGAAGGTGCCGATCATAGCTTGTGTAGCAAAACTAAATCTGCTTTTGTAAAAGGTACAAAAAACTACCAGAAGTCGGCCCTGAAACGTCATGAAGCGTCCGACGAACATTTAGCTACAAACAATAATTATTCAGTTGATTTTTTTATAATATTATCATAGACATGTCAGCATATTATTAATTTTAAAGCAAAAAAACATTTTAAATGCATTCTCATTGATGTTTCCAAGAAACATTATGTTGTACCCCCAATTTCCACAGAAAACCCCCAACTTTTAGAAATGATGGCCTACAGGGGGTACAGAAAACCCCCAGGAAAAAAAAGAGGTGGGAACACTGAATTAGTGATCTGACATGAAATATTAAATCAGTTAATGTTTGAATGACAAAATCCATAAAAATTTAAAATGTGATCAATCTCTGAACGACTCATCCCCAGTCGCGGCACTACGGTCATGGTGGAGTGCCCTTGGGCAAGGCACATTTTCTAGCCTAGTACTGGTTTGTTTACCCAGGGATCATGAATAATTAAATTTAATTGCGCGCTAAATGACCTTAGCTGTCGATGCGCCATAAAACAATATACATTCATTAAATAAAATTCTAGAAAGTAAATAAAATCAAAAATTCTATAACTGAACAACAGGAATTATGCTGAAAACACATTTCCTAACTGTAAGACAAACCAAAATAATTTCACTACAAAAGCATGAGTTTGCATTAATTAACCCTTAACCACATGCTGGCCTTTTGTGATGCATAATGCAGCAGACAACTTTTGAAATCATTGATTTTTTAAGAAATTGCTCCTTTTACCACAATGTTTCAAAGCTATTAAATGATCATACTTTCTTTGAAGATTTGTTGTATTTAATTTTGGAAAGAGTTAAGTAAAATGGTTTAAAGGGATTTTAAATTGTAAATGTAAGACGGACCAAAGTAATTTCTCCATAGAATCAGGATATTATGTTGTAGATTGAGCCTTGACATTGATTCTGGCAGAGTTCAGTGCCATCACATTCACGAAAGAAGAATTATGGGAGATGTTGTTTCAAAAGCTGTCGGATATTCTAGGCACATCTGGACTTCCGATAGGTTTGTTTCTTGCAACAAGTTTTGTTTACTTAATGAGCTAGTGAAATGTTTACAGAGCTTATTAATTCTATCTGCTTTATTAAAAATCAATGGTGGACTCAATCTGATAGACTGGACTTCAATTATGACATCTAGACAGACTGGCGCTCAACTTTTTTTTTCTTGTTTTCTTATCAAACAAACTGGATTCAAGTGTGTCTGGAAAACTTACTTGGTCAGTGGACCCTTCTGTTAACCCTTTCCCTCACATAGAGATCCCTGTGCAGCAGATGGCTTTTTGAAAACATAGTGACAAAAGAAGAAATTGCTCAAAAACAAGCAATTAATCCTTTTGCCACAATGTTTTCCGCTTTTAGTCATAGGTTAACCATTCAATTATAGAGATTTTCCATTTTTTGACAGAATATGTTCAAAGTCGTCTGCTGCAGAATTGTCGTATGAGGGAGAGGGTTAACACTTTAAATGAGGGTATAAATACTAAATATTGTTGAAAACGATATAAATAACTACAGGATGCTCATTATGGACAATTTCTCCCTTTTGCCACAATTCTGTCAAAGATTGTCTGCTGCAGATGTGTGTCAAAAACTGTCAGCCTGTGGGAAATAGATAAAACAGACTGGTACTCTGGGTTTTTTCTTGCCTTACAATTTTACACAATTCCTTCTGGGAAAAGAATTTGATGTGATTGTGAATCAGTCTGGATAATGTTTTTTTTCTAGCATTCATTTCTTGGTGATAATCATTGTTCAGAAGTATTCCCAGCATTATGCTGCAGACAGGGAGGGAAAGATTGATTGATTGGGGTTTAGGGCTGTTTTCCACATTTTTTCAGTCACAACACGGAGGCTTGATCACCATCTCATGTAAGTCCTGGCTTTCCCACACCAGTACTCCACACAACAGACTACTGTTAGCCCATTGCCAAATGACGCTTCATAGCTCGGGATAAGGGGCGTGTTTTGCATGTTTAAAATCCTTATTTTACCTTTTAACCCTCTTCTGTTGGTGGCCGAGCCCCGGTAGCTCAGTGGGTAGCGACGTAGGTTGTCAATCTAGGGGTTGTGAGTTCGAATGATCCCAGCTCGGCCAACATTCTTTTTGACGTTTGACAAAAGTCACTGTGACCTGCGTCATTTGTCTTTCACCAATGGGCTGTTTAACAGTCTATGTGGAAAAGCAGCCAGTTGCTTGAAAAGTATTGTTGTGTGGTGTACTGGTGTGGGAAAACCAGGAAATACATGAGTAGGTGAACTGGCCGCCGTGATATGATTGAGTAATAGTTGAAAACGGCGTTAAACCCCAATCAATCAATCAATCTTCTGTGGGTACTCAAAAGAATTCTCCCAATGAGACGATTCTTTTGAGTATACCCACAGTATAGAATTTGGTTAGGTAATAAGAGAGATATTGTTGGAGAAAGAGCTGTATGCTCTTTCTTATCTGGACCTCTGAAGCTATTGTCACAGAGGGAAGGAAAGGAACTGATAATACAATGAATTAGTACACTTTTACAGATAGAACCTCAGATTTCCTGATTTGCTGTAGGTGGAAAAGTGTTAACCCTTTCCCTCATAAGACAATTCTGCAGCAGACGACTTTGAACATTTTTTGTCAACAAATGGAAATTCTCTTTAATTGTATGGCAAACCTATGACTAAAAGCGGAAAACATTGTGTCAAAAGGAGAAATTGTTTGTTTTGAGCAATTTCTTCTTTTGTCACTATGTCAAAAATCCGTCTGCTGCAGAGGCGTCAGAAAGCGTCTATATGAGGGAAAGGGTTAAAACTTTAAGATTAATTGAGAAAATATATATATATTGCTCTTTTCTGTCTGCTTTGAAAATATTTGAGGAGGGGAACTGTAACATCTAGAAGATTTGGGATATTTGTAGTTTGATATATGTAAATTGAAACTTTCTGTTAAGGAATGTTTTTACCCGTTTAAGAACTTTCCAAGATCAATCTTTAACCTTTTCCCACATGTATAGTTGCTTTCTGATGCCTCTGCAGACGATTTTTGAAACATAGTGACAACATGAGAAATTGCTAAACCCTTTCCCTCATATAGACGCTTTCTGACGCCTCTGCAGCAGACAGCTTTTTGAAAACATAGTGACTAAAGAAGAAATTGTTTAATATGAGCAATTTCGCCACTTGCCTCAATGTTTTAAAAAAAAAATCAGTAATTATATCTTCATTTATAGAGATTTTCTATATTTTCGCCTTGATGTATTAGAGGTCGTCTTCTGCAGATTTGTGGTATGTGGGAAATCTCGAATCCTTGGATAACTGACTGTACTATCAACTTTAACCCTTTCCAACATACAACATATCTGCAGCAGACGACTTTGAAAACATAGTGACAAAAACCTGAAAAATCTCTATAAAAGATAGCATAACTGTTAAATAAAGTTGAAAACATTGTGGCCAATGGAGAAATTGCTCATCATGAGCAATTTCACCTTTGGCCACACTGTTTTCAAAAGTCGTCTGCTGCTATTGTGTCAAAATGCGTCTGTAGGTGGGAGAGGGTTAACCCTTTCCCACATACGACAATTCTGCAGCAGACGACTTTGAACTTATTTCGTCAAAACATAGAAAATCTCCATAATTGAATGGATAACCTATGACAAAAAGTGGAAAACATTGTGGCAAAAGGAGAAATTGCACGTTTTGTGCAATTTCTTCTTTTGTCACTATGTTTTCAAAAAGCCGTCTGCTGCAGAGGCGTCAGAAAGCGTCTATATGAGGGAGAGGGTTAAACTATTATATAAGTAAAAAATTGTCACTTCAAGATGTTTGCTGCCATCAATTGTCTAGACTGTACACATCTCGTTCATCTATTTTATTAAACATTACCCACCTGCTGCTGGCAGGCACATCTCAAGGCATCTGTAGCTGACCATTCTTGAAAACATTGTGGCAAAAGGAGGAGATTCATCTGTTGTCACAATGTTTTCAACTTTATACACTTGTAGAGATTTTTTGCATATTTTTTATCTAGATGTTTTCAAAGATATCTGCCGTGGATTTTTTCGTATTTAGGAAAGGGTTAACACTTTCTTACCATCAAGACAAAGTATATCAATATTAAGAGATGAAGATTTCTTCCTTTGGCTAGAAATGGATGTTGGAGAGATAAATAGATATGCCAGGGAGAGGGAGAGAGAGTGTGTGTATTAACCCTTTCCCTCAAACGACAATTCTGCAGCAGACGACTATGAACGTATTTTGTCAAAACATAGAAAATCTCCATAATTAAATGGATAACCTATGACAAAAAGTAGAAAACATTGTGGCAAAAGGAGAAATTGCACGTCTTGTGCAATTTCTTCTTTTGTCACTATGTTTTCAAAAAGCCGCGGTCTGCTGCAGAGGCGTCGTCAGAAAGCGTCTATATGAGGGAAAGGGTTAACCCATACTCCCTTTCCATTCATTTTGATGCCGCGATCTGCAGCAGACAACTTTTGAAAACATTGTGTCAAAAAGAGATTTTTTTTCCTTTTGCCATAATGTTTTTAATTTTATTACATACTCTTTTGTAATAAATAAATACTTTCATTTATAAAAATTCTCCATAATTGAATGGATAACCTATGACAAAAAGTGGAAAACATTGTGGCAAAAGGAGAAATTGCACGTTTTGTGCAATTTCTTCTTTTGTCACTTTTTCAAAAAGCCGCGGTCTGCTGCAGAGGCGTCGTCAGAAAGCGTCTATATGAGGGAAAGGGTTAACCCATACTCCCTTTCCCTCATACAGATTCATTTTGATGCCTCGATCTGCAGCAGACAACTTTGTGTCAAAAGGAGATTTTTTTTCCTTTTGTCATAATGTTTTTAATTTTATTACAATCATACTCTTTTGTAATAAATAAATACTTTCATTTATAAAAATTCTTCACGTTTTTGTCTATATATTTTCAAAGTTGTCCGCATCAGCTTTGTTGCATGTGGGAAAGGGTAAAATATGAGAGTCTGTAAAATGAAACAGTCAGCTTGCATGTAGCCTGGAAGACTCCTTTTCTGTCATCTAATCCTCTAACCTAAAGCCGCATTTTGACGCATCTGCAGCAGATGACGTTTTCAAAACGAGCAATTTCTCACTTTGCTAAAATGTTTTCAAAGTTCTGTTTTCCAGAAATTATACTTACTATTATGGATTATATTTTCCATGTTTTTAAGTAGACATTTTCAAAATTGTCTGCAACAGATTTGCTGTATGCGGATCATATAGACGCTTTCTGACGCCTCTGCAGCAGATGGCTTTTTGAAAACATAGTGACAAAAGAAGAAATTGCTCAGAACGAGCAATTTCTCCTTTTGCCACAATATTTTCCACTTTTAGGCATGAAAAGGTTATCCATTCAATTATAGAGATTTTCTATTTTTTGACAAAATATGTTCAGTCGTCTGCAGCAGAATTGCTGTATGAGGGAAAGGGTTAAATCCCAGAGACAGCTTGTGGGCTGGAAGACTCCTTTTCTGTCATTTAATACCCGGAGAGGATTAGTATTTTTAACGCACGAGTTCCACTGTAATGCGTCTAGCACGTGCTTCACAGGCTTTATTATGTAATAACTAACTGGAGGAATTTTTATGCTTTTGTTAACATGTCATTAGCACATGAGCTATTTTTAAACCCTTTTTCCCACTTGCAGACGCATTTTCTTTTGGCGCAAGTGCAGCAGACGACTTTTGGTAACATTGTTGGCAAATTTAGCAAATTCTTTTTTTTGTCACAACGTTTACAACTCTTATTCAATTATTGTTTTATTTTTCATTCGCAGATATTGTTTCATATTTTTGCCTAGATATGTTTCTATGTGGTCGGCTGCAGTATTGTTGTATGCGGGAATGATTAATCCCTTCCTTCCGATCCTCATTTTAAGAATTTGTTTTAAAAAGTGTTGGAAAATAATATTGTAATAGATCTAGTCGGAAATTTTGGAAAACATATTTATTATATAAACAGTTATAATTGACTGTAATTGTTTGCTGGGTTTAATGAATCCCATTCTATTTGATATATATATATATTGTTATTTGTGAAAAGTCCTCTTTTATGATAAAAGGTTATTAATGAGTTGAATGTGCTGGGTTTATTATTTTATTAATAATTGAGATTTATAACTTTCTGATAAGAATATAAATATTATTCTGGAATGTCTACATTTACAAAAAATGTAGGGCTGGTTTTTGAATTGTTCGTCTAATCTGAACTTTGACATAAGACAGACAGATGTTTCAAATCTAGCTTTAAGTTTCACAATCCTCAATCTCACTTCCTGATTAATTTTGATCTGTTTCAAATCCTTATTAGGCATTGAAATGCATTTTCTCATTTGTTAACCCCTTCCCACATACAATGAATCTGTAGCAGAACATCTTGGCAAAACTTTGGAAATTTCTGCAATTGAAAGCATAATTAAATAATTGATAGAGTTGAAACAAAATGAGCAATTGCTCATGATGAGTAATTTCTTCTTTTGTCCCAATTTTCAAAAAACAATTGAAACGTTAGACTGTTACTGTAATGTTCATCGTAAATGGGGACCATAATTATTTCATTTTTGAAAATGTTATTAAAAAATAAAAATGGAAAGAGGCAAGGAGGGAAGAAACTTATTGAAGCCAGACTGTGGATTAGTTGACATTATAGGTGGTAAAAGTTGGCACAGTGGTCCAGATAAGAAGGGGTTTACAGCCCTTTTTCCTAGAATATCTTTCTTATTATCCAACAAAACCCCACACAGTGGGAACTAAAAGAATCGTCTCACTGAGACTATTCTTTTGAGTACCCACAACATAGGTTTAAAGGGTCAAATAAAGATTTTAGAACATGCAAAACACCCCTTATCTAGAGCTCTGTTGGGGGGCTGCGGGACCACATTTTGTTTGACACAAGGATTTCCACTATACCAGTAGAGCAGAACATTTTATGTTAGTGATTAGCAATGAAATATGGATGTGAAAAACAGACATCCAGAATCGTCAAGGAGGCTAGAGGTCTGTATACCCCTTTCCAACCAGCACGCGCTTTATGAAGTCTCTGCAACAGATGACTTTTGAAAGCATTGCGTTAAAAGTATGAATTGCTTTTAAAGGAGCAATTTCGCCTTTTGTTAAAATGTTTTCCTGAAGCCTTATTTAATAATTTTACTTTCATTTATTACAGAGATTTCCTGTTGTCTTGCATAGATTTTTTGGGGAATTTGTCTGCTAAAGTATTGTTGTAAGGGGGAAAGGGTTAGCTAGGGAGGAGTAAACATGATTTTTACCAGAAATATTTCCCTAAATACTGATCAATTAAATCCCTATATATTGGGTTCTGAAAAGATTGTGTAGGTTTAATGCAAAACTGTTGTATCTACATCTTGGAAAAGGTTTTTAGAACTAGAAGTTACAACAGTCTTCTTGCACAAAGTAATCATCTGGTCAGTTGATAAGCGAAAAATGTTTTCTTTGTCCTAGAAAGGTTAGGGTCAAAATTAAACATGGTTCTGGAATTAATTTGGTACCTAAGCGTAGAATAACAATCTATAGGTTACATAAACAATTAAAGGAATAACTCTCCGAGATGAAGTGCCCCTCTAATTGGGTTTAAAAACCCGGTGAGGAATTTTCTTGGAATGAAAATCGGATTTTGTTTTTGTGAAAATATTTTCTTTGTGAGCATAGTTAACCTTTTCTAACCTGCAGACGCATTTTGATGCAATAGCAGCAGACATTTTTTTAAAACATCTGTAGCCAAAGGTGAAATTGCTCATGATGACTCACAGATGAGCAATTTTATCCTTGGCCACAATGCTTTCAACTTTATTTAACAAATAAGCTATCTTTTAGCGAGCTTTTCAGCTTTTTGTCATAGAGTTGTCTGCTGCAGAATTGTCATACGTGGGAAAGGGTAAATATTGATAACATTCAGTGAATATATTTTCCAACTTACATCCTATATATGCTGCAGACGCCTTTCATTGATATATAAAACCTGAGCAAAAATGTGGAAAACTTCTATCAATAGAAGTTAAATTAGTGAAGAGAAATGAAAACATTGCTGTAAAAGGAGAAAGTAAAGTCTTCTGCTGCAGAGGTGTCAGCATGCTTTTACATGTGGGAAAGGGTTAATGGCTGATGAACATTTTGTTGCATTGTAAAGCATTGAATGTTGTTGTTTGTTGTCTTCTACCCTTCCCCACATACAACATATCGGTAGCTGATAAAATCATTCCTTTTGCAGTCATTCATGATACCCCCTTCGAAGAAGAGGGGGTATATATATACGAGTGACTGTGTCGGGCTGTCTGTCTGTCTGTCTGTGGGACTAAAATCTTACATGAAGCTTCTATACCAAGAGGAGATGTGCATATCCTAAAGGGGTTACAATTGCATGTTGGTGCTCTTGTTTTTATAGAGTTATGGCCCTTTTACTTATTAAGTTATGGTGTAGGTCAAGGTGCTGTTTAGGGGGTATTTAAAAGGTGTCTGCTGCAGATTTGTTGTATGTCGAAAAAGGTAAACCTTTTGAAAACATAATGACTAATATCTTCTTTTGCCTCAATGTTTTCAACTCTTTGCAACAATTAACACTTTCATTTATAGATGTTTTCTATAGTTTCACCTAGAGGTTTTCAAAGGCCTCTGCTACAGATTTATTGTATGTGAAAAATGTTAATACCTTGCCCAGGAACAGACGCAGATTAAAAACCTTTCCCATGTACTGTCAGATGAAGTTTAAAACCTTATCCATGTACTGAGATGAAGTATAAAACCTTACCAATGTACTGTCAGATGAAATTTAAAACCTTACCCATGTACTGAGATGAAGTTTAAAACCTTACCCATGTACTGAGAATGAGATGAAGTTTAACACCTTACCCATGTACTGAGATGAAGTTTAAAACCTTATCCATGTACTGAGAATGAGATGAAGTTTAAAACCTTACCCATGTACTGAGATGAAGTTTAAAACCTTATCCATGTACTGAGATGAAGTTTAAAACCTTACTACATGTACTGAGATGAAGTTTCAAACCTTATCCATGTACTGACAGAGCTCTAGATAAGCGTGCGTACTGCGTTTTCACGCATTGATTTTTTCAAAAAAACGCATAAAATCCGTAATCCGTAGGATAGTCCAGGTTTCTGTACTCTAAACGCGAAGTTATATTTTGACTGTTCGCATCCGAGACGTTACAATGAAATATGTAACGGCGATATATTGAGACTATCCGTAGGAGTGCAACGATTCACTGAATGAAAGATAAACCTAGTACCTTTCTATAAATAACTCACTCAAATACTATAGCAAGTATGTTGACCACGTGATCAGTGTACATTTTTTTTCTAACTTGTAATCTCACGAGACAGTTAAAAGTAGAGAGCTTCATCCAATGGATGCGAAATAACACCACGTGACATTTATTTGCGGCTCTTTCTTGAAGTTGTAGTAAACATTTCCTTATTTGGAAATCTACTACGAGGCAAATTGTAATCTACTTTTAATTTTCATTCACCATCGATGATATATGACTCATTATATTATAAGGGGATGAATGCACCGGTTATCCCGGTCAGTTGAATGCTTAAAGAGATATAAACGGCGAGATAATGTATTTCATACTTTGATTATATATTCGAATTGAACCAAAGGGTACCTGAATTGTTGCAGCCCTGTAGACTTTTCCGCGTTTTACACATGTCCCGATCTATGTATTCAAACGCTTTAGCTTTAAAAATATCGTCAAAAAAGAAAATTAATAAATCTGGACGATTAAAATTATTTTCTGCGGCGGATACCCATCATTGTTTACGTATTTTACGCGAAGAGAAAATCCCAAGAGGGTAATATATTTGCTAAGCAAATACAGCTATGCGACCATAGTTTGCAATAAATATACATTTTTTAATTTTTCAGAATTCAATTTTAAAAATCAGCATTGAATTAAAAATCAGGGGGTGAAGGACCCCCTGAAAAAATAGCTTATCTAGAGCTCTGCACTGAGATGAAGTTTAAAATCTTACCCATGTACTGAGATGAAGTTTCAAACCTTACCTATGTACTGAGATGAAGTTTACAACCTTACCCATGTACTGAGATGAAGTTTCAAACCTTACCAATGTACTGAGATGAAGTTTAAAACCTTACCCATGTACTGCGATGAAGGTTAAAACCTTGTCCATGTACTGAGATGAAGTTTAAAAACCTTACCCATGTACTGAGATGAAGTTTCAAACCTTACCAATGTACTGAGATGAAGGTTAAAACCTTATCCATGTACTGAGATGAAGTTTCAAACCTTACCAATGTACTGAGATGAAGGTTAAAACCTTATCCATGTACTGAGATGAAGTTTAAAACCTTACCCATGTACTGAGATGAACTTTAAAACCTTACCAATGTACTGAGATGAAGGTTAAAACCTTATCCATGTACTGAGATGAAGTTTCAAACCTTACCAATGTACTGAGATGAAGGTTAAAACCTTTCCCATATTCAGATGAAAGTTAAAACCTTTCCCCCGTTCAGATGAAAGTTAGAACCTTTCCCACGTTCAGATGCAGTTTAAAACCTTTCCCACGTACAGATGCAGTTAAGAACCTTTCCCACGTTCAGATGCAGTTTAAAACCTTTCCCATGTACAGATGGATTTAGAACCTTTCCAACGTACAGATGCAGTTTAGAACCTTTCCCACGTTCAGATGCAGTTTAAAACCTTTCCCATGTACAGATGGATTTAAAACCTTTCCCATGTACAGATGGATTTAGAACCTTTCCCATGTACAGATGGATTTAGAACCTTTCCCATGTACAGATGGATTTAGAACCTTTCCCATGTACAGATGAATTTAGAACCTTTCCCACGTTCAGATGGATTTAGAACCTTTCCCACGTTTAGATGGATTTAGAACCTTTCCCATGTACAGATGGATTTGGAACCTTTCCCACGTTCAGATGGATTTAGAACCTTTCCCATGTACAGATGGATTTAGAACCTTTCCCACGTTCAGATGGATTTAGAACCTTTCCCACGTACAGATGCAGTTTTAAACCTTTCCCATGTACAGATGGATTTAGAACCTTTTCTATGTACAGATGCAGTTTTAAACCTTTCCCATGTACAGATGGATTTAGAACCTTTCCCATGTACAGATGGATTTAGAACCTTTCCCATGTACAGATGGATTTAGAATCTTTCCCATGTACAGATGGATTTAGAATCTTTCCCATGTACAGATGGATTTAGAACCTTTCCCATGTACAGATGGATTTAAAACCTTTCCCATGTACAGATGGATTTAGAACCTTTCCTATGTACAGATGGATTTAGAACCTTTCCCATGTACAGATGGATTTAGAACCTTTCTCATGTACAGATGGATTTAGAACCTTTCCCATGTACATATGGATTTAGAACCTTTCCCATGTACAGATGGATTTAGATCCTTTCCCATGTAAAGATGGATTTAGAACCTTTCCCATGTACAGATGAATTTAGAACCTTTCCCATGTCCAGATGAATTTAGAACCTTTCCCATGTACAGATGGATTTAAAACCTTTCCCATGTACAGATGGATTTAGAACCTTTCCCATGTACAGATGGATTTAAAACCTTTCCCATGTACAGATGGATTTAGAACCTTTCCCATATACAGATGGATTTAGAACCTTTCCCACGTACAGATGGATTTAAAACCTTTCCCACGTACATATGGATTTAAAACCTTTCCCATGTACAGATGGATTTAGAACCTTTCCCATGTACAGATGGATTTAAAACCTTTCCCATGTACAGATGGATTTAGAACCTTTCCCACGCACAGATGGATTTAGGTGACATTAAATGACAGGGAGGAAGCATTTCCACATTTATCACAAAGTTTATTCCTGTAACATTGGTGAGGATTTTTATTGAATACTTTTCCTGACATTTGTGTGAAGCAAGCAACTTTTATCAAATAGTTAATCCTTCCTTTACTGCACACGCATCAGATTCTGCAGAAGACAATTTTGGCAAAAGAAAATAATGATCCAAGTTTTATTTTATAGAGATTTTCCATTTTTTAGCTTGTCTGCTTTTTGAAGAAAAAAGGTCGGAGTATTGTGATACCCTTGGCTCCGTTGTCTGCATTGTTTTCACAAAACTTTAACATTAGTTACCTCATAACTCAAAAACTGTTCAACATTTGCAATATTCAGTAATGTCCCTTTTTCGACTTTGAGAAAATAGGATGAGCGTTGGCGTTCGCTTGTGGCGCTCTTGTTTTACATGTATGTAAAAATTAATTCTAGAGATATTTTTTAATGTGAAAGCTTGAAAGTCACTTTTTGAGGCTCTTGTGACATTTTTTAGATGAATTTATAGAAAGAGTCTTGTCAGTGAATTTAACTCTAAGCACGCTAGCGGCAGGTTTTGTCAACCGTTGATGACATTTGCAAACAGTTTGGATCCAGATCCAAACTGTTTGTCACTCCGATTCAATTTCAGTAAACATTTGGGGAAAATAAATATTTTTTTTAAATTTTGCAGACGACAATATAGTTTTAAAGACGTAAATAATTTAGCATGCAAAGAGTTAAACCCTTTCCCTCATATAGACGCTTTCGGACGCCTCTGCAGCAGACGGCTTTTTGAAAACATAGCGACAAAAGAAGAAATTGCACAAAACGTGCAATTTCTCCTTTTGCCACAATATTTTCCACTTTTTGTCATAGGTTATCCATTCAATTATGGAGATTTTCTATGTTTTGACAAAATACGTTCAAAGTCGTCTGCTGCAGAATTGTCGTAATTGAGGGAAAGAGTTGATGTAAAAAAATAAATCCATGAAAATCTCTGTAAAAGACTCAGGACAAGAAAAAAAAAAGCCTGTAATTTACAAGGCAACCTTGGATGTCTTGGGGAAAAGACTGAAAATTAACTGGAGAGCTATTTATCCATTTACTTCATATGATGTTTTAAAAGTTGTCTGTTTGAAAACATTATTCATATATGTTAGCTAGGTCTTGGAAACTGGAGGTACTGATTTTTAAATGCATAGTTGAAGTCATGCTGGGAACAGGGGAGGGGGGTGGCTTGTTTTAAGCAATTTCCTCTTTTTCCAGGAATCCGCTGTGGTCGAGTGGTTAGCGTCGGGGATTTTGAAACCGGGTGTCCCGGGTTCGATCCCCAGTCGCGGCACTACGGTCATGGTGGAGTGCCCTTGGGCAAGGCACATTTTCTACCCTAGTACTGGTTTGTTATCCCCCGCTTTTTCGAAGAAAAAAAGGGGGGTTATTAATTTCGGTTTGTCCGTCTGTCTGTCCGTCTGTCTGTCTGTCTGTCACACTTCGTTTCCGTGCAATAACTGCCACAAATGTGAACCATTTTTTTTCAAACTTTGTAACAAGGTTAAATGCCTTAAGGGCTAGGCCAAGTTCGATCGTCACTTTCGGCTCACTTTATTTAGTGGAGTTATGGCCCCTTATTTAACACAAAATGTCGTTTCATGCTGTTTCCGTGCAATAACTGCCACAAATGTGAATATTTTTTTCTCAAACTTGGTAACAAGGTTAAATGCCTTAAGGGCTAGGCCAAGTTCGATCGTCACTTTCGGCAGACTATATTTGGTGGAGTTATGGCCCCTTATTTAACAAAAAATGTTGTTTCTTGCTGTTTCCGTGCAATAACTGCCACAAATGTAAACCGTTTTCTTTCAAACTTAGTAACAAGGTTAAATGCCTTAAGGGCTAGGCCAAGTTTGATCGTCACTTTCGGGGGACTTTATTCGGTGGAGTTATGGACCCTTATTCAACAAAAAATGTTGTTTCTTGCTGTTTCCGTGCAATAACTGCCACAAATGTGAACTGTTTTTTTTCTCAAACTTGGTAACAAGGTTAAATGCCTTAAGAGCTAGGCCAAGTTCGATCGTCACTTTCGGCGGACTTTATTCGGTGGAGTTATGGCCCCTTATTTAACAAAAAATGTTGTTTCTTGCTGTTTCCGTGCAATAACTGCCACAAATGTGAACCGTTTTTTTTCAAAATTGGTTACAAGGTTAAATGCCTTAAGGGCTAGGCCAAGTTCGATCGTCACGTTCGGTGGAGTTATGGCCCCTTATTTAACAAAAAATGTCGTTTCTTGCTGTTTCCGTGCAATAACTGGCACAAACTTGGTAACAACCTAGGCCAAGTTCGTTTAATTTACCCTGTAATACATGTTCAATAAAAAGTCTACTGACATGTTTAAACCTAACCTCAACATTTTCCTACAATATTTCCTGCAAGCTGGGGATATAAATTTCATGAATTTGCTTGTTTACCCAGGGATCATGAATAATTAAATTTAATTGCGCGCTAAATGACCTTAGCTGTCGATGCGCCATTAAACAATATACATTCATTCATTCATTTCCTCTTTTTCCAACAGTGTTTTCAAAAAGTCATAATTATGCTGTGAAAGCATCAAATGTAACCCTTTCCCTCATTCAGATGCTTTTTTCGACGACTTTTCCTGCAGACATTTTTTTAAAAACGTGTCGACAAAAGAAGAAATTGCTCATATAACGAGCAATATCTCCATTGTCACCATGTTTTCAACTCTATTCAATTATTAATTGTACTTTCATCTTAAGGGAATTTCCAAACTCTATTCAATTATTAATTGTACTTTCATCTTAAGGGAGTTTCCAAATGTTTTCAGGTATCATGTTTCAAAGTCATCTGCTGCAAATTTGGTGTAGGGAGTAGACGCTTTCTGACACCTCTGCAGCAGAAGGCTTTATGAAGATTTTAGAGATTTTCTATTTTTTGACAAAATATGTTCAAAGTTGTCTGCTGCAGAATTGTTGTATGAGGGAAAGGGTTAAGCTGTGGAATATTATATTAAATGTTCCTGTGGATATAAGGAACTGAGGCGCCAGATTTAACACCCTAATATACCATCTTGGATCACTTTAACCCTTTCCCTCATACCACAATTCTGCAGCAGACGACGTTGCACATAATTTTGTCATAATATATTGAAATTCTCTATAATTGAATAGATCTATAACCTATGACTAAAAGTGGAAAACATTGTGGCATAAGGAGAAATTGCTCGTTTTGAGCAATTTCTTCTTTTGTCACTATGTTTTCAAAAATGACATAGTCTTAGAATGATCCATTTACAGATTGATGCTAAATGATTTAATCCTTTCCCACATACAACAAATCTCCAGCAGTTTAATTATTAAATAGAGGTGAAAACATTGTGGAAATGGCAAGTTTTGAGCAATTTCTTCTATTGTTTTCATAAGTCGTCTACTGCAGATGCCTCAAAATGCGTCTATAAGTTGAAAAGGGTCAAAAACGGAAGATGCTGGTGTTGAACAATTTCTACTTTTCCCACAATATATATATATATATACTCTGCTGCAGATGCATCCAATGCCGTCTCTATCGTGAATTGACAGTCAGGCAGGTTTAAATATATTACATTGTACTACATGTAGCAAGCGTCCATTGAATATTCTTTTCCATTCTGTATTTAAACGAGTTAATTACATGCCAGTAAAATTTACGACTTATTAATTTTTTCTTCGAGATGAAATCAGTTTCTCGTCTCCACGCCTCTCCAAGACTTGGCTTCCGTCCCAAACACGGATCTCTTTGAAGCCAATAGACACAGACTGGTCCAGATAAGGAGAAGGGGTAAACAGACGTTTTCCCCCCACAATGTCTCTCTTATAATCCAAGCAAAACCTATGTTGTGGGTACTCAACAGAATCGTCTCACTGAGACGATTCTTTTGAGTACCCACAACATAGGGTTAGAGGGTCAAATAAGGATTTTATATCATGTGAAATGCCCCTTATCTAGAGTACTTCTATAGATAACCGCCCGAGGTCTTTATAAGAAGATATGTTATACAAATTACAATATCTCTTTTATTACTCAACTTAACCCCTTTCCACATATAGACACTTTTTGACGCCTCTGCTGCAGGCGACTTTTGAAAACATTGTGACTAAAGAAGAAATTGCTCAAAACGAGCAATTTCTCGTTTTGCCACAATGTTTTCTACTCCTGTTAATGATTAATTTTTCCCTGATAAAAATATAATATAATCTATCCCTGATGTTTTCAAAGCTGTAGATTTGTTGTATGTGGGAAAGGGTCAACCCTATGTTGTGGGTACTCAAAAGAATCGTCTCAGTGAGAAGTGGGTGAGTGTAACCCCCCCACAGCATAGGGGTTGGTAATGTCATAGAAGAATTTTAGGACATGAAATTATAATTTTTCTCAAAGATGGAAGTTATTTAGACAGCTTAACTCCTACAATACATACAGCAAAATAACAGCACAACTTTGAAAACATGCAGGCAAAGACATTATTTAATACTCACTAATATATATATATATGTAAGTATTAGTTAAGTTAATGAAAAGAGTTGAAAACAGTGTGGCAATAGGAGATATTGCTCATTATGAGACATTTCTTCTCTTGCTGCGCTGTATTCAAACATCAGAAAGTGTGTGGGAAAGGGTTAATGCACTTTTTTCCTTGATAAATGCATATTTGGATGCCTCGCTCTGCAGTAAACAAATATTGCAAACATTGTGAGATAGGAATATTTGCTTCACCTTCGTCTTTGATCATTTATAAACTTCAACTTGGGTTAACCGTTTCCCTCATATAGACGCTTTCTGATGCCTCTGCAGCAGATGACCTTTTGGAAACATAGTGACAAAAGAAGAAATTGCTCAAAACGAGCAATTTCTCCTTTTGCCACAATGTTTTCCAATTTTAGTCATAGGTTATCCATTACATTAGAGACTTTCCATTCTTTGACAGAATATGTTCAAAGTCGTCTGCTGCAGAATTGTTGTATGAGGGAAAGGGTTAAAGATGACAACTATAATGTGCAATTTTCTAAACATATCTCACTTTTCGCTTCAGCTCTTCTTAAAACAGATCACTCTTAAAAACAAATCATCATGGCTTTAGATTTAAAAATGCTGGGAACTATTTGTTAACCCCTTTCCCTGAAACAGTCACATTATAACACATTTGCAGTAGACGCCATGCATTAGAAAACAGTGTGACAAAAAAAGGAATAGCTCAGCCTCGTAATGATCATCATAGACTATTTTTGTCACACTGTTTTCAACTGCATGACTTAAATTGTATGTTTCAATAAACAAACTTTACAGAGATTTTCAATATTTTTGCAAAGACGTCTTCTGCAATTTTGTTTTATGTGGGAAAAGATTAATGAAATGTCCTCAATATTTCAACACAATCATATGAGTAATTTGTTGCATTGTCTTTAACCCTTTCCCTCATATGACAATTCTGCAGCAGACGACTTTGAACATATTTTGTCAAAAAATAGAAAATCTCTATAATTGAATGGATAACCTATGACTAAAAGTGGAAAACATGGTGGCAAAAGGAGAAATTGCACGTTTTGTGCAATTTCTTCTTTTGTTACTATGTTTTCAAAAAGCCGTCTGCTGCAGAGGTGTCAGAAAGCGTCTATATGAGGGAAAGGGTTAAACTTTAATAGGTGGCTAATTAGAAGTCTTTGTGCAAAATTTTGGAAAAAGATAATAAATCAAAATTAGGTAATCTCCCCTTGTGGAACTGAGCTCTTCATAATTTATTAATGGAGTTAAAAAAAAAGGCTGGCTCTTTGTTGTGGGAGATAATAAATCAATCCAATTAGAGGATTATGGACAAAAGGACAGATGTTTAGCAGGCAAGGAAATGTCTTGGGACTGGGTTTTTAATATCATTTGGCTACTCTTCCCACTGTCAGAGGGGGGAATTAACGCTATCCCCCCATTAAGAAGTGCAGCAGACGACTTTTGAAAATATTGTGGGGAAAATAAGAAACTGCTTTTGTTACAAGTTTTTCAATTTTATGCAAAAAAATTAATAATTGTTCTTTTGTAGAGAGTTTCCATGTTTTTTTGACTAAATGTTTTTAAAGTCTTGTGCTACAGGTTTGTTGTAAGTGGGAAAGTGTTTATAAACTGTAAGTAAAAACTTGATCCACCATTAAGTCATATTCAACATTGTATTGAACAAGGGAATGAACAGTTTAACCCTTTCCCTCATACAACAATTCTGCAGCAGACTACTATATGAATGTAAAAAGAAATTAAGTTAATAATAATTGTTATTATTGGAGTTTTACGCCATTGTCAGCATAACTTCAGTTCTAGCACAGCAACAGTTCTCTTATTTGTGATTCCTGGGTAAACCAACCTGTACTAGCTACAAGGCTAGTTGCTAGTGTGGGTCCATCCTTAACTGTTACGCCAGGTTCCAAATCCCCCAACCTTACCACTGGGCCAAAGAGAATTCCTAAAGTTGATATATATACTAAGAACTAACTTCAGGAAAGCGTCTATATGAGGGAAAGGGTTAAAAAAAAAAATACCCTAAATTTTATAACACCTGTCAACTTCAGTACCTCACAGTACCAATATTTATATATAAACATAAAATCTTTGCTAAATTAATATTTGCTGGTTTCAAGAAAATTCCTGTCAGAAAATTGACAAATGAGTGACTGAATGCATGCCATTGAGTTAGATATGAATTTGGGGTACAATAAATCTGGGGTCCCTTTATGTATCAATTTTAATTTGATTCTCCCTTTTTGTGTAACCCTGCGTAGCATGGTAGGCACTTAGGGATTACTTTTATTTTTGTCCGGCGTCGTCTGTCCGTCACACTTTTTTGTCACGGTTTCAATGAGCAGGTGCAGGTGACACACCGTGCTCGCAGAGCACTCCATTCAAGTTCATATACAGATCCGTTTTGACGCCTCTGCAGTAGATGACTTTTGAAAACATTGTGACAAAAGAAGAAAAGACCTCTATAAATAATTGGATACTTCTTTAATTATAAGAGTTGAATTGGAAACATTGTGGCAAAAAGGGAAACTGTTATGTATTTGCAATTTCTCTTTTTGCCACATTTAAGGTTTTAAAAAGTCTACAGCTGCTGAAGTAATGTGTCAGAAAGTGTCTGAATGTGGGAAAGGGTTAACCCTTTCCCTCATATAGACGCTTTTTGACGCCATTGCAGCAGACAGCTTTTTGAAAACATAGTGACAAAAGAAGAAATTGCTCAAAACGAGCAATTTCTCCTTTTGCCAGAATGTTTTCCACTTTTAGTCATAGGTTATATCATCCATTCAATTATTTTCCATTTTTTGACAAAATATGTTCAAAGTCGTCTGCTGCAGAATTGTTGTATGAGGGAAAGGGTTAAGATACAGTTGGCTTCGAGAGAAAGGATGCGGGAGGGATGTGGTGTAGAAGACAAATCAATTGAAGACATGCAAATAAAAAAAACTAGCCATACTGTTGTTATTAAAGCTTCCTGGAACTGAAGTGAGTGATGGATTGGAAAAAGGTCTTTTCGTTTTCACCTTTTATTCTGTAAAAAAAAAATCCACTAAAAATACGTCCAATGAATAAGATCGAGCTAAAATGTTACGTTATGATAATGGTTAGATTTAGGCTGATCTTGGTCATCATTGCTTGTAGTTCAAAGTCGTGATTCGAAAAACATGTCTCATGTCGCGTATATATCTCCTTCCCATATATGTCTCATCTGATTTTCGTTTTGTCAGGGGGGATTGACAAATTGGGATAAATATCTAGTCTGCGTGATCAACTTACACTTTGTGGATATCATTGCGAATTACTTGTTTCTCGGATCCGTCTTCAATGACTTTTTAGCTCACTTGTGCACAAAATGGTCAAGGTGAGCTATTATTTTTGAGATCACATTTTGTCTGTTGTACCTCATCAACAATTGCCTTGTTAACACTTTACAGCCTAAGGCTACATTTTGCATCCGCTCTTCATGAAAGTTTATCAGAACATTCATCTCCATCAGTTTTTTGACAAATTCGAAACTGGGAAAGGAAAATCTTGTTAACACTGAAGGCTGCATTTTTAACTTGATCATGTTATATTTGTCTTAATGATATCTAGGTCAGTTTAGGATATAGGTCATATAGGGCCAAAACCTTGGTCAAATTGAAAGAAACTCTTGTTAACACTCTGGAGGCTGTATTTTTAACTTCAAAATATTGAAACATTGTCAGATTGTTTGTCTTGATGATATGTAGGCCATGTTTGAATGTGGGTCCAGTCAAAAACAAGGTCACTAGGCCAATTAATGGAAAGTCTTGTTAACACTCTAGAGGCCATACTTTTTCTTCAGCAGCTTAAAAGTTTTTCAAAATAATTGTCCAAATGATATCTAGGCCAAACTTTGTAAACACTCTGGAGGCTGCATTTTTAACTTGAAAATATTGAAACTTCATCAGAATGTTTGTCTTGATGATATATAGGCCACGTTTGAATATGGGTCATGTACGGTCAAAGAACTAGGTCACAAGGCTAAATTTAAGGGAAATCTCATTAATATTCTAGAGGCCGCAATTTTTGTCAGAATGTTTGTCTTTATAGTGATATCTTGGTCAAGTTTGAATACGGGTCAAATTGTCTCTTAACTAGGTCACTAGGTCAAATTGTTTGATCCCTATGCCCGACCATACCAAAGATTTTTAAAAATGGTAGTAATGGACGCCCTACTTGGCCCTCAGGGTTGCGTGGTTAGCATAATGACTGTCACTAGATACAGTCCAGATAAATTGACCACTTCTACTGGTAACTTATCCAGGAAAAGTGTGATATAACTGAATTTTACTGAAAACGGGGTTAAACACCAAACAATCGATCAATCATTAGCAGGCTATATTTAGATCTCAAATCGCTTGACAAGCCTTAGATATACTGAGGTAAAATTTGTAACAAAACTGAACGGTGGAAGTTTAAACATTCTGTCAGGCGATTAGGTTAACCCTTTCCAGCCTTCAGCAAGTCCGCAGCAGACGACTTTGGATACATTTAGACAAAAAATGAAAAATCTCTGTTAGTGAAAGTATAATAGTTTGATAAAGTTAAAAATATTGTTACAAAATGGGTAAAAATCGCTAAAGTGAAAGTTTAATTAATTGATTGAATAAAGTTAAAAAACATTGTGACAAAGCAGACAGCTTTTTGAAAACATAGTGACAAAAGAAGAAATTGCTCAAAACAAGCAATTTTTCCTTTTGCCACAATGTTTTCCACTGTTATTCATTCAATTATAGAGATTTTCCTTTTTTTAACAAAATTTGTTCAAAGTGACATTCCTCTGCGAAATATTCTGGAACAGTTCCAGAATTATACTAACATTGTTCCAGAATAAATGTTCAAGAACTGCTCTAGAACAAGCCCAGATCCGTTCTAGAACATTTAAAGAACATTTCTATTACTAATACTATTACGTTAAATGAGACAAATTTCAGGGACAGATGTTCTAGAACAGTTCTGTTACTGTTTTTTGACCACTTGTTCAAGAACAGTTCTATAACAAATATTCTAGAATAGATTGAGAACAGTTCCCCTTCTATTGTTCTGGAGTTGTTCTAGAACTAGTCTAGAATAATTCTAGAACAGTTCCAGAACAATTCTTCTGGAAAAAGTGTCTCACTTAACGTTCTAGAACTGTCCCATAAACATTCTAGAACTGTCCCATAAACATTCTAGAACTGTTCCACAAACATTCCAGAACAGTTCTAGACCAGAGTTCCAGAACAATTCTAGAATAGTTCAAGAATGGTTTCAGAACAATGAAGGTTTGTTCCAGAAATGATGTGGGATGGTTCTAAAATAGTTCCAGGACACCTGCTCAGTTAACTGCTGAATCCTACTTGTATCTGCTCTAGAGCTTGGGTGGGATGTACCTAGAACAATCCAAGAAATATTCAATTAAAAGTAAACTCACAGAAACTACAATCATGTTTGCATTTATTACATGTCTAAGATAGACTATGTTGTAATGGGTTATCCTAGACATTGTAGTAAATTACAAAATTAACTGAAAATGCCAGGGCCTGGAACTGCCTAAAGCCTAAAAGTGTTCCAAAAAGTAATCATGTTACAAGAGTTATCACTCAAAAGATGATGAATTTCACTTTAAATCACTGAATAAACATTCATTAACATAAGTTTTACCTGTCAAGTGTTTCTAAGCCAAGTTGAATACATTCTGTGCTTGTAAAGCTTCACTTTATGTTTTTTCTATCTGCTTTTATCATTAGAATGAGAAGAAAAGTTATTTACAAATCTCTTTGTACATAATATTTGATGACAATCCATTATAACCGAGTGTTGTGAAAACATTGCCTGAATTTTAACATGTCACATTATCAACCATTTTGAAAATTTAAAATCTCAACTTCCTGTTGTTGTTGTTGAATTATTAAAAAAAAAAAGGTTCTAGAAGTGTTCTAGAAGTGTCCTTGTTTCTTTTCAGAATTGATGAAGTTTAAGTGATTCATTCACACTGTGTTAAAAAATACAAAGTCATTATTATTTAATTAAATTGACTGAGTAAAATTATTCTAAAAGTGTACTGGAATTATGTTGTAGATCATTTCTAGAACATAATAATTATGCAGAACTTGATATGATGATGATGATCTTCTAGAATTTTGTTTTAGAACATTTGTAGAACATTTCAAGAACTTGATATTTCCTTGAAATGTTCTGAAAATGTTCTAGAACATTTGTAGAACTTGTAAATCACAGATTATAAAAGTTCATATTTTGGAACATTTTAGAACACTTTTAGAACCAAATATTAAAAATTTGTAGAAAATTTCTTTAAGTGATTTTGTCCTCGAAAAGTTCTAAAAATGTTCTAGAATATTTCAAGAACACTTCAAGTTCAACAAAATTAATGTTCTGGATTTATTCTAGAATGATGTCTAGAACATGCATATGTTACTGTTCTAGAACTGTTCTTGATGTTTTAGAACTGTTCTAGAACTGTTCCATTTTCTAGAACATAATTTCGCAGGGGGATCTGCTGCAGAATTATCGTATGAGGGAAAGGCATAATTATTAAAGAGATGTCAAAATGTGTGTGTAAGTTCTAAACAGTTAAATATGAAACAGTCAGTAAATTGAGGAATTTTACAATATTAACTTAGTTTTCACTCCCAGAAATTTATGACAGAATTAATGAAGAAGGTGAAATATTCTTTGATATCACCTGATCAAAGGTATTATTTGAGTTGAGTCGAGTTGAGTTATTTTAGCTGGTGATAATAAACACTTTTCTTAATGAAGATGACATTTTGTTGCCTAATTGCAGCAGCAGTCCAAATTGAAAGAAAACACATTTTTTGTGAGAGTGTAATAAACATACAGACAGATCAAACGCAATTAATGCTCACAGTGGTACAAACAAAACCTCTAAATGTTACATTTAAACGATTCTTTTGAATACCCATAACATAATATTATATAGGTTTTGGAAGTAAATAACAATTATTTAAAGAATATGGAATTTGTCTCTTAACTAGTAGAGCTCTCCAGCTGTATTTTAACCCTTTCCCTCATACGACATTTCTGTAGCAGACGACTTTGAACATATTTTGTCAAATAATAGAAAATCTCTATAATTGAATGGATATAACCTATGACGCCTCTGCAGCAGACGGCTTTTTGAAAACCTAGTGACAAAAGAAGAAATTGCTCAAAACAAGCAATTTCTCCTTTTGCCACAATGTTTTCCACTTTTAGTCATAGATTTTCCATTCAATTACAGAGATTTTCTATTTTTTGACAACATATGTTCAAAGTCGTCTGCTGCAGATTTGTTGTATGTGGGAAAGGGTTAAATGGTATCATCACTGGTGTGATTCAAACTAGTAGTGGTAAAAGAGAATTATATATAATTGGAATTTTTTTTGAAAGTTGCGTAACACACAGACTCTACAGACTGTGAGACAATATAAATTATCTTGTAAGATCCTTATTTGTCACAGGATATTAATGAAATAGATTTTTTTCAAATTTGAGAACTAGTATTGAATTAAAAGGGGATGTTTTGATTGGTCTGTATGTGACATACGTACAATATGTCTCAGACAGATTAACACATTTCTTCAACTATAAATGGGTATGTGTCACAGTGTATTGTAATATTCACACAAGTAGCTGCATGGGTACTTTCCAGTATTTTTGAAGCTGTATTCGTACAAGGTATTGCTAGCCGCATAGGCCCCCTATACGTAATGTCGGTCAAATTGCGGCAGAACCCAATTGTTAGTCCTGGGTGCAAAGTTATAATACTTGAGCTCTTTGGTTTTGCTGTTCAAGACCCGTATCTAGATTCCATCCCCTTAAGAATATTTGAAGGGAAAGACGCTTTTAAGAAAAAGGCTTTGAAGTTGATGCTTAGAAATGTTATCAGAAATATTTAAAAATAAATAAATAAATGAGACTTAACAGTCCCTGGAAAAACGTCATTTTAATTTTGAAAAATTTCTTTTCCTTTCTAATTTACTGTTTCGTAAATGTCTTTTCCGTTCTAATTTAGTGTTCATAAATTTGATGTAAATGGATATTGTGTCTGCCTGTCTGGATATTGGTCAAAGCTTCATATTTATTTGGAGCCTTTGGGATCGTAACCTTTATGAAACCTTAAAAAAAGACATGATGTTCACACTTTTTTGGTCTAGACAGATATTATTTATGGTAGATGGATATTAATTGTTTATCCCTTTCCCTCATATAGACGCTTTCTGACGCCTCTGCAGCAGACAGCTTTATGAAAACATGGTGATCAAAGAAGAAGTTGCTCAAAATGAGTAATTTCTCCTTTAGCCACAATGTTTTCCATTTTTAGCTCGACTTTTGAAAAAACCGAGAGCTATTGTCATGACCCTGGCGTGGTCGTCGGCGGCGGCATGGTCGTCCGGTTAAGGTTTTTTGTTCAGCACAGATCTTTTTCTGTTTTCTATCAGTCGAGCGTCTGCCGTACGCGGTGTTCTTGTTAGTTTTAGGGTATGCATGTATAATCCATTCAATTATAGAGATTTTCTATTTTTTGACAAAATATGTTCAAAGTCGTCTGCTGCAGAAATGTAGAATGAGGGAAAGGGTTAAAGGTAAAAGCTATCTGCTGACGTCTAGATATTGATCTGTAAATGGAACTTTGTCCTTTTATAATTTGCTAACCTGAGGATAAAGTTCATGGTAAGCTATAATAATAATTGTGATCACTCAAGCGTCCGTGGTCATCTGTCTGTGTGTGTGCCTGTTTTACATAATCCTACAAATGACTTCTCCTCCTAAACCAAATTAACCAATTCAAATAATTTCACAGGAGTGTGTTCCTTAGGTTGGTTGTCCTCTGTCAAAGTAAAAGTGTTCAAAGAATTGAACTATTGAAGTTTTAATAAATCAGGTGAGCGCAGTATAGGACCATTATGGTCCTTTAAATGTATCTTTCTTATGTTCAATTAAAACCTGTATTGTTGGTAGTATCAAAAATTCCCTTAGCGAGATAATTAAAGCTCTTGAGTACCTACATTATAGGTTTTGAAGGTGAAAGAAGAATTTATGAACATGAAATATCCCCCTAATATCGAAATCTTGATCTATCCCTGGTAATCTATAAGAGTAGTAAAAAGAAAAAGGAAAACTGACGCAGTATTATTGTGTCACCCTGCGTAGCATGGTAGGCACTTAGGGATTACTTTTTTTTATGTCCGGCGTCCGTCCGTCTGTCTGTCTGTCACACTTTTTCGTCACACTTTCAATGAGCAGGCATGTGCAGGTGACACACATGCTCTGTGGAGCACCCCATTCTAGTTAGAGGAGTAAAACTGAACAAGAAACAAAAACAAATCGAGTGAGCTATAATTGTTACAGAAAAAGATTCTGGTGCATAGAAACGAGAACGGTTATTGGTGGGTGCCAGTACAGAGCTGTAAAAAAGCAGCAGTTTTAGGAGTAGATTAACTAATTAGGACCTGGTTATTAAGTTTAACTATCATATATGCCCAATTATAACGAGGCTTTATTGTTCCTTTGGGCTTCAGTTAGTGGCATACTTGGGGGAAATTAGATAACCGGCAGTCCGCCTCCTGTGTATCCTTTTATACACTTTCCCACCTTCAGACGCATTTTGACGCAATAGCAGCTGACAACTTTTGAAAACTTTGTGGCCGAAGGTGAAATTGCTCACAAATTATGAGCAATTTCTCCTTCGGCCGCAATGTTTTCAACTTTATTGAACAATTAAGCTATCTTTTCATGGAGATTTTTCAGGTTATTGTAGCTGTGATTTCAAAGTCGTCTGCTGCAGATTTCATTGTATGAGTGGGAAAAAGGTTAACACTTTCCAACAAACAGCTCTCTGATGCCCTTACAGCAGACATCTTTATGAGCAATTACTTCTTTTGGCACAATGTTTTCAACTTTATTCAATTATTGTTCTTTCATCTTTAGAGATTTCCCATACATTTTTATGACTTATTGTTTCCAAATTCGTCTGCTGCAGATTTCTTGTAAATGGGAAAGGGTTCCCATGTGGAACAAATCTGCAGCACTGGCAGCAGTGTTAACCCTTTCCCTCATATAGACGCTTTCTGACGCCTCTGCAGCAGACAGCTTTTTGAAAACATAGTGACAAAAGAAGAAATTGCTCAAAATGAGCAATTTCTCCTTTTGCCACAATGTTTTCCACTTTTAGTCATAGGTTATAAATCCATTCAATTATAGAGATTTTCTATTTTTTGACAAAACATATTCAGTCGTCTGCTGCAGAATTGTTGTATGAGGAAAAGGGTTAACATAGAGGGAAATCATACAAAAAATCTCTATTAATCAAAGAGTTACTATTGAATAAATATGAAAACATTATGGCAAAAGGAAAATTGTACAATGTTTTCTTAAGTTCATTGTTTGGTGATTTATTAAATGTATCTGCATACATGTGGGGAAGGGCAAACCCTTTTCTTCTTGGGTCCATTATAGGCATTTCCATTTGAAGTTGAGATTAAAATCTTGGGGAGTAAACTGATCTTTTCATCCTTACCATAACTGACTCTTGGTACCCTATTGAAACTCATTGCTACTGGCACTCAGAAGAACGGACAAAGTCGTCCGCTGTGAGGCGTCAGAATGTGTTTATATGAGAGGTAAAGGCTTAACATGGTATTTCCTCATATCAAGGGCTTTGTGTGAAACGGTTGTAACTAAAATTGGTATTATTTTACCAAGGTAAATCATGTAGCCATGAAGTCTTTAAAAGCACTAAATCATTTTTCTTGGTAAAGAATGGAAATTTAGGTACCATTGCTCGTTTTGAAAGTGGAAAACATTGTGGCAAAAGGAGAAACTGCACATTTTGTGCAATTTCTTCTTTTGTCACTATGTTTTCAAAAATCCGCCTGCTGCAGAGGCGTCAGAAAGCGTCTATATGAGGGAAAGGGTTAACAAATGTCCACAAACCATTTTCTATAAATGGGTACTGTCACAGTGTATTGTAATATTCACACAAGTAGGGTACACTTTCCAGGATTTTTGAAGCTGTATTCGTACAAGGTAATATGAGGGGGTCTTGCTAGCCGCATAGGCCCCCTAATGTCGGTCCAATTGCTCGTTCTGAGCAATGGCACCTAAATTTGCATTGTTTTACAAAGGGGTCAAAATTGCTCCTAAAACAAGGTATTCAAAATAGGTTTTTAGTTACAACCGTTTCACGCCAATCCCTCGATATGCATTTCACACCAATTATATGCATTTTCAATGAACCAGACCTTTTTTTTCTCACATAATTATTTCCTTTCTTTAACTTTTTTTTTTAAAACCCTTTTCCTATATCCAGTGGATTTTATGCGCGCATCTGCAGCAGACGAAGTTTAATGTGACAATTTGTCCAACTCTATTCCGTTATTACACTTTCATTCATGAATAGAGATTATCCTTATTTTTGCCTAGATGATTAAAACTTTTTTTATATACAGATGCATTTTGACACATCTGCAATAGACAACTTTTGAAAACATTGTGGCAAATGGTGAAATTGCTCATAATGTGTGAATTCTTCTTCTTCCGCAATGTTTTCAACTCTATACATTTATAATACTTTCGTTCATTATAAGATGCAATCAATATTTTAAAAACATCTGCAGGAAATTTGTTGTATATATGGGAAAGGGTTAATTTCACTAACTATCATTAAATAAACTAAAGTAAATTTTTTATCAATGTTGTTGAAGTACTGTAAACTCAGCAACATGACTGAAGTACTGTAAACTCAGCAACATGACTGAAGTACTGTACACTCAGCAACATGACTGAAGTACTGTACACTCAGCAACATGACTGAAGTACTGCACACTCAGCAACATGACTGAAGTACTGCACACTCAGCAACATGACTGAAGTACTGTACACTCGGCAACATGACTGAAGTACTGTACACTCAGCAACATGACTAAAGTACTGTACACTCGGCAACATGACTGAAGTACCGTACACTCAGCAACATGACTGAAGTACTTCACACTCAGCAACATGACTAAAGTACCGTACACTCAGCAACATGACTGAAGTACCGTACACTCAGCAACATGACTGAAGTACCGTGCACTCAGCAACATGACTGAAGTACTGTACATTCAGCAACATGACTGAAGAACCATACACTCAGCAACATGACTGAAGTACTGCACACTCAGCAACATGACTGAAGTAATGTACACTCAGCAACATGACTGAAGAACCATACACTCAGCAACATGACTGAAGTACTGTACACTCAGCAACATGACTGAAGAACCATACACTCAGCAACATGACTGAAGTACCGTACACTCAGCAACATGACTGAAGTACCGTACACTCAGCAACATGACTGAAGTACCGTACACTCAGCAACATGACTGAAGTACTGTACACTCAGCAACATGACTGAAGTACTGTACACTCAGCAACATGACTGAAGTACTGTACACTCACAGGGCCTGCTCTGGGTTGAATTTTTCTTTCGCCACCATTTTCGCCACATTGAAATAAAGGTCGCCACTTTTAGATTTTAGGAGTCACTTTTAATTTTAAGGAGCCATTCATTTTCGCCATTTTTTACAAATATTTTAGCCATTTGTTCGCCACTTTTCTTTAATTTCAAGAGAAGAAATATTTATATGCAATCTCATTAATGGGTCCACTAATTGTGTGTACTCGTCCATAATTAAATAGATTTTTCCCAATCAAAAATGACGAATTATCATTATCATTAAAAATCATGAAAGGTATACGTCGATCGTCTAAACCTGCTTCAAAAAGCGTGCCGATATATTTAATGCATCTATAATTGCCAATTATCATATGTACGGCCTTTAATGTATCAATATCGCTCAGAGTTGTTGGTCAGTCGGATTAAAAGGCTGAATTAACACTTCACAACAACAAAACAAGTGTGAAATACACAAGCTGTCAAAATGATAAAAACGGGTGTCGTAAAAATGTCGTTTAGTGGTCACTGGTTCCCGACATTGAATCAAATGGCAGTGCATTATCTTAGATTAACGGGACCAGTCACATGACTGAAGTACTGTACACTCAGCAACATGACTGAAGAACCATACACTCAGCAACATGACTGAATAACCATACACTCAGCAACATGACTGAAGTACTGTACATTCAGCAACATGACTGAAGAACCATACACTCAGCAACATGACTGAAGTACCGTACATAAACCAACATGAATTCCCATTCAAACTATCACACACAAGGACTGTAAAAATCAGTTGAAATACATTGTAAGATGACGAGGTTAGAGATTGTGGCTCTGCAATAAAACTTCTATTAAATTATAATCACATTTTATTATCCTACAGGGCATTCACAGAACATGATCCTGACAAAATTCAACAACTTTGTGCAAATATGCACCATATATATACCCTTTACCACATAGGTGCTGTAGCTGTAGAGCATCCACCTTCGGTGCAGGAGGTCACAGGTTTACTCCCCAGCCGGGTCATACCAATGACTTTAAAAATGGAACTTAAATGGCTGTCATGCTTGGTAGTCAGGGTTGCGAGGTTAGCATTACGACTGACTGCCTGGTGTCAGGATAAATGGTAACTTACCCAGGAAACGCCATGATATAACTGAAAAATTATTGCAAGCAGCATAAAACACCAAAAAATCAATCAATATACAATGTATACCCTTTACTTTCGAACACCCTTTATGTTGAGCCGCCATAGATAAGTTACATGGTGGTGGAGAGTTTGAATTCTAGCTAACTGTTGCTTAGCCATACATTCTTTCCAATGATTGAGGAAAAATTAGTCATTTGAGCCATTCCGCAAGAAACCAACAATGTGGACTCTGCGTAAAGTATTGACCAGGATTAGCCTTAACCCGAACAGACGCTTTTCGCCTCCTGTGGATTTTCTGTTTCAGGAATCATTACTCTATACCTCTATTTCCCTGAGACTGAATGTGTCTGCCCGGATTAGCCTGACTGCGCAGAAATCGATACATTACGCCGAGTCCATAATGTTGGTTTTTTCGTTGACTAAAATAGTCTATGTGGAAAGCTAATCACAGTTGCCTGTGAAGAAGTTTGTTTGGAATAAAGCTGCTGGAAGAGTCATGAAGAAACATGTTTGGAGTAAAGCTGCAGGAAAAGCCAGGAAGAAACATGTTTGGAATAAAGCTGCTGAAAGAGTCAGGAAGAAACATGTTTGGAGTAAAGCTGTAGGAGAAGCCAGGAAGAAACATGTTTGGAATAAAGCTGCAGGAAAAGCCAGGAAGAAACATGTTTGGAATAAAGCTGCAGGAAAAGCCAGGAAGAAACATGTTTGGAATAAAGCTGCAGGAAAAGCCAGGAAGAAACATGTTTGGAGTAAAGCTGCAGGAAAAGCCAGGAAGAAACATGTTTGGAATAAAGCTGCAGGAAAAGCCAGGAAGAAACATGTTTGGAATAAAGCTGCAGGAAAAGCCAGGAAGAAACATGTTTGGAATAAAGCTGCTGAAAGAGTCAGGAAGAAACATGTTTGGAGTAAAGCTGCAGGAAAAGCCAGGAAGAAACATGTTTGGAATAAAGCTGCACGAGAAGCCAGGAAGAAACATGTTTGGAATAAAGCTGCAGGAAAAGCCAGGAAAAAACATGTTGGGAGAAATGGCCACTGCATGTGATATATATTACACTGAAATTTTCTCCCTTCTATATCGTTCAACCCTTTTGAACATACAACAATACTGCAGCAGACGACTTTGAAAACATATCTGGTTAGAAAACCTCTATAAATGAAAGTTGAATCATTGAATAGATTTGAAACATTGTGACAGAAGGACAAATTGCTCGTTTCGTCACAATGTTTTCAAAAGTTGTCTGCTGCACAGGCATCAGAAAGCGTCTGTAATTTGGAAAGTGTTAAACATTGTGCTTCAGTGGTGTAAAATCCCATTGAACTCTTGCTTTTGTAAAATGGAAATAATAAATAAATATTATGGATTAATTTGATTTTGTTTATTTTCAGGTTTAAATAGGACTTGATTGACACTGCATGAAAAGGGGAGGGGCCAAACACCAACAATTACTAAAGTAAGTTCTGTTCTCATTAAACAATCTGTGATTGCAAATAAGCCTTTCCCACATGTATACAATAATTCTGCAGGAGAAGACGTGAAAACATTGAGGTAAAAATATAGAATACATCTCAATTAGAAAAGGGGTTCTAAATCCTTATTATTTTGATCTTATTTGTGGGTATTCAAAAGAATCGTCTCGGGAGAATATTCTTTCGAGTACCCACAACATGTTTTAATGAGGGTTTACAGAGATATCATAGAAGCATGACCTGTTTAAACTCTTCTTTATCTAGTTTTCTGAATTAGTGAAAGTAATTAATAAAAATATATATGCAAAAATCTTGAATATTTCTATGAATTGTGTGAAAACAATCGCGACAAAAGGAAAAATTGCTCATCATCAGCAATTTCTGCTTTTGCCTCAATGTTTTCAGAAATCGTCTTCTGCAGTTGTGTTGTTACCCCGCGTGGAAGAGAAAAATGTCATCTACTACTAGACTACAGACACATCAAACATTATCTGTTATGTGTGGCTGGTAAACCCTGTCCTAGCTACTACAGACACATCAAACATTATCTGTTATGTGTGGCTGGTAAACCCTGTCCTAGCTACAACGGCTTTTGAAAACCTTCCCACTATGTTTTCTGTTCTATTTATTTATTTCAATTCAACAGGGATTTTTAGAGATATTCTTTATTTTCGCCTAGATGTTTTCAATGTCGCCTGCTGCAGATAGTCATGTTGTTTGTCGGAATGGGTTATTTAGTTCAGCTTACAAACAGTTCTCCATAAATCTGAGAGATAAAAGAATAGTACATGTACTTATTTAAGAGATACAGGGACTGTATGTAAGAGCTGTGGAGACAATCTGGTGTGAAAACTCCATTAAAATGATTTTTTACTGTTACATCATCCCCGCTAGATGTAAAGTTAACCCTTTCCCTCATACGACAATTCTGCAGCAGACGACTTTGAACATATTTTGTCAAAAAATAGAAAATCTCCATAATTGAATGGATAACCTATGACAAAAAGTGGAAAACATTGTGGCAAAAGGAGAAATTGCACGTTTTGTGCAATTTCTTCTTTTGTCACTATGTTTTCAAAAAGCCGTCTGCTGCAGAGGCGTCAGAAAGCGTCTATATGAGGGAAAGGGTTAAAATGATTTTTTACTGTTACCACATCCCCGCTAGATGTAAGGTTAACCCTTTCCCACATACAGCAAATCTGTAGCAGACGACTTTGAAAACAGCAGTATAAAAATCTCTATAAATGCAAGCATGATAAGTGAATAGAGTTGAAAACATTGTTGCAAAAGGTGAAAAAATGTCTCGACCGTTTCCCACATACAACAAATCTGCAGCAGATGACTTTGAAATAATCAAGTCCAAAATATAGAAAATTTAAATAAATTATATTTATATTATGTTTATTGAATAGAGTTGAAATCATTATGGCAAATAGAGAAAAAATTGTTTTGCCATAATGATTTCAAAAGTTGTCTGCTACAGATGCATCAAAAAGCGTCTGTATGTGGGACATTCTTATAACAACTAACTGTTTGTCCATTTAGCCAACCTTCACGACCTCGCCACCAGTATAAATCCAGATCTGTATGTGTTACAGTGTGATCTGATCACGATTTCCACTCTCAATTCAATCTTGTGAACATTTTGACTAATTAAGATGTAGAACCAGTCTCATGAAAACAGACTTAATGATAACTGTCTCTGACTGTGAATATAAATATCTTTTAACTCTTTGCTTTTTGAATGCCTCTGCAGCAGACGACTTTTGGAAACATTGTGGCCAAAAGAGAAATTGCTCTTTTTAATTATTAATACTTTCAGTCTTAGAAATTTTTCATATTTTCGCCCAGATGTTTTTAAAGTCGTCTGCCGCTGATTTCATGTATGTGGGAAAGGGTTAAAGATAGCTGTCTCTCTGTGAATAAAAATATCTTTTAACCCTTTCCCTCATATAGACGCTTTCTGACGCCTCTGCAGCAGACGGCTTTTTGAAAATATAGTGACAAAAGAAGAAATTGCACAAAACAAGCAATTTCACCTTTTGACACAATGTTTTCCACTTTTAGTCATAGGTTATCCATTCAATTTGACAAAATATGTTTAAAGTCGTCTGCTGCAGAGTTGTTGTATGAGGGAAAGGGTTAAATGGTTTGAAACATTTCCTTATTCATATTACTTTATAATTGACATTATGATCGAGCTGCGAGTTTCCTCCTTTTGCCACAAATTAAGTTTGTATGAATTTTCCATGCTTTTACCTCGACGTTTTCAAAGTCGTCTGCGGCATATTTTTGTATGTGGAAAAAGGTTATAGTCTTCGTAAATGTTCCTGCCACAAGATTTATCTGGAATGTCAAACATGTCTGCATGTCATCCGACAATAGAGCCCTATGATTTATTAACATTTAACTCTTTCCCACATACACCAAACATGCAGCAGACGACTTTGAACATATTTTGTCAACAAATAGTAAATCTCTATAATTGAATGGATAACTTAGAATGACTAAAAGTGGAAAACATTGTGGCAAAAGGTGAAATTATGTGCAATTTCTACTATTGTCACTATGTTTTGAAAAAGCCGTCTGCTGCAGAGGCGTCAGAAAGCATCTATATGAGGGAAAGGGTTAAGTCAACTCTCACAGTTGCTTGGGAAGATTGTTGTGTGGAGTACTGGTGTGAGAAAACCAGGAAATGCATGAGTAGGTGAACTGGCCGCCGTGATATAACTGAGAAATTGTTAAAAACGGCGTTAAACTCCAATCAATCAATCAACTCTCACAGTGATATAACTGAAATGATCTTGAAAACCAAATAAAGACAAAAAGTTTTAAAGAATTGATTGAATAAAGTTTAACCCTTTCCCTCATACGACAATTCTGCAGCAGACGACTTTGAACATATTTTGTCAAAAAATAGAATATCTCTATAATTGAATGGATTATGACTTAAAGTGGAAAACATTGTGGCAAAAGGAGAAATTGCTCGTTTTGAGCAATTTATCCTTTTGTCTCTATGTTTTTGAAAAAGCCGACTGCTGCAGAGGCGTAAGAAAGCGCCTATATGAGGGAAAGGGTTAAAATTAAGTCAACTCTCACAGTGATATAATTGAAATGATGTTGAAAACCAAATAATTTAGACAAAAAGTTTTAAAGAGTTGATTGAACAAAGGTTAAAACTATTTGCTTTCAGAAATATCATAAAGCCTCTGCATGACTTTCTTGTGATAAAGGGAAGAAATTGATACTCATCTATATTAAGCTGATTATTTGACAAATGCTCAGAAGATTATCTGTTTTAAATCACAGTCTACATTGAAAGAGTTAACCTTTTCTCTTAACCCTTTCCCTCATACGACAATTCTGCAGCAGACGAATTTTGTCAAAACATAGAAAATCTCTATAATTGAATGGATAACCTATGACAAAAAGTGGAAAACATTGTGGCAAAAGGAGAAATTGCACGTTCTGTGCAATTTCTTCTTTTGTCACTATGTTTTCAAAAAGCCGTCTGCTGCAGAGGCGTCAGAAAGCGTCTATATGAGGGAAAGGGATAAACAACAAACTGTTCTTTGCAGCAGAGTTCTTTGAAACCATCTAGGCAAACACATAGAAAATCTTTATAAATGAAGGTAAAAGTACTGAAAAGACTTGAAAACATTGAGGCAAAAGGAGAAATTGCTTGTTAAGCGGTAGTTATGCTTTTGTCACATTGTTTACAATGGTTGTTTGCTGCAGAGGCGTCCGTAACAAGCGTCTATGTGAGGAACAAGGTAAAGGGATTACCGGTATCTGATATGCCGTTTAACCCCCCTTTTCAACTTGCAGATGCATTCTGATTCATCTGAAGCAGATCTATGCCATTTTGAAATTATTGTAGCAAAAGGAGAAATTTGTTATTTATATAACAAGCACTGTACATACTTTATGATTACACTGTCATTAATAGCGATTTTCTAAGTTATTGCTAAGATGTTTTCAAAGTTGGTCTGCTGCAGCTTTGTTGTTCATGGGGAGGTGTTAAAGAAATCATCAACATTGAGTGTATGAATTTGATATTGAGTGGCAAACAATGGAAATGTTAGATATTGCTTATTTCTAGCATTTTATCCTTTTTCTCGCAATGTTTTAAAAGGTTTTCTGCTGTATAGGACTGTAACAGGATTAAGGGAATGCATCATTGTAAGATATTTATCAGCTGTTTGGGAATCTTGTGCAATCTTGCTGATAAGAGTAATCTCCCTTGACATTGGAACTCTTCTTTCTTATGAGTCCAAAAAAGCGTCAGTAATGTCATCAGATGTAATTGCAGAGTGATTGCATCCGTTCAAAATGCCTGCCTCAATTTAGATTAACTTCATTCTACAGACAAACCATCCGTTTGATTAATGTGACTTTTTATGCCACTTTCAACTGTGTTTCGAAGACTTTTAAACCCTTTCCATCATAAAGGCGCTTTCTGACGCTTCTGCAGCAGGACGGCTTTTTGAAAACATAGTGACTAAAGAAGAAATTGCTCTCAAATACGAGCCAATTTGCTCCTTTTGGTGACACAATGTTTTCCCACTTGTTAGTCATAGGTTAGTCCATTCAATTAGTAGAGATTTTCTATGTTTTGTACAAAATATGTTGAAAGTCGTCTCTGGCAGAATTGTCGTATGAGGGAAAGGGTTAAGAATTGTAGTAATGGTTTTTCCCCCCCTTACCACTCAGGATTGTGGGGTTAGCATTATGACTGAGAGGGACTTAGTGATCTGAGGATAAATAGACCAGTAAGTACTGGGAACCTTACCCAGGAAATGCTGTACGTGATATAAACTGAATTATTGTTGAAAGTGGCATAAAACTGTATTGTGGGGATAGCATTTCGGACTGACTCTCTAATGTGAGGATAAATGGACCCAGTAGTACTGGTAACTAATACCTAGAAAATGCTGTGATATAACTGAATTAGTTGTTGAAAGTGGCATATAAACTGTATTGTGGGGATAGCATTACGGACTGACTGCTCACTATATGTGAGGATAAATGGACCAGTAGTACTGGTAACTTAAACCCAGAGAATGCTGTGATATAACTGAATTTATTTGTTGAAAGTGGCATAAAACTGTATTGTGGGGATAGCATTTTCGACTGACCTCTCTAATGTGAGGATAAATGGACCAGTAGTACTGGTAACTTTGGCCTAGAAAATGCTGTGATATAACTGAATTATTGTTGAAAGTGGCATAAAACTGTATTGTGGGGATTAGCATTACGACTGACTCACTAATGTGAGGATAAATGGACCAGTAGTACTGGTAACTTACCCAGGAAATGCTGTGATAATAACTGAATAATTGTTGAAAAGTGGCATAAAACTGTATTGTGGGGGATAGCATTTCGACTGACTCTCTAATGTGAGGATAAATTGACCAGCAGTACTGATAACTTACCCAGGAAATGCTGTGATATAACTGAATAATTGTTGAAAGTCGGCATAAAACTTGTATTGTGGGGATAGCATTTCGACTGACTCTAATGTGAGGATAAATGGACACAGCAGTACTGAATAACTTGCCTAGAAAATGCTGTGATCGATAACTGAATAATTGTTGAAAAGAGTGTAACAAAAGTTACAAGCAACAGTATATAACTTACAAGCAACAGTATATAAACTTACAAGCACACAGTATAATAGACTTCCAAAGCCAACAGTTATATAACTTACAAGCAACAGTATATAACTAAGCAGCAAAAGGTATATAACCTTACAAGCAAAGTATATAACTTACAAGCGAACAGTATATAACTTACAAGCAGACTAGTATATAACTGAACAAGCAACAGTATAATAACTTACAAGCATTTTAACTTACAAGCGACAGAAGCATAACTACAAGTATACTGTATTTCAGTTATAAATCCCTCACCCTAATCACTCAGGTGTTTTAAACCCTTTCCCACATACAACAGATCTGCAGCAGACGACTGAAAACTTGGTGACAAAAATCTGAAAAATCTCCACAAAAGATGGCTTAATATGTTAATAATAGTTGAAAACTTTGTGGCCAAAGGAGAAATTGCTCATCATGAGCAATTATACCTTTGAACCACAATGTTTTCAAAAGTCGTCTGCTGCTATTGCGTCAAAATGGGTCTTCAGGTGGGAAAGGATTAATGTTGTGACCTGTTGTTGCATTGACCTTTTACTACTTACTGGAATCCGCTGTGGATTGAGTGGTTCGCGTCGGGGGATTTCGAAACGATCCCCAGTCGCGGCACTCTGCGGTCATGGTGGAGTGCCCTTGGGCAAGGCACATTTTTCTAGCCCTAGCAATGGTTTGTTTTACCAAGGTATCATGAATAATTAAAATTAATTGCGCGCTAAATGACCTTAGCTGTCGATGCGCCATAAAACAATATACATCATTCTTTTACCTACTTACTAATTCTTGTGACAAGAACGGTCTAGTGATAGAATTGTTTCGTCCTATTTCAGTGACCCATTGCATGACAATGGCTTTGCAAGTACTTGATGTTTCAGTATATCCCTTTCCGCCTCATATAAACGCTTTTTGACGCCTCTGAAGCAGACAGCTTTTTTGAAAACATTAGTGACAAATAAGAAGAAATTGCACAAAACGTGCAATTTCTCCTTTTGCCACAATGTTTTTCCACTTTTTGGTCATAGGGTTTATCCATTCATTTATAGAGATTTTCTATTTTTTGTAGTCTTCTGCTGCAGAATTGTCGTCTGAGGAATAGGGGGTTTTAACACATTTTAATTGTCTATGCAGGTCACCGTCTATGTTGTCTATATCGTTTTATTTGCTGCAGAGACGGCAAAGAAGTCTTTTATCAGGAAAGAGTTAAAAAGTGCATTCAAAAATATTTCAAAGGAAGAAAGATATTTTTTGGGAACTTCTTTTCTAAGAAAATTGCTGATATTTTATATTTCCTGATTTCTTTTTGATGTTGATGCTAGTGAAGACAGGGGGAACATCAAAATGTAATAAATTCTACACTGGTTCTCAAATATACTACAAAGACAATTGAGGCTCCGGATTGTATTATTAACTGAAAAGAAAGGTTCTTCACTGATTCTTATAAAAGTGGGTACCAACTTCTAGTTCTGGTTCCGAACTTGAGGAAAATAGACTAAGGGCCAATAAAAAAGAAGAAATTTATTAAACAAATAAATAGTTTATTATGTCTCCCCCTGTATACAGGGAGATATATTGTTTTTGTCCTGGGCGTCATGTCTGTCTGTCTGTCCGTCTGTCCTGAATCGTGGTCCGCGTCCATATCTCCAAGACGGCTTGAAGGATTTTCATGAAACTTGTGTCAGATGTTTCACCTCATGAAGGCGATGTGCAGTAACCCATTGTCCCGACCATACAGGTTCAATGTCAAGGTCAGACTTGAAGGTCAAAGGTTTGAGCCTTAATTTCGTGTCCCGCTCACATATCTCCAAAACGGCTTGAAGAATTTTCATGAAACTTGTGTCAGATTGTTCACCCTCAACGAAGGCGATGTGCAGAACCCATGTTCCGACCATACCGGTTCAAGGTCAAGGTCAGGCTTGAAGGTCAAAGGTTTGAGCCTGTTTTTCGTGTCCCGCTCCATATCTCCAAAACGGCTTGAAGGATTTTCATGTAAACTTGTGTCAGATGTTTCACCTCTATCAAGGTGATGTGCAGAACCCCATTGTCTGCTTTATAGGTTGGAATTGTTTTGAGAGATTTTGACAGGATATTTTGAGGGGGAGACATCTGTTTTTTCCAAAAACAATTCTAGTTTTAGACTTGATTTGAAGAAGATATATCGGTTCTATTATTATGCCAGGTCCTGCCAAACTTGTCTTCTAATGGGTATTATAGTTTCCCCCCACCCTCAGTGGAGGGGGTAGGTTTAAGTACTGCGTCTGTCACGACCTGTTGATCAAAGTAGTTATACGAAATGCTTTTGTTTTAGGGATTCTTTTAAACTTTATAGCAATGTTAACCACCATTAGGCAATGTTACCACTGATTATAAGTATAAAGAAAGAAAATGGCCGTATAACTGGCGAGTTTTTTTTAAGATGTTTGAATTTTTGGCTGATTTCATTTTTCAAGAAATTTAATTTAATTTAACAAAAAAAAAATCCTCTAAGGACTTTGCAGAATGTTTTCATTGTGTCTTATAACGCATGCGTGCATGCAATTTATAATATATATGAAACGGTTACTGTACTTGTATCTGGTTTCCCTTTCCCGACAGACGTCAGGGATCCAAATCATTTTGATGAATGGAAAGAAAAAAAAAATCTGGTTCCCAGCTTGTAGACAGTTTATGTGAAGTTTTGACATGCCTCTAGGGTACCAATTGTTTGTGTATATTTTCCTGTATCCATAAACTACATTAACCCCTACCAATCTATAGACGCGATTCTTGACACATCTGCAGGCAGACGTACGACATTTGAAAACATTTATGACAAAAGGCAGATATTGCTTAAAACGAGCAATTTCTCCAATTTGCCAAAGTTTTTCCAACTTGTTTCAAGTAAGTATTCCCTTCAGATCTAGAGACTTTTCTCTTTTTAGCTCACCTATGCACGAAGTGCAGGTGAGCTTTTGTGATCACTGAATGTCCGGCGTCTGTCGTCTCCGTCCGTCCGTACCGTCTGTTAACAATTTCCTACAAATGACTTCGTTCTACATAAACCAATGGACAGATTTCAAAATAACTTCACAGGAATGGTCCCTTAATTAGGTGGTCCCCTATTCAAAGTTGTTCATAGAATTTAATTCCAAGTAGAACTTTGGCTGTTGCGGCATCAGAAAATGGGAAAATTGCCAAATCTTAAAAAAATCTTTCTTGTCCAAATGTGCTGGCCGATTGAAAATTATTTTGCACAAATGTTCCTTAGGCACCCGTCTACCAAGATTGTTCAAATATTTCCGTTTCCGTTGAAAAACATGGCCGCAAGGGGGCCGGGGCTTGTTTTCCCTTTATATGTGCATTGTTAAAACTTTAATAAAATCTTCT
>JASEVX010000016.1:641304-780899 GCA_031761405.1 Serripes groenlandicus
ACATTATGACAAAAGGAGATATTGCTCAAAACGAGCAATTTCTCCATTTGCCAAAAGTTTTTCAACTTGTTTCAGTAAGTAAACCTTCAGATCTAGAGACTTTTCTCCTTTTTAGCTCACCTATGCACAAAGTGCAAGGTGAGCTTTTGTGATCACTGAATGTCCGTCGTCGTCGTCTGTCCTTCCGTCCGTCCGTCTGTTAACAATTTCCTACAAATGACTTCTTCTACTAAACCAATGGACAGATTTCAAAATAACTTCACAGGAATGGTCCTTAGGTGTCTCCAAGTAGAACTTTGGCTGTTGCGGCATCAGAAAAGGGGAAAATTGCCAAATCTTAAAAAATCTTCTTGTCCAAATGTGCTGGCCCGATTTGAAAATTATTTTGCACAAATGTTCCTTAGGGCACACTCTACCAAGATTGTTCAAATATTTCCGTTCCGTTGAAAAACATGGCCGCAAGGGGGCGGGGCTTGTTTTCCTTATATGTGCATTGTTAAAACTTTAAAAAATCTTCTTGTTCAAAAGTACTGGCCAGATTTCAAAATAATTTCACAGAAATGGTCCTTAGGTGGTCCCCTTTCAAAGTTGTTCAAAGAATTTCATTCCAAGTAGAACTTTGGTTGCTGCAGCATCAGAAAAGGGGAAAATTGCCAAATCTTAAAAAATCTTCTTGTTCATAAGTGTTGGCCCGATTTAAAAATTATTTTGCACAAAATGAATTTTCCTAAGGAAAATGAATTTTCCTAAGGGCACCCTCTATGAACATTGTTTAAGTATTTCCGATCCGTTGAAAAACATGGCCGCAACGGGGCGGGGCTTGTTTTCATATAAATGTACATTGCTAAAACTTTAAAAATCTTCTTGTCCAAAAGTACTAGCCAGATTTCAAAATTACCTCACAGGATGGTCCTTAGGTGGTCCCCTTTCAAAATTGTTCAAAGAATTTAATTTCAAGTAGAACTTTGGTTGCTGCGGCATCAGAAAAGGGGAAAATTGCCAAATCTTAAAAAATCTTCTTGTTTTATTCAGCAGCTTGAAATGTTGTCAGAATGTTTGTCACTACTAGGCCAAATGAAGGAAAATCTTGTTAACACTTTGGAGGTTGTATTTTGAATCTTTGTCAGAATAATAGTCTTGATGTGTTTTGCATAATGCCATTAGAAATCACATTGAATAATTCAGGTGAGCGATCTAGGGCCATCATGGCCCTCTTGTTTGTGTCTAGATATTTGCATAGTCGTCTGCGGCAGATTTGTTGTATGCGGGAAAGGGTAAGACCTTCCCTGTAATTGCTATTATGAATGTACTGGTAAATTTATATGTGTTCTGAGTAGAAAATATTGTTAGCAGGTAGGAATAAGTAACCCTTTCCCTCATACGGCAATTCTGCAGCAGACGACTTTGAACGTATTTTGTCAAAACATAGAAAATCTCCATAATTGAATGGATAAACTATGACAAAAAGTGGAAAACATCGTGACAAATGGAGAAATTGCACGTTTTGTGCAATTTCTTCTTTTGTCACTATGTTTTCAAAAAGCTGTCTGCTGCAGAGGCGTCAGAAAGCGTCTATATGAGGGAAAGGGTTAACCAAATTAGCAAATTCTCCTCTCACCACAATATTTTTCACATTTTGTATGCTGCAAAATGTTTCACATTTTTTCTGCGTTAGGCTTAGGGTTAAAATGTGAAGAATTATGGAATTTAATTAATAACGAAACAGTGAGTTAAGGGTAGTGGTAAGGGTTAAAATTATGTCATTAAGTCCATAAATTATCTGGAAGATAAATTTGTTATTTCTTGAACGTGTCGTCTATAAACGGTGTCTTATTTTTAATTCAATATTATCAGCCTGAAATAAATAACCTTCTTTAACCCTTCCCACCTGTAGATGCATTTTGCCGCATCTGCAGCAGGCGACTTTTGAACTTTTTCAGTAATTTGACATTCAATAATAGCTAGAGAATTTCCATAGTTTTGAGTAGACATTTTTAAAGTCGTCTGCTGCCGAGTTGTTGTATGTGGGAAAGGGTTTAAATTGTGAATGATCTTGCATTATTGGCACTTCCTCACATACAATTGCCATTGAAATCATCATGGCATATATATGGAAAAAATCTATAAATGAAAGATAAATTATTGAATAAAGGCGAAAACATTGTAGCAAAAAGGAGAAACTGCTCATTATGAGCAATTTATCATTTTGCCACAAGGTTTTCCAAAACCTCTGCTGCAGTGGGCTCAGCCTTTAACTCCTGCATGAACCCTGTTTTGCAGTATTTTGGAAATTTCTATCAATGAGTCCCATCAAATGTTTTTCACAAATCAATAAACATTATTATCGAGTCCTACAGTGAACAAATAAAAGTTTTTCCCACATTTTAAGGAGTCCTGGTAAAATTTAAAGAGTATAGGACTCTGGGATGCGCAGCAAAATGAAACACTGTAATTGCATGTGAAGCGAACAAACAGTATAGCACCAGCTCTGAGTGAGCCAACTTTATTTACTAAAATACCAGTAATTAACTGGTCTCATTTATCCTGACACTGATGCATCCCCGGTGACCCTGATTACCAGAGAAGGAACTGAGCCCTTGTAGCTCAGTCTGTTACTAAGCAGCGCAGGCTATCAATCCAGAGATTGTGAGTTATTATATCGGAACCCCAGCTTAGCCAACATTCTTTCCGGGGTTTGACAAAAGTCACTATGATATGGCCTCATTTGTCTTCCACCAATGGGCTAACAGTCTATGTGGAAAAGCAGCCAATCGCTTGGAAAGTTTGTTGTGACTGGATTACTGGTATGAGAAAGCCAGGACCCATAATTATGAGTAGATAAACTGGGCGCCGTGATATGACTGAAAAATTGTTGAAACCGGCAATAAACCCCAATCAAAGAGGAAGGAAACCATTCCAAGTAATTTTCTACCCTCTTTAACCCTTTCCCACCTGCAGACACAGTTGCAGCAGATGACTTTTGAAAACATTGTGGCCCGAGGTGAAATTACTCATGCCAAAGTCATCTGCTGCAGATTTGTTGTATGTTGAAAATGGTTAATGGGGCTACAAGGAAAAGTATAAATGATGCCAATATATAATACAGTAATTACATTATGTATACTACAGATCATTCTTACTTCCCATCACTACATGGACCAATTTTTTAAGCACACTTCATCATCAATGTATGTACTCCTTCCAACAAACTTTAGTTACACCTTTATGGCAAGAGGTGAGCTCTATAAATAATTTGAACCTTCCCCCAGCTGACAACTTTGAAATTATCATGCAAGTCCAAAATATAGAAATTCTCTATAAATGATTGAATGATTATTGCTTAGAGTTGAAATTATTGTGGCAAGAGGAGAAATTGCTTGTTTTGAAACAATTTCTTCTTTTAATTGTCAGTGTTTCAAAAGTCGTCTGCTACAGAGACGTCAGAAAGTGTCTATATGTGGGAAAGTATTGATGAATGGTATATGTAATTTAGATGGATTAGGCCTGCACAGTGTGACTTCATAATAAGACCTGATATAACTGTGTGGATGGGTTACTGGAGTGGTGTATTTATTTATAAGGGATTTTATACAGTAATGTATTATAGGGGAAACAAGAGAAAGTTGATGCAACGCATCAATGTCGCCGGATATCCATAGTGCAGTTATGCATAACACTAACATTATAGTAGTTGAATAAACAGTTATCAACTGAGGGGCATATTGGAACATCAGGGGTGGGGTCAAGTTAAAATGTATCATAACTTGCATTGTTTTGTCAACGAAGTGAATGATAATTGAAGCCTTTCATTGTTTATGATCAATCTCCATTCCAAAGTAGGTTGACCATACACACAACCAACTAATTATTGATCATACACAGTAATGGAAATGAGTAATCTTGCCAATCATTAGTCTTAGTATGTATACAGTGCTTTCATTAAGGAATAATTATAAGATTTGTGAATTCCACATACACTTTTCAAGATGTTTGTCAGAATATTTGAATTTTATTATTTTTCAATAAAACCACAAAACAGACAATTTAGGATTTGCATGCAATAGCACGTCATTTTACCTTTCCTATTTTAAAGTCAATAGTGGACACCTTTGCAGCAATCTACTTTTAAAACAATGAGATAAGGGTTAAATCGCTGAAGACATGAGTTTTCACTTTTTCTCAAAATGATATTAGCTTAGCATCCTAATTATATCATACTTTAACAAATGTTGAAATGTAGTCCAATATTTATAAATTAGACCACCTTCGAAATATAATATCAACTAAACAGTTAAATCTCATTGAAATTGTTGTATAATTTAAACTGAATTTCGAACATAAACTTAGCCCTACAACATGTTAATTTATTTTAATTCTTTCCTTCCTTTTTTATAATGAAAACAACAAACTACTCATGTTTTAAAATTATATTATGATGAGCGCCCTTGTGTTAATGATATGCAGATCGGAAGCAATATGCCTTTAGGGAATTAAATGACACATTTAAAATTGTCAAGGACGAAATAATTTCGTACGAAAGACCCGATTCTTTCTTATTCGCAGAGGTGTCGTTCTTGAAACTCTCTTTATAGGCAGAGAGTGTTCGTTCAAAGTCATTTTTCCATTAAAACCAGTTTTATCTCGGTTTGTTCTTTTCTTCATTTGTTTCGAACGAAATAAACATTTTAAATCACCTATAATTTACTATTTGTAAGTGAGTGTAAAGAGCGGCTCTCTGCAAAGGAGATTGATCTACGCAGTTGGTATTCGCGCGAGACCCGTATTCCCGAGTCAGGCAGGTGCGCGCGCAGGTTTTTGTTGTAAAATGTATCGCGTGCAAATCCAGCTTTTCATTGGTTATCGCACACACAGTAAGTACAGTAGTATATAGTAGCGTGTGCAAAATTTACAAATCTATGCGGGCGGTACTCGGTAGTGACGTAATCAACAGTTCTAGGTTAGAAACAGTTCATATTTTAGATATACACGAGTTAACATTATCAAATGAATTCTTCACAAATCAAGACATATTTTTGAACATGAAAATAACATTCAGTAAGTTAACATTACTATTGAAAGTAGAATTTGACGTGATTTTTATTTCAATATATCTCAATATTGACATATAGCAGTTGGTTGCAAGTCTAGCAAGGACCACATTTGTCTTCGTAAATAAGACAAAAACACTTAAATGCAAGTCAACAAAATGAAACTAAAAATACCTAAAACATCGAAATGTTTATTCCATTTTAGATGTGTCATTACTTAGTGTTTTTAAACAAACACAATTGTAATATGTTCAAAACATCTTAATGTGTTTCTTTCCAATAATTATCCCTCCTCCCATGTGATTTCCGAAAAGCTATTAAAAATAGAAGTCGCGGGCTTCTGCCCGGCGACTAATTAGGGTATTAACCTTTTCCCAAGGGCAGATGCATTTTGACGCAAAAGCAGCAGACGACTTTTGAAAACATATCTGCAGAAACTTTTGGCCACAATGTTTTTAACTTTATTTAACAATTAAGCAATTTATTATGGAGATTTTTCTGCTTTTTGTCACTATGTATTCAAAGTCGTCTGCTGCAGATTTGTTGTATGTGGGAAAGGAATAACACTTTCCCTCATGTATTAATACAACAAATCTGCAGCAGACAACTTAAAAAAGCGTGGTTAACCCTTTCCCTTTTTGACGCCTCTGCAGCAGATGGCTTTTTTTAAAAACATAGTGACAAATGAAGAAATTGCTCAAAACGAGCAATTTATCCTTTTGCCACAATATTTTCCACTTTTAGTCATAGGTTATCCATTCAATTATAGAGATTTTGCATGTTTTGACAAAATATGTTCAAAGTCGTCTGCTGTAGAATTGTCGTATGAGGGAAAGGGTTAACCTCTATAATGGATTTTATACATTTGTAAGTGCTTTTCACCCATGCTTTCGGACAACTTTTTGAATTGATTGATTGATTGGGGTTTAATGCCGTTTTTAACATTTTCACAGTTATATCACGGCGGCCAGTTCACCTACTCATGTATTTTCCTGGTTTTCTCACACCAGTACTATACACAACAATCTTCCCAAGCAACTGGCTGCTTTTACTGGCTGCTTTTCCACATAGACTTAGCCCATTGGTGGAAGACGAATGACGCATGTCACATTGACTTTTGTCAAACGTCGGAAAGAAAGTTGGACGAGCCGGGATTCAAACTCACAACCCCTGGATTGACAGCCCGCGTCGCTACCGACTGAGCTACCGAGGCTCGGCCCAACTTTTTGAAAACATGGTGGCTAAAAGAGAAATATCTCACAATTAGCAATTTCCCCCCTGTTGCCCTAGTGTTTTCAACTAGTTTCAGTAATAACACTTTCACTTTTACAAGTTTTCCATAATTATTTTAGCCTCAATATTTTCAAAGTTGTTCGCTGCAGATTTATTGTATACGGGAAAGGGTTAAATGATTATCCTTTCTTACAGAGGTCTTCCTTTCTTACAGAGGTCTTCCTTTCTTACAGAGGTCTTCCTTTCTTACAGAGGTCTTCCTTTCTTACAGAGGTCTTCCTTTCTTACAGAGGTCTTCCTTTCTTACAGAGGTCTTCCTTTCTTACAGAGGTCTTCCTTTCTTACAGAGGTCTTCCTTTCTTACAGAGGTCTTCCTTTCTTACAGAGGTCTTCCTTTCTTACAGAGGTCTTCCTTTCTTACAGAGGTCTTCCTTTCTTACAGAGGTCTTCCTTTCTTACAGAGGTCTTCCTTTCTTACAGAGGTCTTCCTTTCTTACAGAGGTCTTCCTTTCTTACAGAGGTCTTCCTTTCTTACAGAGGTCTTCCTTTCTTACAGAGGTCTTCCTTTCTTTGCCCATAAGTTTTTAAAGTTATTTGCCGAGCCCCTTTAGCTCAGTTGGTAGCGACACGGGCTGTCAATCCAGAGGTTGCGAGTTCGAATCGGCCAGCTCGGCCAACATTCTTTCCGTCGTTTGACAAAAGTCACTGTGACAAGTGTCATTCGTCTTTCACCAATGGGCTAATAGTCTATGTGGAAAAGCAGCCAGTGGCTTGGAAAGTTTTTGTTGTGTGGAGTACTAGCTGGTGTGATTCCCTGCATGCGAAGAATTTTATTATGCAAGAAAGGGTTAATGAGGGGGCCCATATACCAGCTGATGTCAAAACTATGATACAATCAGAAGAACTGGGAGAAATGAATGAATACATGATAAGTTAGATCATTAATGGAGCCATCAATCATTTATGATCATTATGATCACCCCTCACTCTCTGTGTCTAAAATAACACAGTACTTCCATTACCAAGACTTTAGTGATTGACCCTTACCCTCATATAGACTCTTTCTAACGCCGCTGTCGCAGACATATTTTTGAAAACATAGCGACAAAAGAAGAAATTGCTCCAGTTATTTACTGCAGATGCGTCAGAAAGCATTTGTAAAGTGGGATTTAACCCTTTCCCAACTAAAGACACATTTTGACCCATCTGCAGGAGATGACATTTGAAAAAAAAATATCTTGACAAAACAAGCAATTTCTTCTTTTGCCACAATGTTTACAACTTTTTTCAGTAATTATACCTACAATTGTAGTGATTTACCATATTTTTGAGTAGACATTTTCACAGTCGTCAGCTGCAGATTTTCTGTATGTGGGAAAGGGATAAGGGTCAAAGGACCCTTGAGACTTAAAATAAGATCAGCATGATATCATCTTTGCCTTTTGGGCAAATTTTTATACTTTTGAATACAACTGAAAAAATGTTCAACTTTAATGTTGTAATCTATTATTATGTAAGAATTTCAGTTAATTAACCCTTACTTACAAGTTAACTATTGCATGCAAACTTGAAAACATCTAGGCCAATTTATATGGCAAATATTCTTAACCCTTTCCCTCATACGACAATTCTGCAACAGACGACTAAAACATATTTTGTCAAAATATGGAATATCTCCATAATTGAATGCATAACCTATGACTAAAAGTGGAAAACATTGTGGCAAAAGGAGAAATTGCTCGTTTTGAGCAATTTCTTCTTTTTGTCACTATGTTTTCAAAAAGCAGTCTGCTGCAGAGGCGTCAGAAAGCGTCTATGTGAGGGAAAGGGTTAAATGGAAGAACTATAACTTGAATGAATAGAGTTGAAAACATTAATTGTGGCAAATGGAGAGGATAATTAAGCAATTCCTCTATTCATGCTGCGGTATTATCAAATGTTGTCTGTTGAAAATTCGTCTACACATGGAAAAGGGTTAAATTAATTCTCAAGGTTATGTAATTTTTACTTTCAGTGTGAATCTTCCAGAAATTTTAAATAAACCCTTTTTCACATTACGCTTTTTGACTCCTCTTCAGCAGTCAACTTTTGAAATCATTATAGCAAAAGAAGAAATTGCTCAAAATGAGCAATTTTGTCCAATTTGCCACAATAATTTCAACACTATTTAACCCTTTCCCTCATATAAACGCTTTCGGACGCCTCTGCAGCAGACGGCTTTTTGAAAACATAGTGACAAAAGAAGAAATTGCACAAAACGTGCAATTTCTCCTTTTGCCACAATGTTTTCCACTTTTTGTCATAGGTTATCCATTCAATTATGGAGATTTTCTATGTTTTGACAAAATACGTTCAAAGTCGTCTGCTTCAGAATTGTCGTATGAGGGAAAGGGTTAACAATTATACCTTCAATTAGAGAGATTTTCCATATTTTGCCTATATATTTATCAAGTCATCATCTGCTGCAAATTTGTTGTTAGTTGGAAAAGTGTTATCCCTTTCCCTCATACGACAATTCTACACCAGACGTCTTTGAACATATTTTGTCAAAAAATAGAAAATCTCTTTAATTGAATGGATAACCTATGACTAAAAGTGGAAAATATTGTGGCAAAAGGAGAAATTGCTGGTTTTGAGCAATTTCTTTTTTTGTCACTTTGTTTTCAAAAAGCTGTCTGCTGCAGAGGCGTCAGAAAGCGTCTATATGAGGGAAAGGTTTAAGATTATATGATGGAAGTATATTTAAGCCTGTCTCCCATGCAGCAAATCTGCAGCGGACGACTTTGAAAATATCAAGATAAGAATATGGAAAATCTATATGAAATCTAAATGAAAGAATAACTATTGAATAGAGGCATTGGTTGTGGAAATTGCTCATCATAAGCAATCGCTGCTTTTACCACAATGCTGTTAAAAGTCCTGTGGCAGATGCGTCAAAATACTGGTTGAAATTGATTCATTTGACACATCTGCAGCGGTGCAGAGGACTCTTGAAAACACGGTGGCAATTAAAATGAGAAATTGCTCATCATGAGAAATTTCACCTTTATCCACGACGTTCTCAACTCGATTCGCTAATTATACTTCGTTAAATACTTGCATTTATAGAGAAGTTCCATATTTTGTTATTGCTGATTTCAAAGTCGTCTGGAATCCGCTGTGGTCGAGTGGTTAGCGTCGGGGATTTCGAAACCGGATGTCCCGGGTTTGATCCCCAGTCGCGTCACTACGGTCATGGTGGAGTGCCCTTGGGCAAGGCACATTTTCTAGCCTAGTACTGGTTTGTTTACCCAGGGATCATGAATAATTAAATTTAATTGCGCGCTAAATGACCTTAGCTGTCGATGCGCCATAAAACAAAATACATTCAAAGTCGTCTGCTGCAGATTTGTTGTATGTGTGGGAAAGGGTTAACACTTTCCCTCATACGACAATTCTACAGCAGACGACTTTGAATGTATTTTGTCAAAAAACAGAAAATCTCCATAATTGAATGGATGACCTATGACAAAAAGTGGAAAACATTATGGCAAAAGGAGAAATTGCACGTTTTGTGCAATTTCTTCTTTTGTCACTATGTTTACAAAAAGCCGTCTGCTGCAGAGGCATCAGAAAGCGTCTATATGAGGGAAAGGGTTAAGGGAAATCATGACTGTAAGTTGCCGGTAACGAGAATTTGCGAGAGTGTACATCAGATCAACTTGCACAACATTGTGGTATAAATGGCCATTAATTCACTCAATCACTATTCATTGACTAGATCACAGAAAGTCTCTTATTGACACACATTTGGCTGGGATTACAATTGGATATGCTGTCAGATCTTTATCTATATTTGTCATGAATACCCCTAGGTGGGTTTTCACAGGACACAGCGAGGGCTCAAATTGGAGTTTCACTTCATATAAAACTTTTTCCCATTTACTTTGCATGATGCATGCATCTGCTGCAGACGACTTTCAAAACATCGTTACAAAAGGAGAAAAAATGCTTATAATGATCAGTTGTCCGACTTTTGTCAATGTTTTCAACTGTAACATACTCGATCACTGTGATTGCACTTTCTTTATTGGAGATTCCATATTTTCATAGTCAGAGCTCTAGAATAAAGGGCATTTTTCATGTTCTGAAATCCTTATTTGACATTCAAACCCAATGTTGTGGGTACTCAAAAAGAATCGTCTCAGTGAGACGATTCTTTTTGAGTACCCACAACATAGGATTTGGTTGAGTAATAAGAGAAATATTGTTGGGAAAAGACCTGTTCACTTCCTCTCTCTTAACCCTTTCCCTCATACGACAATTCTGCAGCAGACGACTTTGTACGTATTTTATCAAAACATAGAAAATCTCCATAATTGAATGGATAACCTATGACAAAAAGTGGAAAACATTGTGGCAAAAGGACAAATTGCACGCTTTGTGCAATTTCCTCTTTTGTCACTATGTTTTCAAAAAGCCGTCTGCTGCAGAGGCGTCCGAAAGCGTTTATTTGAGGGAAAAGGGTTAAAGCTATTCCTCCGCACAGTCATCTGCTACAGGTTAGTTGTAAGTGTGAAAGGGTTAACCCTTTCCCTCATACAGGAAATCTGCAGCAGACGACTTTGAACATATTTTGTCTAAAAATAGAAAATCTCTATAATTAAATGGATATAATTATCCCATGACTAAAAGTGGAAAACATTGTTGCAAAAGGAGAAATTGCTTGTTTTGAGCAATTTCTTCTTTTGTCACTACGTTTTCAAAAAGCTGTCTGCCGCAGAGATGTCAGAAAGCGTCTTTATGAGGGAAAGGGTTAATTAAGCCCCTAGGGACCTGAGATAAGGCCATGATGGTATGTGATATAATTATGGCCCCATATGGCCACTAGATTTTAGGGATTTCTCATAAGTTAGTGTAAACCAGGGAGGTTATAAGGTGGCTATATATATTTAAAGGTAAATGAATTTGATCTATCTTTGAATTTCTAATTCAAGTGACCTGGCAACTTTGAAAACAAACAAGTGAACAGTTTCATTTATTTCACTTGACTATATTCGAATATAGTTTAGTGAATTAAATGAAACTGTTTTACTTGTTGTTTTCAAAGTTGCTTGGTTGAATTAGAAATACAATTCATTTATTGTTGAGTTTGTAAACATTAACCTTTTCCCACTTACAGCAAATGTGCAGCAGACGACTTTGAAAATATCTTGGCAAAAATGTGAAAATCTCTATGAATAATGGTATATAATAATTGAATAAAGTTGAAAACATACTGGCAAAAGGAGAAATTGCTCGTTCTGAGCAATTTCACCTTTTTGCAACAGTACATTTTTCAAATGTCATCTGCTGCAGTTGCGTCAAAAAGTTTCTATGTGGGAAAGGGTTAAGTAAGTGTTAATCATTTACCTGATGCAGACGACGTTTGATGCATTTAGAGCAGACAGACTATTAATATGCTTGAAAACATTATGGGAAAAGGAAAATTGGCTCAATACGATGAATTTAAAATAACACTTTTTTTAACATTTTTGTCTGCCGATGTTTTCAATGTATAATATATCAGTAATGCAGTTAAAGGTCCCTGTATATTTAAAGGTGAATGAATTTGATTTATTTCCCAATTTCTGATTGGCTTTGTTTGACAACAATTTAAGTGAACATTTTCATTTTGAAATATGTTCAGTTTGTGCATTATAAATCGTAGCTAAGTTATAACTAACTATGATGAGCAATTTCTCCTTTTGCCACAATGTTTTCAATTCTATTTAATGGTAATTATTGTGACTTTCCTTTGTAGAGATTTCTACATTATTACTAAACTGTCTGCTGCAGAATGGAATGAGGGATATGAATTCAACAAATTAACTTGTTTAACCCTTTCCCTCATAATGATATAGAAGCTTTTTGATGCCTCTGCAGAAGACGGTTATTTGAAAACATAGTGACAAAAGAAGAAATTGCTCAAAACGAGCAATTTCTCCTTTTGCCACAATGTTTTCAACTTTTAGTCACAGGTTATCCATTCAATTATGGAGATTTTCTATTTTTTTGACAAAATATGTTCAAAGTCGTCCGCTGCAGAATTGTCGTACGAGGGAAAGGGTTAAAGTCCTGTCTGTTTTATGCATGGTTAGGATTTATCTGGTCATTTGTTACCATTTGAATCTATTATCTATATTTTATCCTTATTAAAGTAAAGTAGATACAATTTAGTAGTTCTTACCCTTTCTTACATAATTGAATCGGCAGCAGATGACTTAGGAAAACAAAATCAGGTAAAACTAAATTATATAATAATCAATATCTCCTTTTTGCCAAAATGTCTTTAAAATTCATTGCTACACATATGCATCGATCTGCATGTAGATAGCCCCTTTTAGCAGGGGAATTTCAGTTGATAGGCTTGCTTGTCTATGTCATTGTGTCGTAAGGATGACGATGTAAAAGTTGGTAATACGTTTCTTACCCATATGTTATCCTTAAGTAATATTTATGCAATTTATTCTCGTTCCCACTTAACCCTTTCCCTCATATAGACGCTTTCTGACGCCTCTGCAGCAGACGGCTTTTTGAAAACATAGTGACAAAAGAAGAAATTGCACAAAACGTGCAATTTCTCCTTTTGCCACAATGTTTTCCACTTTTTGTCGTAATGGTCATCCATTCAATTATGGAGATTTTCTATGTTTTGACTAAATATGTTCAAAGTCGTCTGCTGCAGAATTGTCGTATGTGGGAAAGGGTTAAAACAAATCTGCAGCCGACATATTTAAAAACAGCTAGAAAAAAGACATGTAATGCATTTTTTAAATGAAAGTACAAATATTATTGAAAATAATGTGATGAAAGGAGAAATCGTTTGTAACTTTGACCTTTGCCACATTGTTTTTCAAAAATCGTCAGAACTTAATATGTGGTTATATAGGGTTAAGTAAAATTTATGCAATTTATTCCTGTTTGAAATCGAGTGCCTTTCCCCCAAAGAAATGCAATTATAGCAAATTTATAGCCACACGCTGTGCATAACAATTGACTTTGAAGTGTAGTTTGGACAGAATTGTGAAGCAGATCTACATTTCAACCCTTATACTCCCTTATAAACCAATGACATATAGGATGCGCTTTTACCCCAACCCACTTACACTAAATCTGTAGCAGACGTTTTCAAAATCATCCTAAAGAGTTTTGTATTATAATGAGGGAAAGGCATTGTGATAAATGACCTTTGTTTAACCCTTTCCCTCATATGGCAATTCTGCAGCAGTCGACTTTGAATATATTTTGTCAAAAAATAGAAAATCCCTATTATTGAATGGATAACCTATAACTAAAATTGGATAACATTGTGGCAAAAGGAGAAATTGCTTGTTTTGAGCAATTTATTCTTTTGTCACTATTTTTTCAAAAGGCTGTCTGCTGCAGAGGCGTGCGTCAAAAAGCGTCTATATGAGGGAAAGGGATTGTTATAAATGACCTTTGTTTAAAACAGCCTTCTGCTTCTAAAGGTGCCAGTGAGGTTAGGTGCCTAGTAGTTTGATGGTAGATTTGTTTGTTTATATACAATCATAGATCAAGTAGAGTAGACATATATACAGCCTGTCATGAAGCTTATATTGGCCTGTTCACCCGAAATACATATTATACAAGATGGTAATTTTGTAGAAAAGTGTAAAATAGTTTGGATCAACCTAAATAGTTCACCCGAATACCTACAAGCTAGATGGCATTCTGTGAAAAGTGTAAACAAATCCCTTTTCTTAAAAAAAAAGGATAAGTTTTATACAGCAGACACCCTAGGAACCATAATCATATTCTACAGGCAAACATATATATGGTAAATTTATCTCTATAAATGAAAGATAAGTTTTTGAATAGTGTTGAAATCATTGCGGCTCACGATGAACGACAACTTCTTTTGTTTTCGTTACAGTTGTCTGTTGCAGAGATGTCAGAAAGTGTCTGAATGAAAGTTTTTGAAAAGCTTTTTTAAGAAAATTTGTGAGAAGTGCAGATCTACCTTTGTGTATGGGCAGGCTCTTATAATACATGGGAGTATATATAACCTTTGTGAAAATTCTCAAAATTAGTGTAAAATCTTTTAATGGATTGCCAAAAAATACTTAATACCCCAGTAGGTTGATGAAAGGTGCTATTTTTAACCTTTTCCCACATACAGACACATTCTAGGGCCTCTGTTGAAGCAGACGACTTTTGAAAACACTGTAGCAAAAGTGTGAAATTGCTAATGATGAGCAATTTCACCTTTTGCCTCAATATGTTCGTTTCTTTTCAATGTCTTTCATATTTTTGACTATCTTTTAAAACTCGTCTGCTGCAGATTTGTTGTATGTTGGAAAGGGTTAAATCGTTTGACACTTTTAGCCTCTCCCCCATAAAACAAATCTGCAGCAGACAAGTTGAAAGCTATGCAAACATCCCTATAAATGACAATTTAATTATTGAATAAACTTGAAAACCTTATGGGACATGACGGATGATCAGCATTTTCTTCTTAAAAAAATGGCCTGTCTGTCTGTCTGTCTCTTTGTCTGTTTGTCTGTCTGTCTGTCGAAAAAAACTTTAACCTAGACCACTACTTTTGAACCATAACAGGTACGGCTACCATATTTCACATGTGTATTCCTTGTGACATGACCTTTCTGTCAGTACCAAATTTTTGACCTTGCAACCTTGACCTTTGACCTAGATGTTGCCATTCGGGAGCATCAGTGTTTCACAAACACATCTTGTTTACCTTCAAATCATATATGTTGTTGTTATTGTTGAGTACCAACACCTTAGGGTTTGGTTGCTTTATAAGAGAGTTAACCCTTTCCCTCATATATACGCTTTCTGACGCCTCTGCAGCAGACGTTTTTTGAAAACATAGTGACAAAAGAAGAAATTGCACAAAAAGTGCAATTTCTCCTTTTGCCACAATGTTTTCCACTTTTTGTCATAGGTTATCCATTCAATTATGGAGATTTTCTATGTTTTGACAAAATACGTTCAAAGTCGTCTGCTGCAGAATTGTTGTATGAGGGAAAGGGTTAAAGGTGAAGAATTAACCTTGTAGACGCATTTCAATGCAGTAACTGCAGCAGATGACTCTTGAAAACATTGTGGGCAAAGGAGAAATTGATCAAAACAAGCTATTCCTCCATTCGCCACAATGTTTTCAACTATTTTCAGTAATTATACTTGCCTCAAATTATAGAGATTTTCCATATTGTTTGTTAAATGTCTTCAAAGTCGTCTGCTGCAGATTTGTTGTGTGTGGGAAAGGGTTAACCCTTTAACACTTGAAGATGCAAAGGAGAAATTGCTCAAAACAAAGTATTTCTCCTTTCGCCACAATGTTTTCAACTAATTTCAGTAATTATAATTTCCTTAAATCATAGAGATTTTCCATATTGTTTGCTAAATGTCTTCAATGTCATCTGCTGCAGATATATTGTAAGTGGGAAAGAGTGAAACGTGTAGAGACACTTTCTGATGCCCATGCATCAGACCACTTTTGAAAACATTTTGGCAAATGGAGAAATTGCTCAAAAATGAGCAATTTCTCCATTTGCCAAAACATTTTCAACCCTTTTCAAGTACATGTATTAAGTTTTCCATGTTTTTGTATGAATGTTTTCAAAGTTGTCTGCTGGAGATTTGTTGTATGAGGGAAAGGGTTAAAGATCCGAGTTTCCTCAGGTATAAGTACAATACAGACTGGTTAGTGGGAAGCTCTGAAATGTCAAACAATCATTGTACACCGGGTGCTTTATAGTTTGTTTACAGACGCCTCAGTGATAAGATCTGTGAATGGTTGTTCAAATTCTAGGGTCACTTGATTTGAGGGAGATTACTGTGGTTTTGAAAGTTTATTTAGAGGATTGTAAAACTTGATTTCTGAAGTAGAACGAATGGATTTACAATGTTATAATTAGAGGATAATCGTTTTTTGAAAGTTTTTCTTTTTTAAACCCTGTAAGTGGAATGACTGGACTCGTTTGATAAAATCACTTTTAAAAAGTGGGTTATTTTTTTTTCCAGCTGTTTGAGTGGCGAGTCTCTCTTGTTGAAAAGGCAGAACTTTTAAAAGTGATTTAATGGGAATTATTTAGTGCTCATGTGAAACCTTAAAGAGATCAAATATCGAGGATTTTTCTTGTGAGTTTAAATAGGATTTTAATCAACTTTGAAAGTGAGTTTTTGCATGTTACAACTTTAACCATTTGCCGCATCTTGACAATTACTACATTACAGCAGGCCATATTTGTTTGTGGAAGGACAAATAACTTTTAGGAAATCATTTTGGCATAATTAGCAATTTCTCCATTTACCAAAATGTTTTCAACTGTATTCAATATATATTTTTTTACAGATTTTCCATATTTTTGCCACAGATTATTCCAAAGCATATAAATTTTTTACTGTATGTTGAAAAGGGTTAAACTGCATGTGGTGTAATGAGACAAATTTGCTCAAATTTAGCAAAGTCTCCTATTTCCTCAATGTATTCAATAATCAATTGTTTCAGAGACAACAGTTTTTTATCTGAATATAAATGAATTTAAGAGAATTTTGTAAAGTTGGGATTGGTTAATACCTTGCAGATATCAAGGGCTTGGCGACTGAAACGGTTGTAACTAAAAACCTATTTTGAAAACACTGGTTTAGGGGCAATTTTGACTCATTTGTAAACAATGCAAATTTAGGTGCCATTGCTCAGAACGAGTAATGGCACCTAAATTTCCATTGTTTACTAAGAAAAATGATTTAACGCTTAAAAAGACTTTATGGCGAGGTGATTAACCTTGGTGAAAAAATACGTATTTTAGTTACAACCGTTTCACGCCAAGCCCTCGATATATACATGAAAAACTCCCTATATTCGGCCTTTTTCCACATACAACAAATCGGCTGCAGACGACTTGGAAAACATTTATTCAAAAACATGGAAAATCTCTATATTAATGAAGGTAAAATTGCTGAAAAGAAGTTGAAAACAATGTGGCAAAAGAAGAAACTGCTCGTTGTGAGCAATTTCTACTTTTGTCACAATGTTTTCAAAAGTAGTCGGCTGAAGAGGCGTCGGAAACCATCTATATGTTGGAAAGGGTGAACAGATGAATGTGACGCGGAATAGCTGTTACCTCCAAGAAACTTAACTCTTTCCCTCATATATACGCTTTCTAACGCCTCTGCAGCAGACGGCTTTTTGAAAACATAGTGACAAAAGAAGAAATTGCACAAAACGTGCAATTTCTCCTTTTGCCACAATGTTTCCCACTTTTAGTCATAGGTTATCCATTCAATTATAGAGATTTACTACTTTTTGACAAAATATGTTCAAAGTCGTCTGCTGCAGAATTGTCGTATGAGGGAAAGGGTTTAAGGCATTATCAGCCTCACCAAATATAAATCTCCTGACTGTTCTTTTTGCCTCCGTTTGTCTCTAGATGGAAGTATAAGTATTGAATAGAGAAGAAAATAGTTTGGCAAATGGAGAAATTGCTCATTATAAGCAATTTCTCCATTTGCCACAATGTTTTCGAAAGATGTCTGCTGCAGATGTGGCTATATCTATAGACTTGAGTACATCATGGGAAAGGGTTTAACTTGGACAGATAGGTAGAAATTAGCAAAGAGATATTCAGCCAAAAAATATGCAAGATCTCTGAATAAATGAAAGAAGTATGTTTTGGAAATATACATGCAATTTGCAACAATGATCTTTAATTGTAGTCTGCTGCAGATGCGTCAAGATGCTTCTATAGGTGGGAAAGGGTTTAATTTTGGTAAAATCTGATGCGTTAAGAAAATTAAGAAAATGATTGCAGGAAACAGTCAATCTATTTGATTTTAATTTGTGAGAAGAGTAATTCCAGATTTGACCTTCAGGTTTTTGAAATGGAGAGAGCATGGTTTTTTACATGCCATCGTTGGTTCTCCATTTAGATTTTAGATAAATAAAAGAGAAGATTTATAAATCTGGGTTCATGCCCCGTCATCCATAATAGTCCGGCCATAGAGGCTTATAAACTTGGTTGAATCCATCAAGAAACGACTAACTGCATGTGTGATAAATTACTTATTTGAAGCTGTATTGATGAAAACCTATACATCTTAACCCAGCAGATGCAGGAGATTGACTTTGAACATACATTTGGGCCTAAAAGTGGAAGTACTCTATAAATGGAAAAGTTTAAAAACATTATGGCAAAAGGTGAAATTGCCCCTCATTTTGTTTTAAAACATGCCTGCTGCATAATTATTATCTTCAAAATGTTATTTAGTATTTAGTAAAATTAAGAGATATATTTATGACAAAGAAGTATCTTATACTGATATCAAGGGTCCATACGACAATTCTGCAGCAGGCGAACATAATTATGGATTATGCTCTAAAACAATTATTGAATGAAGTTGAAACCATTTCTACTTTTTCCACAATGTTTTCAAAAGTTGACGTGGAAGACAGTGGTGCAGAGGTAGAGTGTCAGCCTCTCGTACCAAAGGTCCCGGGTTCGAGTCCTGTGATGAGCAGGTACCAACTTTTTGATTTTCCAAACAAACAGCCGGAGTACTGGTTATATATATAAGACTCCAGGAAGCAGACATTGAGCATGATTAATATAAGCTGAAATTTGTTTCGCTTTTGTTGTAAAATAAATAAGTTTAACCTAAAAGTTGTCTTAAGAAGAGGCGTCAGGAAGCGTCTGTATGTGGGAAAGAGTTAACCCTTTCCCTCATAGACGCTTTCTGACGCCTCTGCAGCAGACAGCTTTTTGAAAACATTATAGTGACAAAAGTAGAAATTGCTCAAAACGAGCAATTTCTCCTTTTGCCACAATGTTTTCCTCTTTTAATCATAGGTTATCCATTGAATTATAGAGATTTTCTATTTTTTTTGACAAAATATGTTCAAAATCGTCTGCTGCAAACTAGTCGTATGTGTGAAAGGGTTAATAATCGGTAAAGGTCTTTGTCTGACCTGATCGACAGGGTTATTATGATGAGGGTGAAAAAGTTGAAGAAAGAACAGCAAGGAAAAGATTCATAAAACAGACCCACTTTGAAATCACCTATGTAAATAAACATTTCAAGGAATAAAGGACAATTAATGTACCATTGAAACCCCCCCTCTTATAACCTCATGGTTGATTTATATCCCTCCTCTCATAAAGTTTGAAACAGTTCACCTTAATTCTTTTAACCACATCAAAAGAAATCTGCAGCAGACAACTTTGAAAACATCAAAGTCAAGATATGAAAATTCTCCATGAATTACAGTTTAATTATTGAATAGAGTTGAAAACATTGTGACAAAAGGAGAAATTGCTCATCAATGATGAGCAATTTTTTCCTTTTGCCAAAAAGATTTCAAAAGTGGTCTGCTGCAGAGGCGTCAGAGAGTGTCTATAAGTTGGGAAAAGGGTTAATATATGAACCACATCACAAGAAAGGGGATATTTGGGCTCTTAGACTTTTGGGTGGCTGCTGTAAATTTGGTGGGCTGTGTGATAATTACTGAAATAAATTGATGAATATCATGTCAAACCCCAGGTAATAAATCAATCAATAACTGACTATATTGGAGCTCTTAACCCTTTCCACATGCATATAGACGCTTTCTCACGCCTCTGCAAACACCATGATACAACTGAATAAATGTTGAAAGCTGCGTTTAACACCAAACAATCCATCAACTATAGCCTAGTACTGGTTTGTTTTACCCAGGGATCATGAATAGATGAACTGTTGCCATGATGTAACTGAAATAATGTTGAAATGGTGTAAAACCCCAATGAAAATAAAAGAAATGAGTATAACGAGTATACATAGTGCTTTAGTTAGAATGTTAGTAATGAATTGTGACGTACATGACTCTTATATATAGTCTTAACTCTTTCCCTCATACGACAAATCTGCAGCAGACGATTTTGAACATATTTTGTCAAAAAATAGAAAATCTCTATAATTGAATGGATAGCCTATGACTAAAAGTGGAAAACATTGTGGCAAAAGAAGAAATTGCTCATTTTGAGCAATTTCTTCTTTTGTCACTATGTTTTCAAAGTCGTCTGCAAAGTCCTCAGAAAGCGTCTTTATGAGGGAAAGGGTTAACCCTTTTCGACATTTAAGCTGCATTCTGGACACCTGCATGACTTTTTTCAGTGAATATAATTTATACCCTCATTTATAGGGATTTTCTATAATTTTGTCCACATGTTCCCAAGTCGTCTCCTGCAGATTTGTTGCATGTGGGAAAGGGTTAAATTGACTATTATTGAAACACAATGACTGACAGCCCAGGAAAATGAGTGTGTATTATGGATCTATGTTATGCTTCAATGCTCCAATTTTATCTGTAGGAAATGTTCATTGCCCAAGGGCACTTCACCATGTTGGAGATCAAGTTGCAAGATCCTTCATTGTAGAATTTAACCCACTACTTCATACTGAGGAATGAATAAATGAATGTATATTGTTTTATGGCGCATCGACAGCTAGGGTCATTTAGCGCGCATTTAAATTTTATTATTCATGTTCCCTGGGTGAACAAACCTGAGTACTAGGCTAGAAAATGTGCCTTGCCCAAGGGCACTCCACCATGACCGAATTGCTGCGACTGGGGATCGAACCCGGGACACCCGGTTTCGAAATCCTCATACTGAGGACATTTGACCCCAGCTGTCTATCTGTAGCAGAAGACTTGAAAACTTTTGCAATAAAAGGTGAAATTGCTCAAAACAAGCAAATTCACCTTTAATTGCAATATGTTCAACTCTGGGTCAAAAAGTTACTTCCAGTTTTCCGGATTTGTTTGACTAATGTTTATCTGTTGGTTTTAAAGTAGACAGCATTCGAAATATCATGTGAAGTAATGGGTTAATTAACACCATTGTAACCCTGATACAGAATCAAGGGCTTGGCGTGAAACAGTTGTAATTAAAAATCTATTTCGAAAACCCTGGTTTAGGGGCAATTTTGACCCTTTTGTAAACAATGCAAATTTAGTTGCCATTGCTCAGAACGAGCAATGGCACCTAAATTTCCATTGTTTACCAAGAAAAATGATTTAACGCTTATAAAGACTTTATGGCGAGGTGATTAACCTTGGTAAAAAATTACAAATTTTAGTTACAACCATTTCACGCCAAGCCCTCGAAATGTAAACACTTTCCCTCATACAGACACATTTTGACCTTTCGAAAAAATTGTGACTTATGAATAAATTGCCCATAAATCACAACCTAATTGTATTATTTGTGGGTACTCAAAAGAATCATCTCACTTAACAAATGAATTTCCCCTTTCCCTATATATTGACGCATCTGTTTCAGACTTTTCAAAACAACTCCTTATCTCACAATGTTTTCAACTTCATTAGAAATTATTATATTATCATTTCCCAAGACAATTGCAGTATTTTTGCCCAGCTAGAGGGTTTCAAAGCCGTCTGCTGCAGATTAGTTGTATGTGGGAAAGGGTTATAGAAATTCATCACAATGGATTACCGGTTACCTGCATGGACTGAAGAGTATCATGTTTTATTAATTAATCAAAGCCATGAGTCATAAAACAGTCCCAACCTTTCCCACAAAGAACACTTCTGCAGCGGTCATTTCACTTTCAGGCAAATGTATGGAAATTCATTCTTTAAATGAAAGTATAATCATTGAAAAGAGTTGAAAAACAGTGTGGCAAAACAAACAAAAATGCTCATGAATTATTTGCAATTCTCCTTTTGCCACAATGTTTTCATTAATATAAAAGCCGTCATTCTGTATCAAATTGCGTCTGCAAGTGGTATAGGGATAACGACTGATCTGAATGAATGATATTCAAAAACCCATGAAAAAATTATCGAACTCCAAGTGATCGCCCAGCGGTTTCATGTTTTGTACGACTTCAAAAACAAAAACACAAGTGGTCCAGATTGCAGGCGAGATCGGTGTTTAATATGAATTAAATTGGATATATTTTTGCCGCTGTTTACTTTCATCTTCTCATCGATACTTCAATTTGTATATATTGTATGTATGATTAACCGTTTCCCTCATACAGACACATTTTTACACCTCTGTAGCAGATCAATTTTTTGAAACATTATACAAGCGTAAAAAAGGAGAAAATGCTCATGACAGACATGAGTAATTCATTTCTCCATTTTCAACAATGTTTTCAACTATATTTTAATTATTATGCTTTCATTTACAGAGATCTTTCATATTGTTTTTGCTAAGGTATTTTCAAAGCCGTCTGCTGCAGATTTGTAGCATGTGGGAAAGGGTTAATCCTTTATTTTGCTGTAACAGAGAACTTTCATCTGGGAAGTTTTGAAAACATGATGGGAAAAAAAAGAAAAAATTGTTCATTCCTTTCCCACAGTCATGTAGATGCATTATGACACATCTGCAGCAGACCACGTTCGAAAACAAAGCATCATGAGCAATTTCTCCTTTTGTCACAATGTTTTCAACTCTATCCAATAATGATACTTTCATTTATAAAGAATTTCCATATTTTTGCATTCAAATTTTCGAAGTCGTCTGCTGCATATTTGCTGTATATGGGATAGAGTTAAAATGAGGAATATCTTTTTTAACCCTCTCCCACCTGCAGACACATTTGACGCTAAAGCAGCTTTTGAAAACATTGTGGCCGCATGCAATGTTTTTAACTTTATTTAACAATTAAGCTATCTTTTATGGAGATTTTTCAGGTTTTTGTCACTATGTTTTCAAATTTGTCTGCTGCAGATTTGTTGTAAATGGGAAACAACTCTGCAGCAGACGGCTTTTTGAAAACATAGTGACAAAAGAAGAAATTGCTCAAAACGAGCAATTTCTCCTTTAGACACAATATTTTCCACTTTTAGTCATAGGTTGTCCATTCAATTATAGAGATTTTCTATTTTTTGACAAAATATGTTCAAAGTCGTCTGCTGCAGAATTGTCGTATGTGTATACGTATATGTCGTATATTGCATATAGACGCTTTCTGACGCCTCTGCAGCAGACGGCTATTTGAAAACATAGTGACAAAAGAAGAAATTGCACAAAACGTGCAATTTCTCCTTTTGCCACAATGTTTTCCACTTTTAGTCATAGGTTAGCCATTCAATCATAGAGATTTTCTATTTTATGACAAAATATGTTCAAAGTCGTCTGCTGCAGAATTGTCATATGAGGGAAAGGATTAATGGAGTTGAAAACACTGACAAATTGTGACGGTGATCAATGTAGACAGTAGTGTATGGTGGCAGTGGTTTTTATATCAAAAATACATTACCAGTCATTTAATACCTGATATATCATCTCTATACACCTTAATTATCAAAAAAAAACGCCCACGTTAGCATATCCCTCACGTATCCGTGACATACACGGCCGCCCGGAAGTACAGGCGCGCACGTGAGCGGGTAGTCACTTTTCATTTTTGGATTCACCGGAGTAGTCGATAAGAAAAATTTATATTATTATTTCTTCTTCCAATTAACTCTTTTGTTTTATAAGGCCCTGCCTTATAATTATTTAATTGTCCAAAGATATTTTGTCTACATTAACGTCACAGCCGTAAATTATTTACTTTATTGCTGTATTTATTGTTTTGTAGCAGACGATACGCTGAGAAGCACGTGGTTTACCCCACCCGCTAATTTCAGTTACCGTCTTCGGGTGCGGAAGTCTTGCGGTTTTCAATACTTTTTCCCTACCCTGTTAGCAATAGTACATTAACTATTGCTGTATGAATTATTGACTGTCCTATTCAATATTTGTGAAAAAAATTTGAAACAAATTTATTTTCAATTTACGTGTCCAAACTACCGGTGTCACCGTGGTGTGGATATATTAAAACGGATTATAAACGGATTATATACGGATTATTTCCTGTTTGGTGAGTATTTTTGAATTATGTCAATGTCAATTACTGGTGAAGGGATGCGGAGCCCATGTGGTCATGCTGTGCACCTATGGGATTCACATCCGACCTGCGTTGTGTGCACCAAATGCACACAGGCTTCACCTTGCGAGTACTGCTCGACATGGCCTATTTCCATTTGGAAAAAGGTCGTGCGGAGTAAGACTCGTAAAAGCAGGAAGATAAAGAAGACCCCTAAGAGGGTGCCTTTATCTTCATCGAGTGAGGCAGAGTTCGAGGGGTTCTCCCAACCGGACTCTGCAACGGTGTTGAGCGAGTCGAAGGGCAATGCTGAGCCTTCTTCTCCGCTCAACACAGCCGTTTTTCCGCGCGCTGAGGAAATTCGGATGGTAGCTTTGGGTGAGAGTTGCTCCGTCGGGAAACTTCAGAAACCGTACGGAAACAGCGGGGAAAATGCTCAGCTGGATCATTTAACCGCTGAACCTCACCATCTGTCGCCTGGTGTCAGGGCTGGGCCTTCGAAAGAAGGAGTGCCTTTGGTAGCTTTCCGGGATAACCGCATGAGTTGTACCAATCCGACACCATACTCTGAGCTACAGCTGTCTTCGGACAGCTGCAGAGTACCGGTTACTTACGTAGAGAGACGTAGTATTCCGGAGACTTTGTATAGTGCAGCTTCACTCCTGCCTATGCATAGTCAACCTGGGTTTTGTTGGGCTGAGCAACAAAACCCAAATACCGAGGCACGTCAGGTCACCGGGCAACCGGAGAGGAGTCATTCGTTAATGACGCGACCTTTCACCAGTCAGTCCGGGTTGGACTGGACTGGGCCAGTCAGTCACGTTGCCATGACTAGACCAGGTAGTCGCTCACGTATCTGTGATGCGACAGGGCAAAGGTCCGATTGCAAGGACCCAGCCAGGCAAAAGGTTGATCGATTAGCACCGATTCATCCTGGCAGTCAGACTATCTTAATTGATTCGACGACTAGCCAAAATCGCGCGCATGGAGACATGCCGCATCAGGTCAGTAGCCCATTTCGTTATGGTGCTACGGGCCAATCGGTCACGCCTGTGAATACGACACAAACACCAGTGTCTTATGTAAACACAGGCCAACCGAGTAGTAGGGCATTTTTCAATGCCTCGTCTACACTGCCAGACGACTGTGTAAACATGGCGCGTCTAGGCACGGGTTCTGTGGTGATAGACCGAATTGATGCTAATTATCGATCGATCTCTGCTCCACTACAGAATCAGAATAATTTAAAGCCTGGTGTTGCACCGGGTTCGATTATTCCTCTGTCTTCCATCGGGTATGGGGGTTACGGAAAATCTTTTTCTTCCCCTGGAGGGACAGTGTATGTCGCAAGACAATATGCTGCTCCTCAATACCAGCCACCGGTCCATAATATGGAACCGGTCGGTGTTAGACAGAGTTCAACGGCCTACCGGGATCAGCATTACCCATCTCATGGGAATTCACTGCTCTCGGGGGGACACCTACTTGATAGGCAGTCCGATTATAGGCAACCTCGGGATCAGAATACATTGCGTCATTCTGTGAACGAGAGGTCGAAACCGTCCCATACGGTTAGTTCGGCCCCGGCAGAAGATTTTGTACGGCCGCCCTCTGCTGCGGAGAGGGGGCCTGCTTCACAAAATCTTCGGCAGAACATGGATTATTCTGAATTATCCATGTCTGAGTCGGACATTGATCTACCGGTTGGAAGACCGAGTGGTCAACCTCAGAGGAGTACACGCAACCCTACATCTTCGTCTAACGATGATGAGGGAAATAGGTCTCCTTCCGATGAGGAGCCAGCTGTAGAGCGTTGGTCTTTTCAGCAGGCTATTGACGAAGTATTTCGGGTGGTGCCGAATGCTTTATGCCCTAAGGTTGACGCTCCCCCACGTCGGAAAAACCTTTCGAGCCTAGAGGAACTGAATGTACAGGCTTTTACGCCAGTGCAATTACTTCCTCAAGCTAACAACTTGGGCAGGTTGTTAGACCAATTGCAGTCGACCAGGTCTCTAGAGGCTTTGCCTTCAGGCTGGTCGGTCCCAGTACCCATTTCTAAGGAATGGGTCAATCCTAAAGCGTATTCCACGTCTAAGGAGTTCTTCCCTGTCAAAGTGCCAGCTTTAGACGGGGATGCAGCTAAACTGGGGTTAACTGCACCCGCTTCTGTTCAAGTCTCTTCTAAGACTCTAGAGAAGTGGGAGGCCAGAGCAAGACTGGGTGTAATGGTGTCATCTCATGACAACCATTTCGCAGTCGCTCTGTCTTTGTTGTTAAAAGAGGAGAATATCTCTAGCCTAGGGGCTAACAGAATTCTCGAAGCTTTCGACACAGGCAACAGGCATCTCATGGCACTGAATCTTCAGACCGCCACAGAGATACTGTCCATGAGGAGGGACGCAGTGCTAGCTGCTCCTAACTCATTGCTAAGTGCTAGCAAGGACAGCCTGAGGGCCGCACCATTGGAGTCGAAACAACTCTTTGATGGAAGGATTGCTGCAGTGACGGTTGCTGATGCGTCAGAACAGTCTCGACGCCTTTCGGCGAACGCAGCTAAGGCTTTTGCGCAGGGCCAGAAACGTTCAGCGTATTCTGCGAATGTGGGTACTTCTAAGAAACCCAACCCAGCAAAGAAGCCAAAACGGGATGTAAAGGCGTTTCAGCCTAAACAAACCCCTTCCACGGGTCAAAAAGCGGCTAAACCGAAGCGCCCTTATCAGGGTACTAAGCATCGGCAGCCCGCTAGAGTTAACACGAACCCGAAGCCGCAGCCCTAGGGATTCGCTCCTCTCTATGACAATCCCAAGGTCGGAGATTGCAGTCGGGGGCCGCCTGTCATTTTTCACGGAGGAGTGGGAAAGTATCACAGAGGATCGTTGGATTTTATCTGTGATACAGGAAGGGTATCTGATTCCCTTCATTTCCCCCCCTCCTCTGACAAGCGTGCCGATCGACATGTCATCACGTCATCCGGCCATGTCGGAGGTGATTTCATCACTTCTGAAAAAGAATGCCATAGAGAGGGTTCTCAACCCCAATTCTCGGGGTTTCTACAGCCGTCTTTTTCTTGTTCCGAAGAAAGACGGCAGGTGGAGACCGGTTATAGATTTATCTGCGCTAAATCTATTGATTCCGGTCGAGAAATTCAAAATGGAGTCGACCCGCTCCATCCGAGTAGCAATTCGGAAAGGCGACTGGGCGGTCTCTCTAGATCTAACAGACGCCTATTATCACATCCCGATAGCTTCCTCCTCGAGGAAATACCTTCGGTTTGTGATAGAGGGAGAAGTGTTCCAATTCAGGGCTCTTCCCTTCGGCCTCAAGTCCGCCCCTCGAGTGTTTACGAAGATAATCAGTGTTGTGGGAGCCTACCTTCGCAGGAAAGGACCCCAACTTCTTCAATACTTCGACGATTGGCTTCTCCACAGGACGGATCGTGTACTTTTACTTCACGATCTGTCCCTAGCCTGGCGGACCATTCTGCGATTGGGTTTAATACCCAACACGCAGAAGTCGGAATTAATTCCGTCAAAGAGGTTCACGTTCGTGGGTATGACGTTTCTCACCGACTTAGCGGTAATTCAAGTACCTTCGGACAGAGTCGATTCTCTTTTACAGAAAATCGGTCTCGCACTGGAACAGGCTGCGGTAACAGCCCGATCCATGCTGTCACTTCTGGGTTCCCTGAGTGCAGCAGCCGACCTAGTCTTTCTAGGAAGGCTCCACATGCGACCCCTTCAGTTTCTTTTTCTGTCCCGGTGGCGTCCGTCTGTGGACTCACTGGATCAGGAGATAGCTCTGACGGATTTCTTCAAGTCCCACCTTCGGTGGTGGCTGGATCCGTTAATCTATCAGCAAGGGGTACCCTTACTCACACCACCTCCGGACCTGTACCTATTTACAGATGCCAGTGCTGCGGGTTGGGGAGCTCATTTAGAGCCGCAGGGCCTAACAGCCCAGGGCATGTGGACAGCGGAGGAGAAGTGTTTTCACATAAACAACTTGGAACTGAGGGCAGTCCTGCTAGCCCTCAATCAGTTCGCTGCCTCCGTTGCGAACAAAACTGTTTTGTTGTCGACGGACAATACTACTGTTGTGTCGTACATTCGCAGGCAAGGAGGAACGCACTCCCATCTTCTCTTTTTAGAGACTTGGAAGTTACTCCTTTGGTGTCAGGCGACGTCGTTAGTACTTCTAGTAAAACACGTCCCAGGTCGTCTAAATGTCTTAGCAGACAGTCTATCCCGCCAGAACAAAATTCTTCCGGCGGAATGGACATTGAACCAGAGTGTGTTGAACTCAGTGTTCATGCGGATCGGGACACCCCTGGTGGATCTTTTCGCCACCAGAGTCAATCATCGGCTGCCACTTTATGTATCCCCGATGTACGATCCTGCAGCTTGGGCAGTGGACGCACTGACCCTCGATTGGAACCTCCTGTTCGGGTATGCGTTTCCCCCGTTCATACTGGTTCCGATCGTACTTCAAAAGGTTCTTCGCTCGCAACAGTGCAAAATACTGTTGATAGCACCCTGTTGGCCCCAGAGGTCGTGGTTCAGCGACCTCCTGGCCTGTCTCTCGGCAAATCCAATACGTCTTCCTATTCGAGAAGACGTACTGTTTCAGCAACCAGGTCGGCGTCTTCATCCCAACCTGGCAATGCTACATCTTCACGCCTGGACATTATCAAGCGTTCTGTCAGAGAGAGAAACTTTTCTCAAAAAGTTGCCTCTCGTATTGCACAATCAAGAAGACGATCCACTAGAATCGTTTATGATTCCAAGTGGAGAGTTTACTCAGATTGGTGTGGTACAAGGTCGGTCAATCCGGAGTGTCCCTCTGTAACTCGGATTGCCGATTTCCTTCTTTTTCTTTTCGAAGAAAAACAACTGGCAATTAGTACGGTGAAAGGCTACCGTTCTATGTTATCGAACACGTTTAAGTTCATTGGGGGAGAGAGTATCGGTTCAAATCCGTTTCTCTCGGAACTTATACGCTCGTTCGAATTAGAGAAACCCGTTTGTAGGAGTTTAACTCCAAAATGGGATTTGTCTTGCGTCCTTTGGTCGCTTACTAGAGCTCCATACGAGCCTCTAGTATCGGCGTCTTTAAAGTTTCTAACTTATAAAACCGTCTTTCTTTTAGCTTTCGCTACAGCTCGTCGAAGGAGCGAATTACATGCTCTTTCAGTAGAAACAGGGCACATCAGATTCAATGAGTCTGATGGCTCTTTTACTCTACTCTGTCAACCGGGGTTCCTGGCTAAAAACCAGTTACCTTCGGTTTCACCTTCGCCGATCACAGTTCCCAGCCTTTCGGCGACCTGTGGTCCTTCTGATTCCGACAGAACCCTTTGTCCCGTTAGGTCTCTTAAGCATTATCTTAAGAGAGTTGAAGGGACTCGGGGTCGGAGAAAGAGGTTATTTCTTCCTCTTATAGGTTGTAAAGATATTTCGGCGGCATCTATTTCCCGCTGGATATCTATTACTATAAAATTAGCTTATAAAGACCTGTCTAGTCGAGATCTCTCGTTTCTGCGGATTCGTCCGCACGAGGTTAGAGCTCTCTCTACAAGTTGGGCATTCTCTAATAATGTTCCTCTTGAAGAGATTCTTCAAGCGGCAGTATGGAAGTCGCAATCTACCTTTTCGTCTTTCTACTTACGTTCTATGGCTAGTCAGTCAGATAACTTGTTCTCTCTGGGTCCCCTTGTGGCTTCTCAGCGAGTTGTTCGCTAATTATTATAATCCAACACATAAATAAAGTGAATACTGATTGAAACTGTATTCAATCTCCACTATCACTTTATACTACCGTTGGAATCAAGTATGTTTGTTCTGAAAAATATGGAATAATATACTACTACGTACCTGGAACGACAGTAAGTATTGGTCGAACCTCCCGTCCTATGCTACGAAGTCATCAGGTATTAAATGACTGGTAATGTATTTTTGATATAAAAATGAAGTTTTTTAAAGTAAAACATATTTTTATTAGAAAATACTTACCAGTCATTTATAGAGTCCCACCTCCCAGCCCCGCGTCGTCACCAATACTTAACGGTGAATGAAAAGTGACTACCCGCTCACGTGCGCGCCTGTACTTCCGGGCGGCCGTGTATGTCACGGATACGTGAGGGATATGCTAACGTGGGCGTTTTTTTTGGATAATTAAGGTGTATAGAGATGATATATCAGGTATTAAATGACTGGTAAGTATTTTCTAATAAAAATATGTTTTACTTTAAAAAACTTCATTTCAACATTGATGTGCTGCACAGGCCTCAAAAGTTGTCTATGTTTAGGACAACTTTTTATTACAAATTGTTTTACTGTTTGTTGACCTCTTTTCTCTCTCTTTTATAGGCTGTGAAATTAGCTTCATCAAGAAAAACGACAGGAAAGGAAACAAGAATGACCTGAAAGGACTTTTTTTTAGCTGATCCACAAGGAAACGAAATCAATCCCAAGGAATCTATCAGAACATAATTTGTAAAGATTTATCCCAGAATAAAAATGTGAAATAACATTGACTGGGCGCTAAGTTGGCGACTGCGAGTTCCCGTAATTTCCTGATCATATCGGTGGAAAAAAGGGGGGAAATTAGATTTTTTTTTTATCCGAATTTGGAGTGGAAGAATCACGAGCCTACTTGTCTCCTTGCTCCAAGATGGTGGAGGGATTCACGTCTGGAACATGAAACGACATAAACGAAAATAAACACAAGAATTTCTCTTTTCTCGTCTCTTAATTATAAAAGTGCCGATATGTGGTCTATTGGATTCGAAGGATGATTCTATTGAAGTCCGCCTTGCGATGATTTGTTTTGAGAAGTTGATTTATGGGATGGAATTATTTGTGTTGTGATATCAAACTGTGTTGCGTTTTCCCGTGTCTCAAAGAGGGAAGTTCTTTTTTTGTTTTTTGATTCAATTTAAGGATTTTCCTTTTGATAATCATGTAGCCCTCTCTAGTTTTACTGGGTACAAGGAGACGAAGACAATTAAAGTGTGGTGTGCCGAGATTTTTGTTTTGTTGAACGAGACCCCATTATACCATCGGATATTTTAATAGTGCTAGGATAAATAGCATTGACTTTTTTCAATTGAAATTTTAGACTTTGTTTTAATGTTAAACTATTGAGGGAAATTTGAATTTTTAATGTGATAGAAATGATCATTGATTTAATTTTATAAAAAAAAATGGTGAAATAGGATCCCAATGGTTATGTAAGATCCATTATTTGATTAACCAATGGAACAAAGCATTGTAGAACAAGTTTCAAGTTTTAAAGAGGAACCAAATAATTGTTTCAACAATTTGCTCAATATTGTTTTGTATACTTTATAACTGACAAGTTTTCTCAAGGATTTTAATTTTGTGTCACATGATTTAGAATGAGAATGAAGCCTGGAGTTCTGCGTTGTCATGGAAACTATTTACAAGATGTGGGAGTTTGCCTGATTCTATTACACATTTGGATTTTACCTTTGGTCTTGGGTAAGTTATAAATCTTTAAGGTATTTCCTACTTTATTAAACCCTCCCATCCCCTTATTTGGACATCTCTGCTGCAGTCGAAGTTTTGAAAACATTGTGGCAAAGAAGACTTTGCTCCTGAGCAATTAATTTCTCTATTTGTCACAATGTTTTCAATTTAATTAAATAATTGTTCTTTCTTTCATAAAAAGCTTCTATAGTTTAATTTAACTTAACATTTTGAAGACTTTATCAGCGAAAAGTAATAATTGGAGCATTATGACTGACTGGCTGGTGTGAGGATAAATGGACCAGTAGAACTTGTAACTTTATACCTAGAAAAACACATGATATAACTGAAGAATTGTTGAAACTGGCATAAAACACCAAACAATCAATTCAGGTGCATCAGTTGCAATTAGACAAGAGTTTAAAGAATAAGCACTTGCTGCAAAGGTATCTTATTCTTACTGTCTCAAGGTACTGGCTAAATGACATTAACCCTTTCCCTCATACGGCAATTCTGCAGCAGACGACTTTGAATTCTTTTTGTCAAAACATAGAAAATCTCCATAATTGAATGGATAACCTATGACAAAACGTGGAAAACATTGCGGCAAAAGGAGAAATTGCACGTTTTGTGCAATTTCTTCTTTTGTCACTATGTTTTCCAAAAGCTGTCTGCTGCAGAGGCGTCCGAAAGCGTTTATATGAGGGAAAGGGTTTAAGTTGTAGATGCTCCGCAAAACACTATTCATTCATGCTGTCTAAGTAAGGGTAAGGGAAAAGCCAGAGCTTTGATGTATGAATGAGGCAGTAAAATTTTGACAAATTTTTGGCCCGGAATTCTTCAATTAAGTGGATAGTTTATTCTGATAGTTTACTCTGACATAAACCATCTGCCGTACTAATACAGCCATAGATTTACGTCCCCGCCAGATAAGAGGGAGTGAACGGGTCTTTTTACCCACAATATTTCTCTTATTACTCGACAAATTTCTATGTTGTGGGTACTTGAAAGAATCATTTCACTGAGAGTGAGACGATTCTTTTGAGTACCCACAACATAGGTTTTGAATGTCAAATAAGGATTTTAGAACATGAAATAGCCCCATTTCTCTGTCCTGGCAGGCAAAAATCTGCAATTTTACAGATGGACCAGTTCCTTGTTCATCATGCTTTGAGGCTCGAGTGGTTAGTGTATCCCGGGGTTTGATCCCAAGTTTGGCAAATCAAATTTCCTAGCTTAACCCTTTCCCTCATAGAAAAATTCTGCAGCAGACGACTGAACATATTTTGTCAAAAAATAGAAAATCTCTATAATTGAATGGATAACCTATAGATGACAAAAAGTGGAAAACATTGTGGCAAAAGGAGAAATTGCTCGTTTTGAGCAATTTCTTCTTTTGTCACTATGTTTTCAAAAAGCCGTCTGCTGCAGAGGCGTCAGAAAGCGTCTATATGAGGGAAAGGGTTAAGTAATGCTTTGTTTACCCAGGGATCATGAATATGACTGTGAAATTTTACTGTGATATCACTGAAATAATGTTGAAAACGTGCTTATTAGTTATTGCAGGCTACAAATGATGTTCCTTTCAATTCTCTCATTGTTAAGAACTGCATGGGTTATATATAAATTTACCCTGTGTGTTCTGTTTTCAAACTTTCAGGTTGATAATCCAGGGGTTGTGAGTTTGAACCCCAGCTTGTCCAACATTCTTCCCAATGTTTGGTAAATAAATGTAGCACATCAGAGTTCTAAATAATGGGCTTTTTGCATGTTTTAAAATCCTTATTTGACCGTATAACCCTATGTTGTTGGTGCTCAAAAGAATTGTCTCATTGAGACGATTCTTTTGAGTACCCACATCATATGGTTTGGTTGGATGACAAGAGAGATATTGTGGGGAAAAGAGCTGTAAACGCCTCCTTATATGGACCTCTAGCACATAACAAAAGGTACATGTTCAAGCACTTCAAGTCAATGACATTCTGTGTTCGTAATTAATTTCAAAGGCCACATATAGAAAACGTTTGTTTTTTTATGTGTTTGAAGGTGGGTTTCATGTAGAAGATAATAAATAGTTATTGCTCTGTAAAGTAGAAACATTTTCCCTGCAAATGGCAAGGAAAACCAATTTGAGAATAATTGTGGAGATATTGAGGAAAACTAATGTCACAACCAAAAAGGTACCCTGCCTATAATAAAACTGAATATGGGCACCGGGATCTCAATATAGGGTGCATATTTCTCCCTTTTGACCCCCTTTTGACCCTTTCCCACTTACAGGCGCAATTGAATGCAACTGCAGTAAACAACTTTTGTAAACATAGTGACAGAATTAGAAAATGCTCATAATGAGCTATTACCCAAGTGTATTCAATTTTATCAAATAATTATATGGTTCTTTCATTCTTAGAGATTTTCAATAATTTTGCCTAAATGTTTTCAATGTCGTCTGCTGCAATTTGTTGTAATCAGACCAATTAAGAGTGAGAGTATTATTCAGTCTATTTGGATAAATTTTGTGTACAGTTTTGCCAAAGTCTTCATAGTCTAAGCCCAATTATTATAGAATACATGTTGATTAAAACGATTAAAACATGCTGAATATGAGAACATGGAATTGTCATTTGTCAGTCAAACCTATGTAAAAACTTTAACTACACACAGTTTTGCAAAAATCTTCATACTGCATACTACAATATAAATCTTGATAAAAATTCTGACATTAAAAAGCCTGGATGTATTTTTGGTACACTTAAATATTCGGTAAATGCTTGTTGAGACAGGAAAAAGCAGTCCCGAAAACACGATGCGCATTGTAATGGCTGGCCCACAGTACCTTTGTGTCATTGACAATGCATTGGAAGACAGACAGTCTTACCACCTGCTAGCGGAACCTATATATCCCTTTCCTACTTGCAGATGCATTTTTATGCCATTGCAGCAGACATCTCGGGTGTTTTTGGTAATTTGGGGAACATGACCTAGATACCCATTGAATTGGGAATTTTTGCGTCTTTTTTTGGCAAAATTGGGAACTTTTTCATAAATAATAATTATGCTTCTGTGGTACCTGGATAAATATATATTAAACCTGGATTGTATGTCTTTGTGAATAGAAGCTCGTATGTAAGGGAAATAACATTTTGTTAATATTTTCTTCTTTGTTTCCTTTTTTTTCGTCTCGATTTTTTTTAAAACTTTGATTGGGAATTTTTATTGAAAAATTGGGGAAAAACATTGCCATTGGGAACATGAACGTTTACTGGCTATAAAAAATTACAAAAAAAAAACCTGCATCTTTTAGAAACATTGTGGCATGACACATCATAATATTGTAAATGAGGATTTCTTATTCCTCCATTGGCATTACTTAAATAATAACTTTGTTGTTGCCAAACTGTCTCCCCTTGAAACATGTTTTCAGGGTTTAGTTGATGGAGAATTAACGTTGAAAAGGTGACATAAATAAGTAAGTGGCAATGAAATAAGGTTTTAACCCTTTCCCTCATATAGACGCCTTCTGACGCCTATGCAGCAGACGGCTTTTTGAAAACATAGTGACAAAAGAAGAAATTGCACAAAACATGCAATTTCTCCTTTTGCCACAATGTTTTCCACTTTTTGTCATAGGTTAATTATCCATTCAATTAGGGATATTTTTTATGTTTTGACAAAATACGTTCAAAGTCGTCTGCTACAGAATTGTTGTATGAGGGAAAGGGTTAAGAACATTAAATTTGCACCTTAATTAGAAGTCTGTATGCAGGATCATCAGCATCTATGTACCATTTGAAAGCCCCTGTGTATTTTAGTGTTTACTAATTGTTTTCATCCACAGTTCTAAACTGCATGTCATAAAAAAACTTTTTGACAGTCTCTAACCCTATTTTGTGGGAACTCAAAACAATGGTCTCAATCAGAATACCCATCATAACATTTGGTTGGATAATAAAAAAGATTGTAAGTAAAATAGCTGTACACCCCACGTTATCTGAACCTTTGTAGATCTGGGTTAAGTTCCACTAACAATGTATATCCTGGCTCTCTAAGACCACACAACATCACAGGTGATTTTCTGGCTACATTCCCACATAGGCTATGGACCCCGTTGACATATGACACAAATGGAAAAGAACAAATTGCTGAGCCATTATTCAAACCTAGGCTATGACCCTTGAATGAGAAGCAGTCATTTTTTACCAACTGGGCAATTACAGCTTGAGGAAATAAATCTAGCTCTGGCCCTTGAACATGATAATACACCTATAACCTAGAGGTTTGTGAAAATAGCATAAGTGATATAGAGCCCTTTCCCACATACAACACATCAGCAACAGACGTCTTTGAAAAACACATAGGCAAAAATATAGGAAACCTTAAAAATGAAAGTTGTCTTTGAAATAACCTGGGCAAAAATACGGGAAATCTTAAAATGAAAGTGAATTATTATTTTTTTAAAAAAAATAACGCACAAGAAGAAATTGATCTTCATGCGCAATTTCTTTTGTCACATCTATATGTGGAAAAGGGTTAAAATAGATATAAGCATTAATAGCTATAAGCATAAATCACTTTTTATGATCTACAGACAGTATGGAGAGAAAATACTGGTTTATTATTATCAAAGTTTGGCCAACAACCTGTTTGCCCATCCACAGGGGCCCATCTTTGTTTGTGTCTGATTGTACCAATTAACTCACTAAATTGCTAAATTGCCCACACCTGAATAAAGATACAGAAGAAATTACTACCAAGTTTTTTTTGTGTATCTCACTTTCTTTTTTGATCTCCTATTTGTTTCTGTTGATTTAACCCTTTCCCTCATACAACAATTCTGCAGCAGACGACTTCTCTAATTGAATGGATAACCTATGACTAAAAGTGGAACACATTGAGGCAAAAGGAGGAATTGCTTGTTTTGAGCAATTTCTTCTTTTGTCACTGTTTTCAAAAGGCCGTCTGCTGCAGAGGCGTCAGAAAGCGTCTATATGAGGCAAAGGGCTAACTTTTGTATTTTTCCTGGTTTAAATCTTCCCACATGCATTCCTATTTTGAAAAATATATGGCAGATGACATTTGAAGACATTGTGGAACGAGGAGTAATTACGCATTAGGTGCAATTTCTGCTTTTGCCAAATGTTTTCAAATTTATCCAGTAATTGTACTCTCATTTATCGCCCTGATCATCCTGATGTTCCAAATTTGTGCAAAGATGTTTTCAAAGTCGTCTGCTGCACATATATATTGGAAAGGGTTGAATTTAATTTACTTTTACCATATTACCACAGGTCAAACAACCCTTCAGTAACAGACTCATCAAAGAACTTTGAAGTATCCTGTTGGATCATATTGGAAGTGTTTTGAAAACAAACATCATAATATTTAGATAACATGTATCAGGTTCTAGATCTACAACAAAATGCCAAATACTACCCCTTTATGAGTGGCAACAACATAGGGTTTTATTAACCCTTTCCCACATATTGACGCTTTCTTATGCCTCTGCTGCAGACGACTTTTGAAAACATTGCGACAAAAGGAGGAATTGCTCAAAACAAACAATTTCTCCTTTTGCCAACGTGTTTTCAACTTTATTCAATTATTATGCTATATTATTTATAGAGATTTTCACATGTTTTCAAAGTCTAGATTTTCTGTATCTATATGGGAAAGGGTTAAGCTGATCTATACAAACAGAGATAACATTTGAGAAATTGTTCCGCCCTATCTCAAGTTTTATCTAGAGACTTAAGAACAGAAGAAATTACAACCGAAAGGTTGTTATGTATGGTTTGAGCCAGCACCATAAGAAAATTTAAGTTCTAGAGTATTAAATGCAAAAACGACTTTTACGACTGTCAACAACTAAGGGTGTTATTGTACCGTTAAATACAGAGATGAAGTTTGAGAAATTGTTCCAGCTTATCTCAAATTTTATCTGGAAGAATAGAAACGTTATTATCCCCATGTGTGATGTATGTTTGCTGCTGATTCGTGTTATTGATATACCCTGTGATAAAATGCTGACTCATGATTGGTTAATTAATTCAGACTGGTTTTATACTTCATTTCACAACCTCAGACTGGTTTTATTTCTCACAAATTCACATCTATGTACATATTCCTGTCAGTGGGGAAATAATATTTTTGAAACCCAAAATGAATAATATCAACAGAAAGCAATAATTATTATGCCACCTTTGAAGAAGAGGGGGTATATAATTAGTCGCCGGGCAGAAGCCCGCGACTTCTATTTTTAATAGCTTTTCGGAAATCACATGGGAGGAGGGATAATTATTGGAAAGAAACACATTAAGATGTTTTGAACATATTACAATTGTGTTTGTTTAAAAACACTAAGTAATGACACATCTAAAATGGAATAAACATTTCGATGTTTTAGGTATTTTTAGTTTCATTTTGTTGACTTGCATTTAAGTGTTTTTGTCTTATTTACGAAGACAAATGTGGTCCCTGCTAGACTTGCAACCAACTGCTATATGTCAATATTGAGATATATTGAAATAAAAATCACGTCAAATTCTACTTTCAATAGTAATGTTAACTTACTGAATGTTATTTTCATGTTCAAAAATATGTCTTGATTTGTGAAGAATTCATTTGATAATGTTAACTCGTGTATATCTAAAATATGAACTGTTTCTAACCTAGAACTGTTGATTACGTCACTACCGAGTACCGCCCGCATAGATTTGTAAATTTTGCACACGCTACTATATACTACTGTACTTACTGTGTGTGCGATAACCAATGAAAAGCTGGATTTGCACGCGATACATTTTACAACAAAAACGTGCGTCGCTTACACTCATACGATGGGCTGAATATGCACAATGACACACACACACTTGTATAGTTTCCCATGAACATAAACTGGTAACAGAAACAAAAATAAGAAATAATTTGTGAAAATATGTCTCAAATATAAGCCTGTTTATCGGTCGTGAACGTCGAAACGCCTTTTTCTCAGTTTGTGACCTAGTTTCATATTGCCAAAATGTAAACAAAGCGAAGTGACCGGAAGTAAAATGTAAACTTAGAAAAGTGACTAGGTTATGCAGACAAAAAATGTCGCACAACAAATTGATTTTTCTTAAACGTCACGAAACGAATGCATGGATCGAATGTAGGAGAAAGAAAGATAATATAGAAATGCTTTTCTCTCTCGAATGCAGTGGAATAAAACATGCACTAAAGCTTTGCCTGATTTTTTATTCACTTTCTTCGATGTCTGACACTACGACTCGATGAAAACCTGACACGAGGGTAAACATTTCGAAAGAATGCTCAAACACCTTATTACAGATAGATAGCTAATATTACACACTTAAAAATATTACACACTTAAATGATTAAATATATGTGATATTAAATGTTGAAACAAATTAAGAGAAGAACAAACTCTGATAAACAATAGATTTAGAAATAAAGAAAATCTGCTCTTTCGCACCCAATTAATTTCATACTTGCCACATATATTGTATGCATCAACGATTTAGATAAACAATTTAGCTGTTATATTGTTACAAGTGTGGTCTACTTGTGAAATAATTAGTATTAAAAAGGAGGAAGTTCATGTCTTCAGCAATTTAACCGTTTTCTCAATGTTTTAAGCGATTAAAGGTTTTCATTGTTGCTTCAGACATGGAAAGGGTTTAATAGCTTTTTATTGCATGTAGATTTAAAACCCAAAATGTATTAATTTGTTTGTTTTTTTTTGACAAATACAAAACATCCAAAATCCTGACCAAAAGAAATCCTGAAATTTGTAGATCTATGTGGAATTTCAAAAATCCTGGAATTAATCCTTATGAAAACATTATGTGTATGTTTAGACTAATGAAAGTCAAGACTACATGTGTGTTAAAAAATAAATCAATGCAGTCTTTTCCGGCGACATTGATGCCTTGCATCAACTTTCTCTTGTATATATATATATTGCTTTTCACATGTCGGTTGGTAGGTCTGTAGACTAAAGCTTGTCCAAGTGATAATTAAACTCAACAATGCCTGGACCTTTGGTCCTCAAACCTGACTTGGAGGTTGGGCCTGATCAGTAGATGGCCCCTATTGATTTTGAGGTCAAAGGTCAAAGTCACAGTTATTATTGAATACAGAATTTAAATTTGTGTACTGCTGAAATGCAACTTTAAAATTACAACTTTGAAAACTAGTAGCTCTAGAATTTGTTAACCCTTTCCCTCATATAGACGCTTTTTGACGCCTCTGCAGCAGACGGCTTTTTGAAAACATAGTGACAAAAGAAGAAATTGCACAAAACGTGCAATTTCTCCTTTTGCCACAATGTTTTCCACTTTTTGTCATAGTAACCCATTCAATTATGGAGATTTTCTATTTTTTGACAAAATACTTTCAAAGTCGATCTTCTGCTTCAGAATTGTCGTATGGAGGAAAGGGTTAATGAGCAACTATTAATGTCAGTGAGAAAATTATGATTAATACATAACTGTGAACATGTGTGGAAAAAGCAGATCTCATTCTATCGTCTTTTTTTTCCACCTTCAAGTTGAATGAACAGCTATTTTAAAAAAAAGAGAGCATGAATTACTAGTAAAATGATCAGAACGGCCCTGTAGTGTAGAGATAGAGAGTCCCCCTCTGTGCGGGAAGTCCACAGTTTGATCCCCGGCTAGTTCATATCAAACACTTCAAAAATGGTAGAAAGGGCTTGACCTCTAAGTCATTGACATTCAGGATTGTGGAGTTATTAGGATAATGATTGACTGCATGGTGTCAGGATAAATGGACCATTAATTACCAGGGAAATGAAGTGATATGAACAAAAATTGTTGTGAGTGCTGTAAAACACCATGCAAACAAATACAATTAACCCAGACAGGTTCAATTAAAACTGTAAAAATAGACTAGCTGTATTCTATTCTATGGATTGAACTGTCACTGAGTATGTAGAGTATATTTAACCCTTATTCCACATACAACAAATTTGCAGCAGACAGACAACTTTAAAACCATGTAGGCAAGAAAAATATTTTTATAATTTAATATTTATATAATTATAATGGTAGAACAGAGTTGAAAACAGTGTAAAAATTGCTTCTTTTGCCGCACTGTTTTTCAAATGTCATCTGCAGTATGAAACATCTGCAAAGAGTATATGTATGTGGGAAAGAGATAAAAGAATGATTTGCCGGGTAATTAATCATGAGTGTATTACATCCACTTGGATTAATCATGATTAATCTACAATTACTGGATTGTTGTAACTTATAATGTCTATCTGACATGATTGGTTACAGCTGGACCGGTTTATCCCTTTCCCACATGCAGACGCATTTTGACGCGATAGCAGCAGACGACTTTTGAAAACATTGTGGCCAAAGGTGAAATTGCTCATGATGAGCAATTTCCCCCTTGGCCACAATGCTTTCAACTTTATTTAACAATTAAGCAATCTTTTATGGAGATTTTTCAGGTTTTTGTCACATAATGTTTTCAAAGTCGTCTGCTACAGATTTGTTGTATGTGGGAAAGGGTTAAATATGCTCCATCAGTTTGTGTTTGCTCGCTCTTGATTATGTCATTTGTGTTTGTATACCAATCAATCAATATGAGGGAAAGAACTAAATTGTTACATTGTCAGACAATGTATACAATTTAGTTCTTTCCCTCATATTCATATGAATAATCTGCTGCAGACGACTTTGAAAATGTCTGTCAGAGCAATAATATGGAAAATTTCTATAAATGAATTCACGAGTATAGTATTGATAGAGTTGAAAACATTGTGGCAATTAAAAGGAGAAATTGCTCATTTTGAGGGAATTCTTCTTTTTCCACAAGAATTATTTTCTACAGTCCTTTGCAGCAGATGTGTCAAAATGCTTCTTCATGTGGGTAAAGGTTAGCTCTAGAAAGTTTGATCCCATCATGGGTGATCTAGCTTGGGCTAGATTAGCACTTGGTTGTCACACAGGGAGCCGGTGACTCCTGAGACTGCATAATAATTAAAGATCTGTTTTAAAACAGAAAAATCAGAAATCTGAAAGAAAAGAAAAAATCTAATTCTCTGGTTAACCCTTTCCCAAAATACAATAATTCTGCAGCAGATGTACGTCTCTGCTAGATGACTTTGAAAATGCATGGACAATCTGTAATTTATTATTGAATGCATAAATTTGAAAACCTTGTTGCGAAAGGAGAATTTGATCATTATGAGCACATTTTATAAAGAGTTCTGCTGCAGAGTCGTCAAAAAGTGTCTGTATGTGGGAAAGGGTTAAGTCTTTTCCCTCGTCTTTTCCCTCGTATAACTTTTCCCACATACAACAAACGTGTTAAACATATTTATTTAGGCAATTTAACTCTGGAAAATCACTATGACCATTTCAGTAGAGCAGTGGGAAGGGGGAGACATAAATCTGTATATATATATATACATCATGGTTATGATATACTGACATCACATCATAGAGTTAACTAAAATGTTTTCAAAGATGTCCGCTGCAGATTTGTTGTATATGGGAAAAGGTGTAGTTACCATAATATATTTTATTACTTTCTTTACCTTCAATGATAGTAAAATTATGCTTGTTTTTTTGGCCATCAATTTCAAGGTGAGTTTTTTTGCTGTTCAGGACATCTTTGACAGATTGAATATTATATTTTTAACCCTTCCCCACATACATTAAATCTGCAGCAAATGAAAGGATAATTATCCAATAGAATTGAAAATGTTGAAATTGCATGCTCATCATATTCTGCCACAATGTTTTTAACCCTTTCCCTCATACGCCAATTCTGCAGCAGATGACTTTGAACGTATTTTGTCAAATAATAGAAAATCTCTATAATTGATTGGATAACCTATGACTAAAAGTGGAAAATATTGTGAAAAAAGGAGAAATTTTTCGTTTTGAGCAATTACTTTTTTTGTCACTATGTTTTCAAATAGCCGTCTGCTGCAGAGGTGTCAAAAAGCGTCTGTATGAGGGAAAGGCAGTGCTCTCATTAAGGGCCAATTCCAGGAATTTTTGAAATTCCTGGTCAAAATTTTAGGAATTTTTGTCAGAATTCTGGAAGTTTTGTATTTGTCGTTAACAGGAATGCTTATTTATTTATTTACTTTTATTAAATAAAATAAATTGTAAAAGGAGAAATTATGTTTCTTATGTCATTGATACGTGTGTCATAACTGGGACGTTTTGGTTACACATCTATTTAAACAAAAATAAATGTTTGTTTTTTTGATTTTAATAACTATGACAAAGCAATGGGTCGTTTGAAATATACATCTATTTAAACAAAAATAATAGTGTTTATTTATTTGATTTTATTAATGATGACAACCGGTAAAGCTTTGCTGGCAATGTCAACAAAAAGTCCAGGCCGAATAGGGGGTGAGTGGTTCGCTAATTTCTCTCGAACAATTCAGCTGTTAATCGCGGGAAATGTCAGTATCAAGATATGGCAGAGAAGCATAAAGTCGTCTTACTAATATCTATCAAATCTGCACTTTCAATGCCCTCAAATTCTGCTTCAGAGTCGAAATTTCGAAAAATGTCGGCCAAAAAATATTTTACATCCGCCATTTTGGAATCTCGGAAAGTACCTCTTCAGAATAGATTGATGACGTATTTATTATTTCAATTCTAACCAATCAAATTCATTATTCGGGGAGGAATCCATTAGGAACGAGGCTGCATATTTTCCAAGTAGTTATGCATACAGAATATATAAATAACTTCCAATTTATAGTTTCCGAAGTGATAATCGGTATAAATCATCAACAAATATTTTTAACAGATAAAGAAAACGTCCGAATTTTATAGTTACCGAAGTGACAATTTGGTATTTCTCGTCATCAAATATTTTTAAAAGATAAAGAAAACGTCCGACCTAATTAATTAATTAACGCTATTTGAAAGAAAGACCGTCGTCGGATTAGGCAAACTTTTAATCCAATTAGCGTAATCAAGTTAAACTACCCTACAAACAGAGGTCGTCAAGGTGATGTCTGGTACACACGATAAGAACTCGGTTAAGCGTGTACTCGTGCTTTGACAATTATCGATTTTTTACACGTTCACCTCTGCACTTTCACCCTTTATACTTTATTTAGGGTTATTCTGAAAACGTCCATGTGTAAATTTACGGACGTTTTGGGGAATTTCTGGACGTATAATAAACGTCCAGTGCTCAATTTTCGGACGTTTTTTGGGATTTTTCGGACGTATATTACGTCCACGTCCGCTTAATGAAAGCACTGGAAAGGGTTAAAATTCGTCGGCTGCTTAAGTGTCAGATTAGGTCTGCAATAGGAAATGAGTTAAATATAGTTAAAAACATTGTTGCCAAAGGAGAAATTACTCGTTATACCACGTTTTCAAGAGTCGTCTGCTGCAGATGTGTCAGAATATGTCTGCAAGTGGGACTAGGAAGTGATTAACCATTTCCCACATACAACAAATCTGCAGCAGACGACTGAAATAACCTCAACAAAACCAGGGACCATTTCTATAACTGATAATTTATTTATTGAATAGAGTTGAAAACATTGTGGCAATAAGGAGAAATTGCACATTATGAGCAATATATCTCCTTTTGCCACAATGTTTTCAAAAGTCGTCTGCTGGTGAGGCGTCTGAATACGTCTGCGAGTTGGACGGAGGAAGGGTTTAATTAAGTTAGGATTGTCACTCAGGAGAGAGAGGCCTGACAATTTCTATCTGTCTGTAAGAATAATGCGAAGATTCCTCCCAGTTCATGCTTCATTAACTTGTTAAATCTTTCAACCTTTATCTTGTCTCAGTCTTACCTCATGCATTGATTAACCCTTTCTTTCATATAGACACTTTCTGACGCCTCTGCAGCAGACAGCTTTTTTGTAAACATAGTGACAAATGAAGAAATTGCTCAAAACGATCAATTTCTCCTTTTGACACAATGTTTTCCACTTTTCGTGATAGGTTATCCATTCAATTATGGAGATTTTCTATGTTTTGACAAAATACGTTGAAAGTCGTCTGCTGCAGAATTGTCGTATGAGGGAAAGAGTTAACCCTTTCACTGCCAAATTTAACAAACTTCGACTCTTCGATGTTGAAAATTGGACCACTCCATCTTTTGTCCAAAAGGAAATTTGGTAAAATGAATTAAATGCCCAAGTGGCAAACAATGCAGATTTCAGGAGAGACAGGTTATTGAGCTCTGCATTGTTTGCAAGAACTTTTAATTGCATTTGGCTGCATGTTACCCACAGACGCTTTTTCAACACATCTGCAGCCGACGACTTTTGTGGCAAAATGAGCAATTTATCCAGTTGCCATAATGCTTTTAACTCTATAAAGTGATGATTCTCTTTTTTTTTTGAGGTTTCTATTTTGGCCAAGATGTTAATTCACAAATAAAGTTGTCTGCTGCAGATTTGTTTTTATGTGGGAATAGATTGAAAAGATCTCCCTGGTATTCATGAAATCAATGAAGCTTAAATATCAGTAATGAGCTGTATTTCTCCTTTTGCCACAATGTTTTCAATAATTACGTCTGCTGTAGACTCTTAAAGTTGCTTACGTTGGAATTGGTTGTGGATTGTTCACACTTTTGTTCATAAGAGGAAGAAAAAGTTCCAAATTCAAGAACACATTACAAAGCTCGATCTTGATGAAGGGGGTATTTTACTTGCTTAGATCTTCAAAACCCTATGTTGTGGGTACAGACAATTCGTTTGGTACCCACAACATTAGGTTTAAATAAATTGAAAGTGAGATATTTTTGGACAAAGACCGATTCACTCCTCCTTATCTAGACTTTTGGTACTATTTTAAGACTGTCTGAATTAAATCACTGATGAAAGAATTTTTTCGTAGCTTTTGAAATTTACAGATTTGATGATATATTGAATTATAGAATTGAAAACATAGTTACCAAAAGAGATATTGCTCATTAACCCTTTCCCTCATATAGAAGCTTTCTGTCGTGTCTGCAGCAGAAGGCTTTTTGAAAAGATAGTGACAAAAGAAGAAATTGCTTAAAACGACTTAGTCGTAGGTTATCCATTCAATTATAGAGATTTTCTATATTTTTTTGACAAAATATGTTCAAAGTTGTCTGCTGCAAAATTGTTGTATGAGGGAAAGGGTTAACTTCAATCGTTTCATGATTTCTTTGCAGATATATGTAGGAATGGGTTAATTAAATGACCCTTTAAATTCAGACTACGCGAAAGCCATCAGTCCTTCAGTCCTGACTGATGAAAATTGGTTGAACAAAGAGAAAACATATATGAAAAATTAGCTTTTGGACTGACAGGTTTCAAAAGATTTCATGAAGTCTGCCTTTTTTGCTTGTCTTGACCACTGACCACTGTTATAAAGATAGTCAGTGTCCATTTAGTTTGACAGATGGACAATTATGGCTGGTGTGACCTTTATGTCCATTGGTAAAGTACTGTCTCCAGATATATGGCTATTAAGTGATTCCATGTCCTAATGGTCATGGTCAATAAATATACAACCATTAACCCTTTCCCACATACAGACACTTTCTGATGCTTCTGTAGGCTGTAGCAGACAACTTTTGTATCAATTAAAAGGACAAAACTGCGATCTGCGAGAAGTCAGTGGCATTAGGGAGAATAAAATGTCACATCAGGAAATGTTAATGTAAATGCAGCAAGTTAACCCTTTCCCACATGTATACATGTATACAACACATTTGCAGCAGACGACTCTATTTTTATTTTTTTGTAAAATTATGAAAAACCTCTTCCAAGTTTTATGAAAGTGTATTAATTGAACAAATTTGAAAACATTTTGGCAAAAGGTGAAATTCCTCTGCAATGGGGGTGCCTGCCAGTGGTAAAAGGTTAACCCTTTTCCACTTACATTCACTTTTTGATGCATCTGCTGCAGACAAGTTTTGAAAACATTGAAATTTATCATAATGAGCAATTTCTCCTTTTGTCACAATTTTTTCAACTTTATTCAATCAATGACAATGTTTTCAAAGTCATCTGCTGCAAAATTGCTGTAAGAGGGAAAAGAAAAGGTTACGGGTTCGGGATACAGTCCAGCTAATAATAATGATGGGAGTAAATTGGTCGTTGACATGAAACTTTGTCCTGTCTGTGAGTCAGTTTAATGATGATTCATGACCTTTGACCTCCAGGACAAAGAGCTGCAGAGAGCTCACCGGCATGTTCACCAGCTAGCTCACACACATCATAATGTGGTGCTCCTCTCATTTATTTCATTTACGACTAATACCAGTACTACTACTGGTCCAGAGGACTTAGATAAGGAGGAGTAAATAAGTCTTCCCTCCATGATGCCTGTGTAAGCACTCATTAAAACCTATGTTGTGGGTATACAAAATAATTCTTTTTGAGTACACGTACACAACATAAGTTTTGGCTGTCAAATAAGGGTTTTACAGCACAAATAAAAAACTCCTTATCGAGAGCTCTACCCAACAGTCTTTTTAGCACCAAGAGGGAAAACATTTCTACAATAAATTTATAAGGTTTTACAAGCTTAATGGGAACTGTTTGTATGGTGTGTTAAGCCGCAGTCTACATCTCTGTCAGTTATGTACATCATGGCTTTTCCTGGGTAATTTACCAGTACCACCAGTCCTGACTGATACTAAAACCAGCAGTCAGTAGTAATGCTAATCCCGCAACCCTGAGCGCCGAGGATGGCAGCCATTACTACCAAGTTTCACCTGTTTGCCGACAATTGTGACTTTTAACTACCCAAAAAAACGCAGTGATATAACTATGAAATTGCTGGGAGTAGCATTATTAAGAACTCTATATAGAAAATACCCAGTTAAATCTCACTGATTTATATATTTGTTATCAGGAAGTTGTGACATACACCAAATATGCAGCAGACGACTTTGGAAACATTCTTTAAATAGAAGAAAAAAAGTTATTGAATCAATTTGAAAAAACCATTGTTGCATAAGGTAAAAATGCTCAACATGATCAAATTTCTTCTTTTCTGACAATGTTTTTTTCAAAGTCTTTCTCCAAAGGTTTCAAGATCACAGTGTCTCTGTAAGACGGAAAGGGTTACGACATTTGAAAATGTCATAGAAGCCCTAGTGGTAGTAGCTTTAAGAACATCTGAAATGTCTGGGACACAGACTTTACATATATGTTGAACTATATATTTACAGGATTTATTTCTTAACACTTTCCCTCGTACAATTGCTTGGGAAGATTGTTGTGTGGAGTACTGGTGTGCGAAAACCAGGAAACACATGAGTAAGTGAACTGGCCGCCGTGATATGACTTGAGAAATTGTTAAAAAACGGCGTTAAACCCTGATCAATCAATCAATCAAACCCTTTTGAAAACCTTCTGGAAAAAGGAGAAATGTGTTAGCATGGGCAATTAATCTCCTTTTGTCACATTGGTTTTTTAGCTCTACTGGCCAAAGGCCAGAAGGGCTTATGTCGTGGCGATTTGTCCGTCGTCCGTGCGTGCGTCCGTGCGTCCGTGCGTCCGTAAACAATTTCTTGTTAACACGATACAGTCTTCACTTTTGATTGTATCTCAACCAAACTTATACAGTAGTTAGATATCCATGAGAGCTCGGTTCCTTTCGAAAACCAGCCAGATCCGCCCATGCATGACTGGATTATGGCCCTTGAAATGGTCAAAATTGCTATAAAAAAGCTTGTTAACATGATACAGTCTTCACTTTTGATTGTATCTCAACCAAACTTATACAGTAGTAAGATATCCATGAGAGCTCGGTTCCTTTCGAAAACCAGCCAGATCCGCCCATGCATGACTGGATTATGGCCCTTGAAATGGTCAAAATTGCTATAAAAGAGCTTGTTAACACGATACAGTCTTCACGTTTGATTGTATCTGAACCAAACTTATATAGTAGTTAGATATCCATGAGAGCTTGGTTCCTTTCGAAAACCAGCCAGATCTGCCCATGCATGCCTGGATTATGGCCCTTGAAATGGTCAAAATTGCTATAAAAGAGCTTGTTAACATGATACAGTCTTCACTTTTGATTGTATCTCAACCAAACTTATACAGTAGTAAGATATCCATGAGAGCTCGGTTCCTTTCGTAAACCAGCCAGATCCGCCCATGCAAGACTGGATTATGGCCCTTGAAATTGTCCAAATTGCTATAATTGAGCATGTGAACACAATAGAGGCTCCATTTACTATCTGATCTTCACCAAACTTAGATAGTAGTTAAATATTGATGAGAGCTTGGTTCCTTTTGAAAACCAGCTAGATCTGCCCATGCAAGAGTGGATTATGGCCCATGAAATTGTAAAAATTGCTATAATACAGCTTGTGAACACAAAAGAGCCTCCATTTACTATCCGATCTTCACCATACATACATGCTCTGGATTGAAAATGACCAAAGAACCATACCAGTAGAGCATAGGCCCTCATGGGCCTCTTGTTTTACTGAATTATTATACACAATCATGTACTTTCATTAATAGATTTAACTGTTTTCAAACTCTGGTTCACTGTATGTTATTGTAGGAGGAGTGTATATATGTCTAAACCCATATGGGTGTAGTCAAAATTAACCCATATGGTTAAAACAAATGGGTAGTCAAAACCCATAGTATATGGTTAATATGTGTGTAGTCAAAACCCATATAGTTAAAATATAGGGTAGTCAAAACCCATTCACCCTTTCAAACATTCAACAACTCTTCAGAAAATGACTTTATAGGAGAGAACATTACATTGTATTGAATTAAGTTGAAAGCATTTAAAGCGACTGAACTCCAGATACCCAACTGTCGAAAAAAAAAAAAAATCCAATTTTAAGAAAATAAGTGTTATTTTTTGTATTTGGGGCATTAAAATAATTATGATAACTGACATATTACATACCCCTATAATCGGTGAGATTTTCTTGTTTTCGATACTTTTTCCATCGCAAATTCTACCCTGTCAGTATATATAACGGGGTAAGTATTTTTAAATAGGAAACCCCTTCATCGGGACAATTGAAAACGACTCAAGTTCACTTTATTGATAAAAAACGATACATTTTCTACCCTGGTTTTACTTGGATTTTTTTTTTTTTCGTGCCATCTGGATTTCAGTCGCTTTAATATGACAAAAGGAGAAATTGCTTTAATTACTTATGATTAGCCATCTTCATTTTACTGCAATGTTTTTAAACATTTTCTATTGCATATATGCATCAGAATGTGTCTGTATGTGGGAAAGGCTTAACTGAGTATGTTTATAATCATTTTCTGATCAATGCAAACGACATGTCACCATGTCACGCAATTGGAGCAGACATGCATCTTTTTAAAACATCATAAATGGGAAAAAGAAGATTATGTTTAAAACAAGTTATTTCACATTTTTCAAAGATATTGTACAATTCTGTTTTACAAAATGTATAAAGCAGCTGACTTTAACCCTTTCTCACATACAAATCTGCAGCAGAGGACTTAAACCCTTTCAACTCACTGAAAACATTTCTGCAAAAATGTGGAAAATCTCTTCGAATGAAAAAGAATTGGAATTATTGTGGCTAAAGGAAAAAGTGCTCATTGGTTTGCTACACAATGTATCTGCATATGTGTGAAAAGGATAAGTATATCTGGTAAATGGGAAGTGATCAGCTCTGTCTGTAAAATGTCTTGTAAAGCATGAATAGGGATTCACAATTATTGCTTTGCAACATGTGATATATATATTTGTGACAGGCACCACCAACACAGGCATTATTCCTTGCCTAAAATAATTTTCTCCTTTCCTGTGATTTATTTTCCTTTCGTGTGCTTAACAAAATATTGACAGTTTTAGTGGACCTAATGGAAGCTGTATACTGTAAAGGGAAGATTTCTACAGGAAAGGAATTAAGCCTCACATGTATTAATCTGTCCTTTTGCGTGATTTATTGAAGAACTCCATGGACTTGACCTTTGACACTTTTCCTCATTATACTTTGTCTCAGATCGGATACAAAAAAGGAAAAACAATATGAAGATAGGAATTAAAGTTTAACAAAACATGTAACTAAATCTGATAGTTTATAAATATACATAAATGGAAAACAATGGTGGAAATGATGACTTTTATTGTTTGAGCGCAAAAAATGTGCAGTACAAGATTTTGTGAGCATTTTGGAAAAAGTAGGAATAAATAGCTATGAATCCTTAACCATTTCCCTCATACAACAATTCTGCGGCAGGCGACTTTGAACATATTTTGTCAAAAAATAGAAAATCTCTATAATTGAATGGATAACTTATGACTTAAAGTGGAAAAAGGAGAAATTGCTCAAAATGAGCAATTTCTCCTTTTGCCACAATGTTTTCCACTATGTTTTCAAAAAGCTGTAAGCTGCAGAGGCTCAAAATGAGCAATTTCTCCTTTTGCCACAATGTTTTCCACTATGTTTTCAAAAAGCTGTAAGCTGCAGAGGCGTCAGAAAGCGTCTATATGAGGTAACGGGTTAAGTATATATAGTAGTTTTATATTTCATTTTTAAAAGTGACACGTAATACAAGTTATACAACAAAAGTCGTCTGCTGAAGATTTGTCAAAAGTCGTCTGCTGCAGGAAAGGGTTAAATGCAGAGGCATCCCCATAATTGTCTTGCCTTAACCCTTTCCCTCATTTAGACGCTTTCTGACGCCTCTGCAGCAGACGGCTTTTTGAAAACAGTGACAATAGAAGAAATTGCACAAAATGAGCAATTTCTCCTTTTGCCACAATGTTTTCCACTTTTAGTCATAGGTTATCCAATCAATTATAGAGATTTTCCACTTTTTGACAAAATATTTTCAAAGTCGTCTGCTGCAGAATTGTCGTATGGGGGAAAGGATTAAAAGAGAGAATTTGTATGTAGGGCGGCGCATGATTCTCTATTAAATTGACAAGGAATATAGGATAGTAAGACAATAAAGAAGGAGGTCTGGTCCTATATAAGTAATGAAAAATCGATAAAAAAAACAACATTTCTTTATTTATATAGATCTATCCCTATTAATAGAGACCTATCACTGTTCACGATTCTTGTTAACTATGGAAGGGCTTGAAATCAATGAATTTGTGGAAAGAACATGGCCGTTGCTCCTATTTGAGCAATGTCTGCTTTTGCCATCAGGGCTGTGCTAGGCCTCATTTCCAAATTTAACCCTTTTCCCACATATAGATGCTTTCTGACACCTCTGCAGCAGACAACTTTTAAAGACATTGTGCGGAAATAACTTATTGCTCATAATATTTATTTGAGCAATTTCTCCTTTTGTCACAATGTTTTCTGCTCTATTTTTTTACCAGATGATTCTAAAAAATGTTTGCTGCAGAATTGTTGTATATATTTTTGGCCTTTTTACATATGTGTTTTATTTGGCATTTATACAATATTGAATTTCTCTTTGCAGGAAATGCTGCTGTACCCGATTTCGTTAAATTCTACTTCTCCCTAGAGCCGGCTGACGTTATCGCATATAAAGGATCGCGGCTCACCTTGGATTGTACCGTCCATTACTCGGGGGATTCCAAACCCCTGGTATATTGGATGAAAGATGGAGTCTTACTGGACCCTGATCGAGTCAACAGGTATTTAACCCTTTTCCTCATAGACGCTTTCTGATGCCTCTGCAGCAGATGGCTTTTTGAAAACATAGTGACAAAAGAAGAAATTGCACAAAACGTGCAATGTCTCCTTTTGCCACAATGTTTTCCACTTTTTGTCATAGGTTATCCATTCAATTATGGAGATTTTCTATTTTCTGACAAAATACGTTCAAAGTCTTCTACTGCAGAATTGCCGTATGAGGGAAAGGGTTAATGTAGAGACCTAGCTAACAAGGAGTAAACTAATCTTTGCTTCACAAAATATCTCTTATTAATTATGCGGGTGCGATCCCCGGCGGGGTCATACCAAAGACTTAGAAAATGCTTGTAATGGCTGCCTCACTGGTGTCAGGATAAATGAACTGGGTACTGGTAACTTAATTACCAAAGAAACGCCGTGATGTAACTGAACAACTATTGAAAGCAGTGTAAAACACTGCACAATCAATCAATATTATGACCCAATCAAACCCTATGTTGTTGGTAATCATGAAGTCATCTCAGATTTTGAATGCCCACAACATAGGGTTTAGGGTAATAAAATGGAGGTCAGATAAGGATATCATTCTGTACATGAATAACACCCTGTATCTAGTATTCATTAATAACATCATGCATCTAGTATTCTGTACATGAATAACACCCTGTATCTAGTGTTCATGAATAACATCATGCATCTAGTGTTCTGTACATGAATAACATCATGCATCTAGTATTCTGTACATGAATAACACCCTGTATCTAGTGTTTATGCATAACATCATGCATCTAGTGTTCTGTACATGAATAACACCCTGTATCTAGTGTTTATGAATAACATCATGCATCTAGTGTTCTGTACATGAATAACACCCTGTATCTAGTGTTCATGAATAAAATCATGCATCTAGTGTTCTGTACATGAATAACACCCTGTATCTTGTGTTCATGAATAACATCATGCATCTAGTATTCTGTACATGAATAACACCCTGTATCTAGTGTTCATGAATAACATCATGTATCTAGTGTTCTGTACATGAATAACATCATGTATCTATAGTGTTCTGCACATGAAAAACACCCTGTATCAAGTGTTCTGTACATGAATAACACCCTGTATCTGATTTTTTTTTTTTCCTTCTCCTTCTGTACAGCCCGGCCGGGTAGCTCAATTGGTAGCGTATCTGACTCATGATCTGGAGGTCACGGGTTCGATACCCGGTTGCGGCGACATTCTTTCGGGCGATTTTTCTATCGCCTCTCACCTCTGATCTATGTGAGAAAGTAGTCAGTGGCTTCGAAAGAATGTTGTGTAAGTACTGGTGTAGGAAAGCCAGGAAAACATGGGTAGGTGCACTGACCGCCGTGATATGACCAAAGCTGTTGAAAGCGGCGTTAAACTCCAAACAAACAAATCCTTCTGTACATGAATAACACCCTGTATCTAGTGTTCTGTACATGAATAACACCCTGTATCTAGTGTTCTGTACATGAATAACACCCTATATCTAGTGTTATGTACATGAATAACACCCTGTATCTAGTGTTATGTACATGAATAACACCCTGTATCTAGTGCATTGTACATGAATAACACCCTATATCTAGTGTATTGTACATGAATTACACCCTGTATTCTGGTATTCTGTACATGAATAATACCCTGTATTCTGGTGTTCTGTACATGAATAACACCCTATATCTAGTGTTATGTACATGAATAACACCCTGTATCTAGTGTTATGTACATGAATAACACCCTGTATCTAGTGTTCTGTACATGAATAACACCCTGTATCTAGTGTTCTGTACATGAATAACACCCTATATCTAGTGTTATGTACATGAATAACACCCTGTATCTAGTGGTGTATCTAGATACCTTCATTAGTAGAGATTTTCAGTGTTTTTGCCTAGATGTTTTCAAAGACATCTGCTGCAGATTTCTTGTATTTCTTGTATGTGGGAAAGGGTGAAGTTTGGTGTTCATCCTTGAAAGGATTAAAGGTTACAGAATAACATTTTTATTTGAATTACTTGACTTATCCAGGAAAAGATTATGTCATTTATTCATTTAAATCTATAATCAACCATCAAAGTTAAAAGGTTATCTTTAGAATTTATACAGAATAGTAATCTCAGCTTTAATAGGTCTATTAAACATATAATTGATAAGATGGAGCTGAAATTAAATTTACAAAGGAGAAGGAAATTAAAGACGTTTGCATTATGAGAAAAAAATCCGAGAAAACTTTACGCAACATCTAATAAGTTATTATAACTGTTTCCCAAATACAAGAAATCTGCAACAAATGAAGTTATAACCTTTATCCTCATACAGGTTTCATTTTGGTGCACCTAAGAGCAGATGACTTTAACCCTTTCCCTCATACGACAATTCTGCAGCAGACGACTTTGAACATATTTTGTCAAAACATAGAAAATCTCTATAATTGAATAGATAACCTATGACAAAAAGTGGAAAACATTGTGGCAAAAGGAGAAATTGCACGTTTTGTGCAATTTCTTCTTTTGTCACTATGTTTTCAAAACGCCGTCTTCTTTAACCCTTTCCCTCATACGACAATTCTGCAGCAGACGACTGAACATATTTTGTCAAGATATGGAAAATCTCTATAATTAAATGGATGACTAAAAGTGGAAAACATTGTGGCAAAAGGACTTTTGTCACTATGTTTTCCAAAAGCCGTCTGCTGCAGAGGCGTCAGAAAGCGTCTATATGAGGGAAAGGGTTAAAAGAGAAAAATAATTATAAATGCTCTAAAGAAATTATTTAGAACTCCTTTTCCCACACCATTTTCAACTCTGTATCAAAAGTGTTAAATTCTGTTTTCCAGATTTAACGTTTAATCCTCGCAAATGTTTTCGAAGCAGACGACTTTAAGACTATCCTATTGAGCCTAATAGAATAATTAATATGTAACCGGAAAACATTTTACGAAGTATAAAATGATTTAAAAGATGATACATCAAATTTGTAATGGGTTTTCTATGATGATTATTTAACCATTTCCCACATAGAGATGCTTTCTGACACCTGCAGCAGATGACTTTTGAAAACATTATGACAAAAGCAGAAATTTTTCCTTTTGCCACGATGTTTTCAACTCGTTTCAGTACTTAATTATTATAACCTACATTTTATATACAGAGCTTTTCTTTGTTTTTTGCAAAGATCTTTTATAAAATTGTCTGCTGCAGATTTGCCGTATGTGGGAAAGGGTTAAATGCTTTCCCAAATCTGCAGCAGACAAAATTTGCAAACAATAATTGTCGACAAAAGTCTGGAAAATATATCTTTTTTGAAATCTTTGTGGCAAAAATACTTATGAGCAATTTTTTCTTTTACCACAAAGCTTCAACTCTCTATTCAATAATAATATAATAATATTTTTACAAATAAATAGAGATTTTCCACATTTTTGCATGGTTGTGTTCAAAGTTGTCTGCTGTAGATTTGTTGAATGTTGGCAATTTAAATGTTAAAGATAATCAAAAAACAAAAACAAAAACAATTGATAAGATCCTCTGTTTGCAATACTTCTGGAAGTATCGATTTGAAATCAGGATTTAATTCAAATCTTAACCCTTTCCCACATATAGACAGTTTCTGAGACCTGTGCAGGAGACGACTTTTGAAAACATTGTGACGTAAATAGAAATTGCTCAAAAAAAGTAATTTCTCCTTTTGTCGCAATGTTTTCAACTCTTTCTAATAATCAAACCCTTATTTAGGGATATTTTTCATGTCTTTGCCAATATGTTTTGAAAGTCGTCTGCTGCAGAATTGTCGTATGAGGGAAAGGGTTAAAAGTGATTTTAACAATTTCCTATGGAGGTTTAATTGTAATAGAATTTCAGTAAACCATAACTACCTGACAGAGGACTAGATAAGGAGGAATGAACTGGTCTTTTCCCATCTGTATCTCTCTTATTACTCCACTAAACCCTATGTTGCGGGTACTCAAAAGAATCGTCACGATTCTTTTGAGTACCAACAACATAGGGTTTGAGTGTCAAATAAGGATTTGGGAATGTGAAATACTCTTCTTTACAATCTAAGAGCTCTGTCTGATAACCTTGGGTTGTGAGTTCGAATCCCGGCTCCGCCAACTTTCTTTCCGACGATTGACAAAAGTCTATGCGACATGCGTCATTCGTCTTCCACCAATGGGCTAAGTCTATGTGGAAAAGCAGCCAATTGCTTGGGAAGATTGTTGTGTGGAGTACTGGTGTGAGAAAACCAGGAAATGTATGAGTAGGTAAACTGGCCGCCGTGATATAACGTGAGAAATTGTTTGAGAAATTGTTAAAAACGGCGTTAAACCCCAATCAAAAAATACTTTTTGACAAAATATGTTCAAAGTCGTCTGCTGCAGAATTGTTCTATGAGGGAAAGGGTTAAAAAGTTGTATGCTACAGAGGTGTGAGAAAGTGGCTGTATCCTGGAAAGGGCTAATTAACCCTTTCCCACATACAACGAATCTGCAGCAGATCCCTGAAAACATTTGGGAACTCCCTTTCAATGAAAGTATAATAATTGAATGGAGTTGAAAACATGGTAACACAATGAGAAATTGCTTGTTTTGAGCAATTTCCTCTTTTGTCGCCATGTTTTCAAAAGGCCATCCTTTGCAGAGGCGTCAGAAAGCGTCTATATGAGGGATAGGGTTAAGAGAAATTTAAATAGTGGGGAAAGAGACAAAACAATAAAATAATAGGCATTATGTTGGAAACTGTAATTTCTGTAGGCATTAAACATAATGGAATAGATATATAATTAAGAGTCAATTATTACATTATGTGAATCCTATATGATTAAAGTAAGTGGATAAAATATCAATTAATTTTGCTAAATCATTTAGAGAATTCTTGTAAAAGCGTTATTTTCTCTTCTTTTTTTAATGCAGACTATGCAAATGTTTTTGAAAAAGGAGATTATTATTATACCCCCTTCGAAGAAGAGGGGAGTATATTGGAGTCACTGTGTCGGGCTGTCGCATGGTCGGTCGGAAGCCAAGTTTTTTCCATCCTATTTCTTACAAACCACGGTGGAATTCAATAACATTTTACATGAAGCTTCTATACCAAGAGGAGATGTGCATATCCTAAAGGTGTTACAATTGCATATTATTTTACAGAGTTATGACCCTTTTACTTATAAAGTTATGGTGTAGGTCAAGGTGCTGTTTTGGGGGTATTTATCATCTTCAGTGATAGTTCTAGTTATAATAATTGTTTGTTTTTAGCACTATGGTCGAGTGGTTAGCGTCGGGGATTTCGAAACCGGGTGTCCCGGGTTCGATCCCCAGTCGCGGCACTACGGTCATGGTGGGGTGCCCTTGGGCAAGGCACATTTTCTAGCCTAGTACTGGTTTGTTTACCCAAGGATCATGAATAAGTGAACTGTCGCCGTGATATAACATAAATGATGTTGAAAGCGGCGTATAAAACCCCAATAAATAAATAAATTGTTTTTAGCAATTTCTCAAAGTTTTAAAAAAATCTTCTGCTGCAGAGTCGTTTAAAGTAGGCAGCAACAGGGAGGTTATAAGTTAACCCTTTCCCTCATATAGACGCTTTCTGACGCCTCTGCAGCAGACGGCTTTTTGAAAACATAGTGACAAAAGAAGAAATTGCACAGAACGTGCAATTTCTCCTTTTGTCACAATGTTTTCCACTTTTAGTCATAGGTTATCCATTCATTTATAGAGATTTTCCATTATTTGACAAAATATGTTCAAAGTCGTCTGCTGCAGAATTGTCGTATGAGGGAAAGGGTTAAGAGATATATTGTAGGGATTTTTTTTTTTTTTTAGACAACCCTTTCCCACATACTCCATAATTGAACGGATAACCTATGACTGAAAGTGGAAAACATTGTGGCAAAATGAGAAATTGCTCGTTTTGAGCAATTTCTTCTTTTGTTACTATGTTTTCAAAAAGCCATCTGCTGCAGAGGCGTCATAAAGCATCTATATGAGGGAAAGGGTTAAAGGAAAGAACAATTATTAAATATGGTTGAAGACATTGTGCCAAAATGTTTACAAAAGGTGTCTGCTGCAGAGGCGTCGGAAAACATTTGTATGTGGCAGACTTCACGAAATCTTTTAAAACCTGTCAGTACGAAAGCTCATTTTTCATCTATTTCCTTCTTTGTTCAATAAATTACAGTATAGCCTGAAAACTTGTCAGTCAGGATTGAAGTCAGATGGCTTTCCCAAAGACTGATGTGGGAAAGGGTTTAGAGAAAAATTAACCCTTTCCCACCTGCAGAAGCATTTTAACGCAATAGCAGCAGACGACTTTTGAAAACATTATGGCCACAATGTTTTCCACTTATAGTCATTGGTTATCCATTCAATTATAGAGATTTTCCATTTTTAGCTCACCTGAGCTTTGCTCAAGGTGAGTTATTGTGATCGCCTTTTGTCCGGCGTCCGTCGTTCATCGTGCGTCGTGCGTTGTGCGTCGTCCGTCGTGCGTCAACTTCTTCTCCTCAGTAACCAGTGGGTCAATTGGGATGAAACTTCACAGAAAGCATCCTCTCAATGACCTCACCAGATTTCCTTCAAATTTTTGGGATCCATGCAGAATTCTGGTTTCCATGGCAACGAAATGGAAAAAACTTCAAAATTCTTCTTCTCCCAAACTGGTTGGCAGATTTTCAAATAATTTTGTAGAAATGTTCCTTGGATGACCCTCTATAAGATTCCTTCAAGCCATGTTGATTGGTCAAAAAACATGGCCGCCAGGGGGGGGCGGGGCTATTTTGCCTTATATGGCTATAGTGAAAACTTAAAAAATCTTCTTCTCCGAAAGTGTCAGGCCAATTTTCAAATAATTTTGTAGAAATGTTCCTTAAGTGACCCACTTTCAGATTCCTTCAAGCCATGTTGATTGGTAAAAAAAACATGGCCACCAGGGGGGCAGGGCTATTTTGCCTTATATGGCTATAGTGAAAACTTAAAAAATCTTCTTCTCCGAAAGTGTCAGGCCGATTTTCAAATAATTTTGTAGAAATGTTCCTTGGATGACCCACTTTCAGATTCCTTCAAGCTGTGTTGAATTGTAAAAAAACATGGCCACCAGTGGGCAGGGCTATTTTGCATTATATGGCTATAGTGAAAACTTAAAAAATCTTCTCCTCCAAAAGTATCAGGCCGATTATCAAAAAAAATTATAGAAATGTTCCAAGTGTGACTGACCCTCTATCAGCCAATTCCTTCTAGCCAAGTTGATTGGTCAGAAACTATGGCCGCCATTGGGCTTATATAGTTAAAGTAAAAAAAAAAAAAATCAGGTGAGCGATTCCAGGGCCATCATGGCCCTCTTGTTTGACAAAATATGTTCAAAGTCGTCTGCTGCAAATTAGTTGTATGTGGGAAAAGGGTTTAGAACTTTAGAACCTTCTTCCAGCAAATCTGCAGCAGACGACTTTTAAAACATCTCAAGAATAATATGAAAAATCTCCCTAAATGAAGATATAGTATCAAAAGTCTTATTGAATAGAGTTGATAAAACATTGTGTCCGTTGCAAAGGAGAAATTGCTCATTTTAAGCAATATCTTCTTTTGTCACACAGTTTTCAAGAGACGTTGGAAAGCGTCTACATGAGGGAATTAATTACTCAGGTCCCAATGTTTCCACCACATGCATACAAGGGCTAACAGTCTATGTGGAAAGTAGCCAGTCGCTTGGAAAGACTGTTTGTGTTGTGTAGAAATGACCAGTGTGAGATAGCCTGTAAACACAATGAGAAAGTGAACTTGACCCTGTGATATGACTTAAAAATTGTTGAAAACGGCGTTCAACCCCAGTCAATCAATCAATTTCCCTACTATACAAAGATACTCCAAGAGTAACTATTTCAATTATTTCAAATTTCCCCATTTTACATAATTTGGTAAAATCTGAATATTTAAACTCTTCCCGATAGAGACCAGTTTAGATGCCTGTACATCAAAATAACCTTTGAAAACATTGTGGAAAATAGAGAAAAGAGTGAACATGTATGTTGGGTTTTAACCCTTTCCTTCATATAGAAGACGGCTTTTTGAAAACATAGTGACAAAAGAAGAAATTGCTCAGAACGAGCAATTTCTCCTTTTGCCACAATGTTTTCCATTTTTAGTCATAGGTTATCCATTTAATTATGACCAAAATTGGAAAACATTGTGGCAAAAGTAGAAATTGCCTGTTTTGAGCAATTTCTTCTTTTGACACAATGTTTTCTAAAAGTCGTCTGCAGCAGAGGCGTCGATCAGAGAGTGTCTACAAGTGGGGAAGGGTTTAATGCGTTTTCGTGCAGGGTCCTAGGGGGGTATAAATCATGCAATGTTTGAAAATGCCTGTAATTTGTGTGTAGACATCGTGTCTAATGTTATCATTCTTCAGTATCAATAATCTTCTTGGTTCCAAAGTTCCCTTGACTTGAAGGGACCTTGATAAAGAGCTAATAAACTTGTCTTTCCCCCCCCACCACCATCTCTCATCCCTTTTCCCTTTCCCACATATAGACACTTTCTGACGCCTGACTGCAGCACATTGGCTTTTTGAAACCATGGCGACAAAGCGAGCAATTTCTCCTTTTGTCAACATGTTTTCAACTCGATTCAATTTAATAGTTGTACTATCATTTAAAGGGAGTTTCCATTTTGTTTTATGTATGTTTTCAAAATCGTCTGCTGCAGATATGGTGTATGTCGGAAAGGGTTAACCACATATTACATCAAATCTGCAGCAGATTACTTTGAAATCATCTTGGCAAAAAATATTGAGATCTTTTTAAATGATAGTATAATAAGTGAATCATTATTTGAAAACTCGCGGATTAATCAGCAATTGGTTTTTTGGCCGGATTGCTCTAGCAATTCTGGTCTATAGATTGGCGATGTCCGTCTGTCCGTCAACATTTTGGTTAAAGTTTCAGGTTGAGGCAAAATCTCAGCACTGGAAAGGGTTACAAACTCTCCTTTGGCCAGAATGTTTTCAACTTTTTTATGAGATTTTTTATGTTTTTCAAAGTTGTCTGCTGCAGATTTGTTATATGTGGTAAAGGGTTTAATTAATTATTAGTTATGTGAATCTACATGTATTGCACCAAAGCCCCTCTATGTACTGCTAACATAACCTGTGTTCTCATGGTCCTGAGCTCTCATACTTTCTATATCAGTAATATCTTGTAAGGCCTCTGCAGCAGACGACTTTTGAAAACATTGTGACAAAAGGAGAAATGGCTTATTTTGAGCCATTTCTCCTTTTGTCACAATGTTTTTAACTCGATTGAAAAAAACAAAATCTTCAATTTATTGAGGTTTTCAATATTTGCACAGATGTTTTTAAATTCAAGTCATCGCTGCAGATAGTCTTGTTAGCACTTGGGAGCCGCCATTGCTCAGTCTGTGACGACATAGCCCTTAAATCCTAGGCTCAGCCATTCATCCTTTCTGAAAATAATAAGCATCAGTAGAAGTATAGACATATTCGTTTTGGTAATTTCAGATACAGCCTTGCCACCAATGGATCCTTTCACATATCTGACGTCACCGACAAACGATCATCGTCCGACACGGGCTCTTACCAGTGTGTTGCGAGTGTCGACGGAAGCACAATCCTTAGTAAAAAGGCCGCCGTTAAAGTAGCAGGTAAGCAACAAGAATAGAACCATGATCAACAGATTGTTGTTATCAATTTCCCTCATACAGCAAATCTGAAGCAGACATCTTAACCCTTTCCCTCATATAGACGCTTTCTGACGCCTCTGCAGCAGACAGCTTTTTGAAAACATAGTGACAAAAGAAGAAATTGTACAAAACGTGCAATTTCTCCTTTTGCCACAATGTTTTCCACTTTTTGTCCTAGGTTATCCATTCAATTATGGAGATTTTCTATGTTTTGACAATATATGTTTAAAGTCGTCTGCTGCAGAATTGTCGTATGAGGGAAAGGGTTAATAAACATATTGGCACAAATGTGGACAAATCTCTATATGTGAAAGTATGATTGTTGAATACAGATGGAAACATTGTAGCAAATGGAGAAACTGCTCGGCGAGAGCTCTAGATAAGGAGCGTTTTTCATGTTCTAAAATGTTGTGGGTACTAAAAAAAAAGACGATTCTTTTGAGTACCTACAACATAGGTTTTAACCCTTTCCCTCATACAACAATTCTGCAGCAGACTTTGAACGTATTTTGTCAAAACATAGAAAATCTCCATAATTGAATGGATAACCTATGACAAAAAGCTGAAAACATTGTGGCAAAAGGAGAAATTGCACGTTTTGTGTAATTTCTTCTTTTGTCACTATGTTTTCAAAAAGCCGTCTACTGCAGAGGCGTCAGAAAGCGTCTATATGAGGGAAAGGGTTAATGAATGAATGAATGTATATTGTTTTATGGCGCATCGACAGCTAAGGTCATTTAGCGCGCAATTAAATTTAATTATTCATGATCCCTGGGTAAACAAACCAGTACTAGGCTAGAAAATGTGCCTTGCCCAAGGGCACTCAACCATGACCGTAGTGCCGCGACTGGGGATCGAAATCCCCGACGCTAACCACTCAACCACAGCGGATTCCTTGGTTAATGAGTGCTTAGAGAGATATCATATAAGAAAGACCTTGTCCCCTCCTCCTTAAATAGTCCTCGGTGCTCATTATCAGGAATTCCTCCTTTTTGCCATAATTTTTCAAAAACTGTCTGATGGGAAAGGATTTAATCATTGTGAGAGGAAGGAAACCTGAGGACTATCTCGTTTTCTCAGGCCTGACAAGGAAGGATGCCTTGTCAGAATAACTTCTTAATCTATCCAACTATTCGACCTTAAGGCTTTTTCCCTCATACGACAATTCTGCAGCAGACGACTTTGAACTTATTTTGTCAAAAAAAATAGAAAATCTCTATAATTGAATGGATAACCTATGACAAAAAGTGGAAAACATTGTGGCAAAAGGAGAAATTGCACTTTTTGTTTTCAAAAAGTCGTCTGCTGCAAAGGCGTCCGAAAGCGTTTATATGAGGGAAAGGGTTAAGGCTTTGACTCGAGTCGTTATTGGCTTACTACACAATCATGTTGTTCCTTCAAATGCTCTTGTTTATTTTAAACTGATCTATTTTACATTGATTGCGAGACAAGCTTTCAGCTTATATTCATCACACTCAAATTGTCTGCTTCCTGGAGACTAAACCAGTACTCGCGCCGTTTTTGTGGAAACATTGTGTAGTCAGAACCCGCTTATCACGGGAATCGAACCCGGGACCTTTGGTACGAGAGGCCGACGCTCTATCTCAACACCATGCACTGTCTTCTTGTTTCTACAATGTTTTTTTAAAAAATTGTCTCTTACAAAGACTTACCACTTATTCTGTATAAAAAAACCAGTGAGCCCTTTCCCACATGACACAAATCCGTAGCAGGTGACTTTGAAATGGTCTTAGCAAAAATATGAAAAATCTATTAACCCTTTCCCTCATACGACAATTCTGTATCAAACGACTTTGAACATATTTTGTCAAAATATATGAAAAAAATCTCTATAATTGAATGAAAAACCTATGATGAAAAGTGGAAAACATTGTGTCAAAAGGAGAAATTGCTCGTTTTGAGCAATTTCTTCTTTTGTCACTATGTTTTCAAATAGGAAAGTATAAATTATTAAAAATGCTCATCAAGTAAAAGCAGTTAGCTGTATTTCCATCTAAAGGTGACTGCGTATTGCAAAGTGTTACTATTTTGACAATACAAATTGCCCCAAGGTCGATCTAGATTTCACATACACAAGATATATGTGTTTTATATCGAAGTCTTCTTTCAATTCTGTAACCGCAATACAAATTGGATTTTCGTAAAACGGAGATTTTCTTGTAATTCATTTAGTACAGAAATCGGAAAGATTGACTCTTTTTCACATGTATACAGCAATTCTACAGCAGATAACTCAGAAAACATCTAGGCAAAAAGAAAACATCTAGGCAAAACTAAGAAAGAATCTGTATAATTTAATGTATAACCTTACTAAGAGTTAAAAACATTATGGCAAAAGGAGAAATTTATCATTATGATCAATTTCTCCTTTTGCCTCAATATTTTTAAAAGTTGAAGACTAGATTTTAACGTGTTAAAAAGCGTCTGAATGTGGGAAAAGAAATATAATGAGAGATCTAGATAGGGGTCATATATCATCTGTCATAACCCTTTTCTGACCCACCTCTGTGGTGTAGGTGGTAGAGCTTCCACCTCGGGTGTGGGAGTTTGCACGTTTGATCCTTGGCTGGGTGATTCCAAATACTTTCAAAATGATAGTTACTTAACCCTTTCCCTCATATAGACGCTTTCCGACGCCTCTGCAGCAGACAGCTTTTTGAAAACATAGTGACAAAAGAAGAAATTGCACAGAACGTGCAATTTCTCCTTTTGCCACAATGTTTTACACTTTTTGTCATAGGTTATCCATTCCAGTAGGGAGTTTTTCTATTTTTTGACAAAATACGTTCAAAGTCGTCTGCTGCATAATTGTCGTATGAGGGAAAGGGTTAACATGGCTGCCCTCCTTGGCACTCAGGATTGCGGGGTTAGCATTAAGATTGACTGGCCGGTGTCAGGATAAATGGCCTAGTAATACTGGTAACTTACCAAGGAAACGCCATGATATAACTGAAAAATTGTTGAAAATGGTGTTAAACACCAAACAATCAACCTGATTAGACCATTAAACCTGATGCTGTTACAATGAATCTACAGAATCGTTTTAAGCAATTTCTGCCTTTGTCACAATGTTTTCAAAAGTTGTCTGCTCAATGCATCTGTAGGTGAATTATTGTGGAACAAAAACCAGTTTTACACTATCTTTTACTTGGGGGGAGTTGAACGAAGATTGCTTTATACCTTTCACTCATATAGACGCTTTTTGACGCCTCTGCAGCAGACAGCTTTTTGAAAAGAAAATGGCCATTAAAGAAAAAATTGCTCAAAACGAACAATTTTTCTTTTGTTACCATGTTTTCAACACTATTCAATTACTGAACTTTCATTAAAAGGCAGTTTCCAAAACATTTCAGGGATGTTTTTAATCCTTTCCCTCATAAAGACGCTTTCTAATGCCTCTGCAGCAGACGTCTTTTTGAAAACATAGTGACAAAAGAAGAAATTGCTCAAAACAAGCAATTTCTCCTTTTGCCACAATGTTTTCCACTTTTAGTCATAGGTTATCCATTCCATTATAGAGATATTCTATTTTTTGACAAAATATGTTCAAAGTCGTCTGCTGCAGAATTGTCGTATGAGGGATAGGGTTAAAGTTGTGGGCTGTAGAGTTGGTCATGTGGGAAATGGTAAAGTGACAAATATCCCCTTCTCCCTTATCCCTGTATGGTCCATTAATTAATAAATTCTGTAAAATTCTGCACAGTATCCCAGGATGCCTTGGTAAATCCTTTCCCACATACAACAAATCTGCCAGCAGACGACATTGGAAATATGTAGTCCAATTATAGATTGATTGATTGGGGTTTAACGCCGTTTTCAAAAAATTTCAGTCATATCATGGTGGCCAGTTCACCTACTCATATGTTTCTTGGCTTTCTCACACCAGTACTTCATACAACATTCTTTCAAAGCAACTGGCTGCTTTTCCACATAGACTGATAGCCCATTGGTGGAAGAAGAATGATGCATGTCGCAATGACTTTTGTCAAAAGTTGGAAAGAATGTTGGCCGAGTTAGTGTTCAAACTCACAACCCCTGGATTGACAGCCCACGTCACTACCGCCTGAGCTTCCTGTGATCGGCTCAAATAATAGAACAAATATCTATAACTGAAAGCTAATATATTTATTGGATCAGGCGTCAGAAAGCGTTTATATGAGGGAAACTTGGGTTAAAATTGTAACAGTAAATCCATTCCACACTTTATAGGAGAAGCTTCCAATTCTCATTCCAGTTATTAATCCTTTCCCTCATATGACAATTCTGCAGCAGACGACTTTGAACGTATTTTGTCAAGACATAGAAAATCTCCGTAATTGAGTGGATAACCTATGACAAAAAGTGGAAAACATTGTGGCAAAAGGAGAAATTGCACGTTTTGTGCAATATCTTCTTTTGTCACTATGTTTTCAAAAAGCTGTCTGCTGCAGAGGCGTCAGAAAGCTTCCCATTCTCGTTCCAGTTATTAATTGACGCAATAAAACGCATTTCTCTTCATTTCTTAACAAGGGCAATTCTTTTCTGTGAAACGTGAGATATTACAATGTTTCCTTGGCAACATCATTGAAGCTTTCCCACATCCTACAAATCTGCGGCAGACGACTTCAAAAAAAACATGTAACATATTGATGAAATTGTGGAAAATTTTATATTATATATATACGAAAGTGTAATTATTGAATATAGTTGAAAACATTGTGACAAAGGGAGAAATTGCTTGTTTTGAGCAATTTCTCCTTTAGCAAAAATGTTTTCAAAAGTCGTCTGCTACAGAGACGTAAGAAAGCCTCTATATGTTTGGAAAGGGTTAATATCTCGGAGACGTGAATTAGTGTCAGACAATCCTAGTTTTATATCATGCTACCTCTGATCTGTGTAAACTTCCTTTATTATAATTATACACATCTAAACTAAAAACATTGAACTCTCTCCCAAATGCAAGAACTTTTGACATATATATATGCAATTAAAAGACGGCTTGTGAAAACACTGTGGCAAAAGCAGAAGTTGCTCATTATGAACAGGAATCCGCTGTGGTCGAGTGGTTAGCGTCGGGATTTCGAAACCGGGTGTCCCGGGTTCGATCCCCAGTCGCGGCACTACGGTCATGGTGGAGTGCCCTTGGGCAAGGCACATTTTCTAGCCTAGTATTGGTTTGTTTACCCAGGGATCATGAATAATTAAATTTAATTGCGCGCTAAATGACCTTAGCTGTCGATGCGCCATAAAACAATATACATTCATTCCTTCATTCTGACGCCTCTGCAGCAGACAGCTTTTTGAAAACATAGTGACAAAAGAAGAAATTGCTCAGAACGAGCAATTACTCCTTTTGCCACAATGTTTTCTACTTTAAGTCGTAGCTTATCCATTCAATTATAGAGATTTTCTATGTCTTGACAAAATATGTTCAAAGTCGTCTGGTGCAGATTTGTCGTATGAGGGAAGGGGTTAAAAAACGGCTTGTGAAAACACTGGCATTTCATTCATATATATCATAGGGATTTTCCATCTTTGTGCTAATATGCGTTCAAGAGTCCTCTGCGGCAGAAATATCATATGACATTATGGGGAAATTTGATTCTCAATATTTGAAAAAAAAATGTGCAATTTATTCTTTTCAGCAAATAAATTGATGACTTTATTACAAAATTCTCTTTTACCTAAAATAAATTGTTTCGGACTGGCCATCAAAACTAGGGTTAACCCTATTTTAACATATCAAGATAGATCTAATCCACTCTTCATTTCTTTTTGGGCGAGTCCGGATTAAATAAAACAATAACATACATGTTTATAAAACATTAGTAAATTCTTGTTCCTTTTTTCTGACAAAGTAACATTATTTCCTACATCAACAACGCCCAAAATCCCGAGCATTCCTTTGTTAACCATTTCCCACATACAACAAATCTGCAGCAGACCACTTTGAAGTAGAGCATCTTCTTTGGGTGTAGGAGGTCGTGGGTGCAATCCCCAGCCGGGTCATACCAAAGACTTAAGAAATGGTAATATTTGCTTTCCCTACTTGGTGGTCATTAATAAAGACTGACTAGCTGGTGTCAGGATAAATGTACCAGTAGTACTGGTATCTTAACCAGAAAATGCTGTGATATAACTGAAAAATTACTGAAAGCTGCTAAAACACCATACATAGAAGTCACTTAAAGCCAATGTTTTGAAGATACACGTTCAATTACAGCCTCAACTTATGGTGGGAATTTCTACCATTCCATCATGTGATTTGGGTGTCAAAGACTCATTACCTATGGTAGTAAAAGTTAATTAATATTTTCTGGGGTGAGATAATTATCTATGTTTCTGTTGTTTTTTTGAGGGATGGCTATATTCAATAAGGTCCTTAACCATCCATCAAACTGTCCAGACCGTTCTCCACCCCCATCTATTTAAACCTGTACACAGGAAAATGGGGCCTGTAACATTTTCCCACATGTAGACGCTTTCTGACGCCTCTGCAGCAGACGACTTTTGAAAACACTGACAAAAGGAGAAATTGCTCATAATGAGCAATTTCTTCTTTTGCCACAATGTTTTTTAACTCTATTTAATTAAATAAATATATTTTAAGGATTTTGTTTATGTATTTGCCAATTTGTTTTCAAGGTCGTCTGCTGCAGATTTGTTGTATTTGGGAAAGGGGGCTTAACTCTCTTTCTCACTTATAGATGTATTTTGATGCATCTGCTTTCCTCCTAGGGAAAAGCATGTACAGTCAAACCTCTGCTAAACACCACCTTTGTATAGCAACTCCCTGTCTGCAGCAACCACATTTATAATTTCCCAATTCCTCATGTTCTGTATAAATGACCCTGCAATTAAAGACCACAATGTGAACAAAGACCAGATTGTTCTCTCCCCATGGGTGGTCTATATACACAGGTTGGACTGTATGTCCAGAAAACAGTTGATCGTTTCCCGCATACGACACATCTGCAGCAGACGACATCTGGGCAAAAATCTGAAAAATCTCTACAAACGAAAGTATAATTATTCAATAGGGTTGAAAACATGCGTCGAAAGTCGAAATGCGTCTGTAGGTGGGAAAGGATAAATTGTTCAGATAATGGATCAGCCCCAAGATAGTGATCACAATGACTGAAAAGTAATTACGGCTGTCAGCAGACTTCTTAGACACACACAGAATGCCTTCTTATCCTGAGTTATAGACGAATGCACTTTTCATGCCCATCAAATTTATAAACCTTTGTTAAAAGGCCACCCATGGGGAATTTCACAGTGGTTAGCGGGATTTGGAACCATAAAATTCCGGGTTCGATCCCCAGTCAAGGCGTTTTGGTTATGGTGAAGTGCCCTTGGGATTGTCACATTTCCTAGCCTAGTACTGGTTTGTTTACTAAGGGATCATGAATAAGTGAACTGAAATAATATTGAAAATGACATAAAACCATAAAAAAACCTAAAAACATAATAGACCACCAATGATAAGAGATCAATCTGGTCTATCTTCACAGGTGATCTTTTATTACAGGGTCATCAAATTTATAAACCTGTGTTAAAAGGCCACCCATGGGGAATTCCGCTGTGGCCTTGTGGTTAGCTTCAGGGATTTGGAACCGTTCATCCCTGGTTCGATTCCCAGTCAAGGCGTTGTGGTCATGGTGAAGTGCCCTTGGGATTGTCACATTTCCTAGCCTAGTACTGGTGTGTTAACTAAGGGATCATGAATAAGTGAACTGAAATAATATTGAAAACGGCATAAAATCACATAAAAAACAAAAAACATAATAGACCACCCATGGTAAGAGAACAATCTAGTCTATGCTTACAGGTGATCTTTAATTACAGGGTCATTTATGCAGAAAATGAACAATTAGAAAAATTAAAAGTGTGGTGGTTGCTACAGACAGGGAATTGCTAAACGAATGTGGTCTTTAGCACAGGTTTGACTGTACTTGAATGGAAATATCATTGGAAATGCAGAAACAGTTCTTATCCGTGATTTCTTCTTTTCCAGCACTGCTCTATATTTTCGGACTCTATTTTTTAGAGACTTCCATTCTTCTCTTGATTATCACTTTCCCACATGTAGACCCATTCTGACGCATCTGTATCAGATGTCTTTTGAAAACACTGTGGAAAAAGGATAAATTGCTCACAATGAGCAATTAATTCTTCTACCGCAATGTTTTCAACTCCTTCTAATATTTTTGCCTGGATTGTTTCCAAGTCCTCTGCTGTAGATTTGCTGCATGCGGGAGAGGGTTGCAACCAACTTTGAATTTACGAACTCTTGCTAGTATTGTCAGTAATTCTACTTTTACCACAGTGTTATCATTGAAACTTTATCATAATTGCTTCTCTTACATGCAGTCAAACTTGTGTGAAGCAGCCACATGGAGATTTACAAAAACAGCATTTTCTTCTGTAGTTGACTTGTATTAAGCATGCCACCTGTGTTCAGCAGCCCCATTTTGACTTTCCCTTGGGTGGCTTGCCCTAGACAAGTCTCGAGTTTTAGATAGCTAAGTCATTAAGGTCAATGCAGAGGCAATGAGTTCAAACCAAAGCTCAGCAATTCATTCCTCACACTAATCATTTTGACTTACATCATTAGTCTATTTTGGAAGGTAATCAGTTTCCTGGGAAGAATAAACCCTTTCCCACGTGTTGACGACCTTTTGACGCCTCTGCAGCAGATGACTTTTTGAAAACATTCAGAACAAAATAGAAATTGCTCAAAACAAAGAAATTCTCTTTTTGCAACAATTTTTCCTAGATGTTTCAAAGTCGTCTGCTGCAGATTTGTTGTAAGTTGGAAAGCGCGAAGTATGGTGTACACATGGGAGAAAACTTTGAAACACGATAGGTGAACTGTTACATAACAGGTTTAAAATGGCCATGGACACCAATCAATCTTTTATATTTTTCAGGTATAGAGCGAAACTTTGAGACCCAGCCTGAAGACCTGGAGGTCTATTTGACGGACACGGCGATGTTCCAGTGTGGGATCGGATCGGTACCCGACGCAAACATCACTTGGTATAAGGATAACACCGACGTTCAAGACCGGTCCGGCAAATATCGTTCATATCCAGAAGGTGTCCTCGAGATTTACGGTGTCGAGTTTCAAGACTTCGGAACGTACCATTGTGAGGCCGAGGTTCACGGTAAAACGAGGAAAAGCCGCGCCGCGAAATTGGTACAGAAAAAAGCGGGTGAGTGACTTGATCGACACAATATTGATGGCTTCTTACAAAACAGTTTTAAACTGTCTGTTGAAACAAGATATTATATATTAACCCTTTCCCTCATATAGACGCTTTCTGATGCATCTGCAGCAGACGACCTTTTAAAAACATAGTGACAAAAGAAGAAATTGCACAAAACGTGCAATTTCTCCTTTTGCCATAGGTTATCCATTCAATTATAGAGATTTTCTATATTTTGACAAAGTATGTTCAAAGTCGTCTGCTGCAGAATTGTCGTATGAGGGAAAGGGTAAAGAACAGTCTCTTCTTGGTCTGGATTGTTTGTCATTCAACTTAGAACAACAGTGCAGAGAAGGATCAAAATGCCTGTTGATTTTCTCAAAGCGGAGCCCTGCTACAATGTATTTAATTAGACGACTGGGAACGAGATTACTAATTTTATCAGAGCAGTATTAAAGATCAAATGCCTAACTGTTCCTTTTCGAAGAACGTAGCCCGAAAGGACCCTGCCACAATGTATTTAATTACTAATTTCTAATTTTATCAGAAAGGTAATAGACCGTTCTTCCTATTGTCATTTTCTTTTCAATTCATTTCAGTGATAGAGGATGGTTTCCAAGGAGTGAAGCCCGAGTTCACGCTGCGCCCGAGTGCAACAGTCGCCCAGATTAAGTCCAAGGTGGTACTTTTCTGTGGGGCTTCTGGTCTGGGCTCTGACATGACATCGCCCACTATAACCTGGCTTAAAGATGAGGCAGCCATAGACCTGTAAGTTAACCCTCTCCCTCATACAACAATTCTGCAGCAGACGACTTTGAACATATTTTGTCAAAAAATGGAAAATCTCTATAATTGAATGGATAACCTATGACTAAAAGTGGAAAACATTGTGGCAAAAGGAGAAATTGCTTGTTTTGAGCAATTTCTTCTTTTGTCACTATGTTTTCAAAAAGCCGTCTGCTGCAGAGGCATCAGAAAGCGTCTATATGAGGGAAAGGGTTATACATTTTTCTTAACCCTTTCCCACTTACAGACGCATTTTGATGCATCTGTAGCAGACGACTTTTGAAAAGATTGCAACTATAAGCGAAATTGCTCACAATTTTTCAGTAATCATACCTGCAATTTTTAGAGATTTTCCATGTTTTGAAGTAGACATTTCCGAAGTCGTCTGCTAAAGATCTGCTGTGTTTGGGAAAAGGTGTTATACATCGTTCTTAATCCTTGCCCACATACAGACCCAATTTACATTTGGTCAAAAACATGGAAAATCCCAATAAATGAAGATGTAATAAAACTGAATAAACTTGAAAACATTGTGGCAAAGGGAGACATTTCTCTTTTTGAGCAATTTTTTCTTTTGTCACAATGTTTTTGAAAGTTGTCTGCTGCAGAGGCGTCAGAAGGTGCCTGTTATTGGGAATGGGTTAATTTCTTTCCCACATACAGACGCATTTTGCAGCAGATAACTTTTGAAAACATTTGTGGCAAAATGAAAATTGGTCACAATGAGCAATTTCTGCTTTTGCCATATCATTTTCAACTCCAATTTCAAAAATAATATTTACATTCATTATTTCATCTTCTGTAATTTGTCTTACGAATGGTTAAAAGATTTTATACATATGCATTTTGGATGCCTGAAAACTAATCATTAAATTGTATTTGTTAACTATTGTTTGTGACCTGTGTCATTTAGGCAAAATGCATGAAACACTTTTCATCTCGAGACTCTTTACTAAAAAAATCTGCAGCAGACAGCTTTAAAAATATACAAGTATTATTATTGAATGGAGTTGAAAATATTGTGGCAAAAGCATAAAATTCAAAATTGTCTGATGCTGCGGGTTTATTAAAATGCACTCAATATGTGGGAAAGGGTTATTCAATATCTTTGCGTTTTTTTCATTTAACCCTTTTTCACATATGGACACTTTCTGGCGCCTCTGCAGCAGACGACTTTTGAAAACATTGTGAGCAATTTCTCCATTTTCCACAATGCTTTGAATTCTTTTTGTGTCACCTGCGTAGCATGGTAGGCACTTGGGGATTACTTTTTTTTTTTGTCCGGTGTCTGTCTGTCTGTTGTCACACTTTTTCGTCACGTTTTCAAATAACATTTTTTTCTACTCAAAGGATTACATTGAAACTTCTGACAAATGTTTATATCAATGTGTGTGATGGGTTCACAAAAGGGGGATAATCCAAATATTTTTTATATCAAGAGTTCTTGCCCCTTTTCTGTCAAAAATTTAAATTTTCTGACAAGGCCCCGGCAGGTGACACACATGCTCCGGGGAGCACTCCATTCTAGTTAATAATGATGAAACTCCCATTTATGGAGATTTTTACATTGTTGCTAGGATGTTTTCAAAGTCATCTGCTGCAGAGTTGTTGTATGAGGGAAAGAGTTAAAAGTAAGTTTGTACATGACGATTATAGTATGAATAAACATAAATTTTGTAATTTTGATTATCAAGGTCAGTTTTTAAAAATAAATAAACAACATAACATTACAATACTTTGTTAATTACTGAATTTTGTTTCCATAGTAACAAAGACGGCCGGCTTACCATGATAGGTGGGGGCAATTTACAAATACTGAATGTAAAAGCTGGGCCATCAAGTAGAGACACAGAAAGTGACGACGCCACATATATGTGTCGAGCTGCCAATGATATGGATTCTGTGGACGCAGAGGCTAAACTCTCCGTAATCGGTGAGTAAACAACCAGTCATATTTAGTTTAGCTTAAACTTATTATACCCCCAGATACATAGTATATGGGGGCTATATAGGAGTCACGCTTGTCGGTCGGTCGGTTTGTTTGTCAGTCTCTTGGTCTGTGGACATTTCTTGTGAACACTATTTCTCAGCAACCCTTGGTCAGAATTCAATATAACTTCACAAGAATGATTGATACCAAGCCTGGTTGTGCATATTGTCTGCATGTTGCACTGGAATTATTTTTAAATGAGTTATTGCCCCTTGAATTTCTAATACATATGTATATTGTCGGGCACCAGCTGGGGGTATTCATCACCTTCAGTGATATTTCTAGTTGTATGTGGAAAAGGGTTACAAATGGTAGTAATACAGTTATTTCATCGGTGTAAGGATAAACAAAAATACCAGGAGTGCTTGTAATCACCCAGGAAACATTGTTATATAACTTAACCCTTTCCCTCATATAGACGCTTTCGGACACCTCTGCAGCAGACGGCTTTCTGAAAACAAAGTGACAAAAGAAGAAATTGCACAAAACGTGCAATTTCTCCTTTTGCCACAATGTTTTCCACTTTTTGTCATAGGTTATCCATTCAATTATGGAGATTTTCTATGTTTTGACAAAATACGTTCAAAGTCGTCTGTTGCATAATTGTCGTATGAGGGAAAGGGTTAAACACTGTTGAAAGTGGAGTAAAACCGCAATATAAACGGACAAACATTTTTCTTTTTTCAGTTCCACCATCCTTTTTGGTTCTCCCACAAAATACAAACAAATATGAAAAAAGGGACGTCACTCTCAAATGTCAAGCTGTAGGTAAACCTGACCCGGTGGTCACATGGTACAAAAACGGGAACATCATCGAGGCGAACGACTACATAGACATCGTTGACGGACAAGACCTGAGGATTTTGGGATTATTGGAGACTGATTCCGGGTTCTATCAGTGTTTCACTGAGAACGTGGCTGGTTCCGTCCAAGCCACAGTTCAGTTACAAGTACATCAACAAGGTAAGGAAATTGATAATTATGTCATTATGGAGCAATTTTTTCTCTTGCCACAATGTTTTTAGACTTCGTCTGAAAGCATCTACTTGTGGGAAAGAGTTAATGAGAAAAGCCTCCAGTCTTCGGCCGTACCATGTCTTCAGAGAATAAGGTCAACATGACCTTTACATGTGTTAAAAGGATGTTCTTCTTTACAAGTTCCTTTTCAAAAATATTTTGACGAGATATGTTCTCTTAACTTTTAACCCTTTACTTCGTACGTCAATTCTGCAGCAGACGACTTTGAACATACTTTGAACATATTTTGTCAAAAAATGGAAATTCTCTATGATTGAATGGATAACCTATGAATAAAAGTAGAAAACATTGTGGCAAAAGGAGAAATTGCTCATTTTGAGCAATTTCTTCTTTTGTCACTATGTTTTCAAAAAGCTGTCTGCTGCAGAGGCGTCAGAAAACGTCTATATGAGGGAAAGGGTTAAATGTCTTAATTGTCCTGTGCATACAGTTTTGAAAACATTATACATAACAGATCGTAGACTTGAGAGAAAACATTACATAAACTTTGTAGAAATCATAACCACTATTAGGAAACATTAAGTCTTGCTTTGATTGCAAAAGTTACACCATTGTTATGACCCCTTTCAATGAGGAGCATATGGGGGAAAAGTTACTTTTTCAGCGGATTGTAGTCTATATTGTTTATTTAAACTCTTTCCCTCATACGACTTTGAAAACATAGTGACAAAAACCTGAAAAATCTCTATTAAAGATAGCTAAATTGTTAAATAGAGTTGAAAACATTGTGGCCAGAGCAATTTCACCTTGAGTCACAATGTTTTCAAAAGCCGTCTGCTGCTATTGCAGCAAAATGCGTCTGCAGGTGGGAAAGGGTTAAACTCTTCCCCACATACAATAAAGCTGAATTGTTAAATAAAGTTGTGGCTAGAGGAGAAATTGCTCATCATGAGCAACCACAATATTTTTCAAAATGCGTCAAATCTCTACAATTTACGCTTAATTATAGAAGAAGAGAGTTGAAAACATTAAGGCAAAAATAGAAATTTATCACAATGAGCATTTTCTCCTTTTGCCACAATGTTTTCAAAAGTTGTCTGCTACCCCAATTTGTCAGAATGCGACTGCAGGTGGGAAAGGGGTGGGAAAGGGGACTGCAGGTGGGAAAGGGGACTGCAGGTGGGAAAGGGGACTGCAGGTGGGAAAGGGGTGGGAAAGGGGACTGCAGGTGGGAAAGGGGGGGGGGGGGGGTTAAAAAGTATAATTACTGAATGGAGCTGTAAACATTGTAGCAAAATGAGAAATAGCTCATTAAGAGCAATTTATTCTTTTGCCACAATGCTTTTAAAAATCAACCTGCAGGTGCATCAAAATGGGAAAGTGTTAATTAACCCTTTCCCTCAGCTGTCTGCTGCAGAGGAGTCTGAAAGAGTCTATTTGAGGGAAAGGGTTAAGCATGATTCATGAGATATTATGCATTGTTGTGTGTTACCCTACATTGTTTTCCTGCATTGTTTCTATTTCGACCGCCATCCCAGATACAGTTGAATTTTGACCCTACAGCCTTCAGAAATTGCTCATAATGTCCTAATGTTGTGGGGGGGAAAAGGGTAATATTTGGAAGAATGGAAGTATAATTTTGACACAAGAGTTGAAAAGGCTTTTCAAAAAAGAGATACTGGGTATTTTGAAATTAAGTTATTAATTTTCCACAATGGATTTAATCCTTTCCCTCATATAATTGCTTGGGAAGATTGTTGTGTGGAGTACTGGTGTGCGAAAACCAGGAAACATATGAGTAGGTGAACTGGCCGCCGTGATATGACTGAGAAATTGTTAAAAACGGCGTTAAACCCCAATCAATCAATCAATCCCTCATATAAACGCTTTCGGACGCCTCTGCAGCAGATGGCTTTTTGAAAACATAGTGACAAAAGAAGAAATTGCACAAAACGTGCAATTTCTCCTTTTGCCACAATATTTTCCACTTTTAGTCATAGGTTATCCATTCAATTATGGAGATTTTCTATGTTTTGACAAAATACTTTCAAAGTCGTCTGCTGCAGAGTTGTTGTATGAGGGAAAGGGTTAAAAGTCATCTGACGATGATTTGCTGTATGTGGGAATGGGTTAAGCATAAACTCTGCCTGTTGTTACTTTTGACATCCTGATGTTTTCAAAGCAAACTTAAAAACTATACGTCTGAGATAAGTGTTTGTTAACCCTTTCCCACCTGCAGACGCATTTTAATGTAATAGCAGCAGACGACTTTTGAAAACATTGTGGCCAAAGGTGAAATTGCTCATGATGAGCAATTTCTCCTTTGGCCACAATGTTTCAACTTTATATAACAACTATGGTATCTTTTATGGAGATTTTTCAGGTTTTTGTCACTGTTTTCAAAGTCGTCTGCTGCAGATTTGTTGGAAAGGGTTATGTGTGTTTTGTACCCCCCCATTCTTGTTATATTTCTGTTCCTGCTTGTTCATTTTTAGTTATTTTTTCTTTTTCTTTTTTTCTATTTTAATTTTCCACTTTGGCCACGCCTATATTGTGTTGTGATCCCGCCTACCAAAACAGACAAGTCCCTCCCTCTCTCTCCGTCGACACCCTCATTATATTATCACCTTCACCGCTCAGGGGCGTACCAGACGAACAATCCGAACGAGGTTCCGTCACAACCGAAGGAATTGAAGGCGGCAATAACATCATACAGATTTGTAACCTTGTCCTGGGGCCTTCCAGATCGCACAGGGCCATTACGGGCAGGACCTTCAGAAATTGCGCAATATCTCATAGAGTGGAACGAACTAGGGTCACAAAGGTTGGTGAATTTATCGTCTACCTCAAATTTTTATTATCGAGTGCTTAGGCCACTGGCCCATATATAATCACACATACATGTATATATATATAGTATTTGATGAACTAGGGTCACAAAATTTAGTGGATTAATATTCTACCTCAATTTCTTTTATCAAGTGCTTAGGCCACTGGCCCATATATAATTACACACATACATATATATATACAATTTGAAATTTGGAATTGGTTATATTTACATAGTTTTACAAATTTGTTTCATAAGGACAATGTATGTCCTCACTCATCAGAAACTAATTACATAGTGATATTTCAATTACTATACCAATGTGATCATTTTAGAGCATGATTTGTTTTATACACAAAGGAATACCTGGGAGTTTATATAATGAAAATTGCTCACAAAATGTCACTCAGAGATTATAACTGTTTATATTGTATGTTTAAAGTTGCGCAATAGGTGTTTTCTCCTATGGTGACATGCACTTGTGAGTTTGTTTCTTTTGTTCAAAGAAGACCCCCTTAGTTTGGATTACATATATATATTTATCACATAACTTGCACTCCAGGAGTGACATAAAGCAGTGACATAAATATCATATGTAACTAGTTACATAAATAGCCGACTCACATCACCTATGTGACGTCACTTTAAATGACATCATATTGTTTACAAATTTCGGCATTTATTGAAAATATTGTTTAAAGAGAATAAATCTAGATAAATGAAATGTTATAAGTGCCTTGTTGCTAATTTTGTATAAAATCAAAAGGATATTGATATGGACTACTTTTTACAGTGGAAGTTTGCATTAAAACTTCGGGATGAACTTCGTCGCTGTTTATATGATGACGAAGAAAGATCGATTTAAAGATTGAAAACAATCTTTTTTTGGTGTTATGTGATAAATAGAATCTTACATTCGTGCTTATTTGATATTGTTTTTATGAAACGAATCGACTGAAATAATATGACGCGAGGCTCTTTGATATTGTTTTTATGAAACTCGTCGACTGAAACGAATATGACGCTCGGCAGAGCCTCGCGTCATATTATTTCAGTCGACTCGTTTCATAAAAACAATAACAAATAAGCACTCATGTAAGATCCTCTATATATATATATTATGCAATGATTTAGAGTTACAAAGTTTAGTGAATTAATATTCTACCTCAAATTGTATTATCAAGTGCTTAGGCCACAGGCCCATATATAATCACACATATATATATAGTATGTGATGAACTAGGGTCGCAAAGTTTAGTGGATTGATATTAAACCTCAATTTCTATTATCAAGTGCTTAGGCAACTGCTGGCCCATAAACATGCTGACGTTTTTTTCTTTAAAAAAAAAATTCTCGATAGATTCATTACCTTTTTATACTCGGATATTTCCAAAGAAACCAAAAAACTTAGTTAACCCTTTTCCACATATAGATACTATCTGATGTCTCTGCAGCAGACAAGCAATTTCTCCTTTTGCCACAGTGTTTTCAACTTTATTCAATTATTATCCCCTCGGATAGATTCATTACCTTTTTATACTCGGATATTTCCGTTCGTTCGTTCGTCTGTCCGTAACAACCTTGTGTCCACTCTACACTGAACATCCTTCGACCGATCTTAACCAAACTTAGTATACAGTTAGTATATGGCAAAGGTCTAGAAGATTATTTATTTTCAAGGTCATAGGTTAATGGTCAAGGTCAAAATTGGACTTTGAATACCGAGGGGATGCATCCGCTTTTGCGGTGCCCTTGTTATATTATTATTTATAGAGATTATCACATTTTTGCAAATATTTTTTCAAAGTCGTCTGCTGCAGATTTGTTGTATGTGGGAAAGGGTTAATCAATACAACTAATGGTTTGTGTTTACAGAGAACGGATTGCGAATACGTCTGCCCAGGAAGTGAACATACAACGCTTAAAGCCAAACACAGACTACGAGTTTCGTGTAACGGCATTAAACAAATATGGACGTAGTATCTTACCAGCTGTCCTGAAGCTGAAAACACAAGAAGAAGGTAAAATAATTGGCTCTCAATGTTTTCATCTCTATTCAATTTTTAACGACGCAGGCTGTCAATCCAGGGGTTGTGAGTTCGAACCCCAGCTCGGCCAACATACCTTTTGTGGTTTGACACTAAAAGTCATTCGTCTTCCACCAATGGGCTAACAGTCTATGTGGAAAGCAGCCAGTTGTTTCGAAAGATTGTTGTGTGGATTACTGGTGTGAGAAAGCCAGGAAACACATGAGTTTGAGTAGGTGAACTTGCAGCCGTGATATCACTGGAAAACTGTAGAAAACAGCGTTAAACTCCCATTTAATACATCAATCAACAATTCAACTATTAAAGAAAAAATTCCCAAGATGTTTTAAAAGTGGTCTACTGCAAATTGTGTGTATATTGGAAAGGGGGGGTTAAAGGCTTGATTAAATAATTTTCTGTCCTCTCAAAAATAAATGGTCTATGAAGGAAACATAAATTTGCAAAGAAAAGGATGAATATAATGTAATATTGCAAACACACTTAACCCTTTCCCACTAGCAGCTTTCTGATGCAGCAGACGATTTTTTAAAACATGGTGACAAAGGGAGAAATTGCTCATTCGTGACGATGTTTTCAATTTTATTCAAAAAAATTTCTTTCATTTTTAGAGAGTAGTATTCATAATAATGCCTAGATGTTTTCAAAGTTGTCTGCTGCAGATTTGTTGTACTAGTATGTGGGGTAGTGTTAACCCTTTCCCTCATAAAGAAGCTTTCTGACGCCTCTGCAGCAGACAGCTTTTTTGAAAACATAGTGACAAAAGAAGAAATTGCACAAAACGTGCAATTTCTCCTTTTGCCACAAAGTTTTCCACTTTTAGTCATAGGTTTTCCATTCAATTACAGAGATTTTCTATTTTTTGACAACATATGTTCAAAGTCGTCTGCTGCAGAATTGTCGTATGTGGGAAAGGGTTAACACTTTTCCACCTGTAGACACATCTTGACGCATCTGCAGCAGACGACTTTTGCCACAAAGTTTTCAACTTTATGAGGTTAACACTTTCCCTCATACAACATTGAACATATTTTGTCAAAAAATAGAAAATCCCTATATTTGAATGGACAGCCTATGACTAAAAGTGGTAAACATTGTGTCAAAAGGAGAAATTGCTTGTTTTGAGCAATTTCTTCTTTTGTCACTATGTTTTCAAAAAGCTGTCTGCTGCAGAGGCGTCAGAAAGCATCTATATTTTGAAAAGGGTTAATATACCTACAATAATAGAGATTTTCCATATATTTTAGTAGACATTTTTAAAGTTGTCTGCTGCAGATTTGTATTACTATTATGTTGGAACTGGTTAAGATGATAATTCCGTATTCACTTTATAGATGACGTTCCAAGTGAACCGAGGAATGTGAACGTAGAAGCCCGGTCACCCACTAAATTAGAGATCACCTGGGAGCAACCCGTCATGATGAAAGGACAGCTCCTGCATTATGACATCAATTACTATTCTAACGGAGCTGGCATTGAGGAAAAGGTAGGGTAATTTTTTTTGTGTGTGGCATTTGTGGCAATAATTACTGAATCAAGTTGAAAAATAATGAGGCTTAATGAGAAATTGCTCATTATGTGCACATTACCTTTTGCTACAAAAGTTGTCTGCTGTTGATGCAATCAGACTGAATTAAACGAGGTCTTACAGTGTGATCTGATACTGACTCAATGCAGTGCTTTTCTAAAAAACATCTGGATTTTCAAATGACACTATTTATAGTTTATAGTTATAGTTCATACAAACACAGGGCTCGTTGCAGAAGAAGACTGCAGTCTATCATCCAAATTGGCAGATTTTCAACAAGTCTTGAGTCTGTTTTAACCCTTTCCCCCATATAGATGCTTTCTGATGCCTCTGCTGCAGACGGCTTTATGAAAACGTAGTGACAAAGGAAGAAATTGCTCAAGAAGGGCAATTTCTCCTTTAGACACAATGTTTTCCAATTTTAGGTTATCCATTCAATTATAGAGATTTTCTATTTTTAGATCACCTAGAGCCAAAGGCTCAAGGTGAGCTATTCTGATCACTTTTTGTCCGTCTTACGTCGTCCGTCGTCGTCCGTCGTTAACATTTAGATCATCTCCTCCTTAACCACTTGACCAATTTCAACCAAACTTCACAGGAATGTTCCTTTGGTGAACCTCTTTAAAAATTGTTCAAAGATTTAAATTCCATCGAGAACTTTGGTTGCCGCGGCAACAGAAAAGGGGAAAATTGCCAAATCTTAAAAAATCTTCTTGTCCAAAAGTACTGGCCCGATTTAAAAATTATTTTGCACAAATGTTCCTTGGGGTACCCTCTACCAAGATTGTTCAAATATTTCCGATCCGTTGAAAAACATGGCCGCCAGGGGGCGGAGCTTATTTTCCTTATATGTGCATTGTTAAAACTTTAAAAATCTTCTTGTCCAGAAGTACTGGCCCGATTTGACAATTATTTTGCACAAATGTACATTGGGGCACCCTTTACCAAGATTGTTCAAAAATTTCCGATCGGTTGAAAAACATGGCCGCCAGGGGGCGGAGCCTGTTTTCCTTATATGTGCATTGTTAAAATTTTAAAAATTTTCTTGTCAAAAAGTACTGGCCCGATTTGAAAATTGTTTTGCACAAATGTTCCTTGGGGCACCCTTTACGAAGATTGTTCAAATATTTCCGATCCGTTGAAAAACATGGCCGCCAGGGCGTGGAACTTGTTTTCCTTATATGTGCATTGTTAAAACTTAAAAAATCTTCTTGTCCAAAAGTACTGGCCCGATTTGAAAATTATTTTCCACAAATGTTGATTGGGGCACCCTTTACCAAGATTGTTCAAATATTTCCGATCGATTGAAAAACATGGCCGCCAGGGGGTGGAGCCTGTTTTCCTTATATGTGCATTGTTAAAATTTTAAAAATCTTCTTGTCAAAAAGTACTGGCCCAATTTGAAAATTATTTTGCACAAATGTTCCTTGGGGCACCCTTTACCAAGATTGTTCAAATATTCCCGATCTGTTGAAAAACATGGCCGCCAGGGCGCGGAGCTTGTTTTCCTTATACGTGCATTGTTAAAACTTAAAAAAACTTCTTGTCCAAAAGTACTGGCCCGATTTGAAAATTATTTTCCACAAATGTTCATTGGGGCACCCTTTACCTAGATTGTTCAAATATTTCCGATCGGTTGAAAAACATGGCCGCCAGGGGGCGGAGCCTGTTTTCCTTATATGTGCATTGTTAAAATTTTAAAAATCTTCTTGACCAAAAGTACTGGCCCGATTTGAAAATTATTTTGCACAAATGTTCCTTGGGGCACCCTTTACCAAGATTGTTCAAATATTTCCGATCCGTTGAAAAACATGGCCGCCAGGGGGCGAAGCTTGTTTTCCTTCTACGTGCATTGTTAAAACTTAAAAAAATCTTCTTGTCCAAAAGTACTTGCCCGATTTGAAAATTATTTTCCACAAATGTTCATTGGGGCACCCTTTACCAAGATTGTTCAAATATTTCCGATCGGTTGAAAAACATGGCCGCCAGGGGGCGGAGCCTGTTTTCCTTATATGTGCATTGTTAAAATTTTAAAAATCTTCTTGACCAAAAGTACTGGCCCGATTTGAAAATTATTTTGCACAAATGTTCCTTGGGGCACCCTTTACCAAGATTGTTCAAATATTTCCGATCGGTTGAAAAACATGGCCGCCAGGAGGAGGAGCTTGGTTTTTTTTTGTTAAAATTTTAAAAATCTTCTTGTCCAAAAGTACTGGCCCAATTTGAAAATTATTTTGCACAAATGTTTCTTGGGGCACCCTTTACCAAGATTGTTCAAATATTTCCGATCGGTTGAAAAACATGGCCGCCAGGGTTGCTGCAGCATCAGAAAGGGGGCAAAATGTCCAAGCTTTAAAAGTTCTTGTCTGATATTAAGGAAATTGAATATAAATCCTACTTCAGTGATCCTCTACATTTAATTTGTTCAAGCTGTTTTGATTAGTTACAAAATCATAGCAACCTCGCGTCATCACAAAAGGGGTAAATTGAACTTTTAGCTACAAATGACAACTCCTACCATTCCACTTGACCAATTTCAATGTTACTTCACAGGAATGTTCCTTTGATGGTCCTCTTTCAAAATTGTTCAAATACTTGCATTCTGTGTAGAACCTTTGTTGCTGCAGCATCAGAAATTGAGAAAGCTCTTGTTAGATTTCAAGATAAAAATGGACTATTTCCACTCCTTGCAGTTTCATTTGAACTCCTGATCAAATTTTCACAGATATTTGCAGTTAAATATTTGCTTCTAATTAACTATCATTCAGGTGATCGATTTTAGGGCCATCTTGGCCCTCTTGTTTTACAAAATATATTCAAAGTCGTCTGCTGCAGAATTGTTGTATGAGGGAAAGGGTTAAAAGGTCACAGCAAACAAAATGTTGAAGTGAAAGCGAATATATATTTCCAAATGCATAATGACAACAAAGACTAGCAATTCTTCCAACCGGATATTGCAAATATTTACCATACCAATGATTCCATGGCATTTGTTCATCCATGATCTTATGATTCGCATGTCTTAATATCTCATCTGCAATAAAACAGATTCCACTTTCCCTTTCAGAACCTTGAAACCAAGAGCATGATTGGCTTGAGGAAAGGTTATAAGAAGACGACCTTTTATAGGTCATTCTCAGTTACTAATAGAAAGCCAAATGTGTCCGCATGTGGAAAAAGGGTCAACTTTGACTCTACTTCTCTGAGTCGTCCTTAGATCCTAATAGACAAATTAGAACTTTAATCAGATTATTGTTGATGCATCTTAATGTTTGTTCATGTGGAAAAAAGGGTTAACTTTGACTCTACTTCTCTACAGGAAACGGTGTCTGGGTCAAGTACCAGCTATGTGTTGGAGAACTTAGAAGAGTTCCAGGAATACACTTTCCGCATGGTGGCGTATAATGCTAACGGACCTGGTTCATCAACGGGCGAGGTTACGGGATACACGTTGTCCGACTTACCCTCGGACGTCCCGCAAAACTTCACGCTGGAGACAACCAGCTCTACGGTAAGTGATATCATTGTGAACTTCTGACCATTAAACTGATTTATTGTGTAATAGGAGTCATCTGCTTTTAAACACTTTTGCACCTGTTGAAGATCAAGATCAACCTACACAGCAGTCTGATCGGGAACTTCTTTGTTCATCATTCAGTCACGCAAGCATCCTTGAAGGCTCTGATAAACTTTTTTGAACTTGAACCTACTATACATGTTTGTAATTTGTTTGGAACTACTTTGATTTTCAAAATGGCTTATCCTTCCTGCATACAAAAAATCCTCAGCTGATGACCTTGAAAAATACTTTAAAATTCCATTAATATTTATAAAAGTTTAATCATTTAATATTATGGCAAATGGAGAAATTGTTCATCATGAGTAATGTCCCCTTTTGCCACAATGTTTTCAAAAGTGGTCTACTGCAGACAGCAGATGCGTCAAAACATGTCTATTAGGGAAATTGTTAAATAGTGTCCGTCATATTTTCACAGAGTATGGTAGTTAGGTGGCAACCACCTCCAACAGAACATCAGAACGGAAAAATAACCGGATACAAAATACGCTACAAGAAAAAAGGGGCCAAAAAGGGGCTGACTGTTACAACTGCAGGGGACAGGGATGTGTATGCCCTGACAGACCTTAAAAAAGACACGTCCTATCAGGTTCGGATTACGGCCCAGACGGTGAATGGAAGTGGACCCCCGACAGAATGGTTGTTCGCGAAAACATACAAGGATGATCTGGATGGTATGTGTGTTAACCCTTTCCCACAATCAACAAATCTGCAGCGTACGACTTTAACTACATGTTGGCAAATATGTGAAATATCTCCATCAATGAGAGTTAAATAATAAAATAAAGTTGAAAACAGTGTGGAAAAAAAAGAAATTGCTAATTATGATCAATTTCTCTAGTTGCCTGACTGTTTTTGTGTCACCCTGCGTTGCATGGTAGGCACTTATGGATTACTTTTTTTGTTGTCCGGCGTCTGTCTGTGCCTGTCCTTCACACTTTTTCGTCACACTTTCAATGAGCAGGTGCAGGTGACACACCCTGCTCCGCAGAGATGGCTGTATATGGAAAAGGATGAAATGCGTTATGAGGGAAATGGTTAAGATGTATTGCTGCCTCAGAGGTGTATTAGTAAGAGCACCCGCCTCGTGAACGGAAGTACGAGGTTCATGAAGAACTGGTAAATAAACCAGGATATGGCTTTATATTACCCTTTCTCTAATACGACAATTATGCAGCAGATGACTTTGAACATATTTTGTCAAAAAATGGAACATCTCTATAATTGAATGGATAACCTACGACTAAAAGTGGAAAACATTGTGCCAAAAGGAGAAATTGCTCGTTTTGAGCAATTTCTTCTTTTGTCACTATGTTTTCAAAAAGCCGTCTGCTGCAGAGGCGTCAGAAAGTGAGGGAAAGGGATAACTGAAATACTGTTCAAGATGGTGTTTAACACAGCTAAAAGATAAATAGAAATAATTATAATCAATAATTCCCACATTTCAGAAACCAAGGTACCTGACATGCCAGACAAACTGGTCGTCCGTCCGACGACAAACTCTCTCGTGGTTCAGTGGCTTCCAAACAGACGATCAAAGATTCTTGTACGAGGCTATTATCTTGGTTACGGGAAAGGCATACCCGATGTTTATCGACAAATGTTCGATGCAAACACATTTTTCTACACAATTGAGAATTTACGTAAGTTACCTGATTTACTTGGTATGTAATCATATTTTTCTCTAGTTTTCATGTTTTTAAGTTTACATGGTATAAAGTAGTACATAATTGTTTCTTTGATTGAAGTAGATTTGTTAACCATCATATCTGCAGCAGACCACTTTGGAAAATATCTACACAAAATAGTGGTTAATGTTTATAAATGAAGGTAAAGTTGTCAAAAACAGTTGAACGCATAGCCACATTGAGAGAAATTGTTCATTATAAGCAATTTTACCTTTCGTTACAATGTTTTTAAAATCTGTCGGCTTCCAATGTGACATGTATGAGGTAAAGGGTAAAATCATTTTTTAACCGTTATTGAAATACCATAAAAGATTTTCACAGCATCTTTGATCACAACTCAGATTGTTTAATACCTGTCAAATTACATTTTTCAGAACCGGCCTCGGAGTATGTTGTGTCCATCCTCGCGTTTAATAACGTGGGAGAGGGACAGCCTCGATATGAAACAGTCTTTACAAAGGAGGATACAGGTAAGTGTTGCAGGTGTTTCCCCTTTCTGACGTCTCTGCAACAGACCTTTTGGAAAAAATATTGGCGAAAGAAGAAATTGCTCATGATGAGCAATTTCTCCATTTGCGACCATATTTTCAACTTTATTTTTATAAAAAAAATCCATTTAATTATACACCCTTCGAAGAAGAATTACCCAGGGATCATGAATAATTAAATTTAATTGCGCGCTAAATGACCTTAGCTGTCGATGCGCCATAAAACAATATACATTCATTCATTCCCTTCGAAGAAGAGGGGGTATATAGTCGGGCTGTCTGTCGGTCGGTCGGTCAGCAGGTCGGAAGCCATATTTTGTCCGTCCTATTTCTTAAAACCACTGGGTGGAATTTACATGAAGCTTCTATACCAAGAGGAGATGTGCATATCCTAAAGGGGTTACAAATACAAAAGAGTTATGGCCCTTTTACTGTTTAAGTTATGGTGTAGGTCAAGGTGCTGTTTAGAGGGTATTTATCATCTTCAGTGATAGTTCTAGTTAAAGAAATGTTTCCTATTTTTATCCAGATGGTTTCAAAGTGCAAATTTGTTGTATGTAGGATAGGGTTTCAGCATTTCCTTGCTAGAGATGACTTTTCAAAACAATTTGAATAAAGGAGAAATTGCCCAAAACATTTTTTAAGCAATTTCTCTTTGTTCCAACAAAGTTTCCAAAATAATAATTTTTAGTTTGTTCAAATGTGTCTGTTTCTTAGCATATGTACAAAGTTCTTCATCATCTGAAATACCGTCTGGGAAGACTAAATTTAAAGGCAATATCTGCCTTAACCGTTTCCCTCATATGACAATTCTGCAGCAGACGACTTTGAACATATTTTGTCAAAAAATAGAAAATCTCTATAATTAAATGGATAACCTATGACTAAAAGTGAAAAACATTGTTGAAAAAGGAGAAATTGCTTGTTTTGAGCAAGTTCTTTTGTCACAATGTTTTCAAAAAAAATGTCTGCTGCAGAGGCGTCAGAAAGTGTCTTTTTGAGGGAAAGGGTTAATCTTATAATCAAAGCATGCGATATTACACATCAACATACTGATCAACTCTTTCCCTTTTACAAACACATCTGCAGCAGACAAGTGTTGTAAACATTGTGACATGAGGAAAAATTGCTTGAAACAAATATGTGATGATCTGTTTTATAGCTGAGGAACCAGTCTAATTATAAACAAATATGTGATGATCTGTTTTATAGCTGAGGAACCAGTCTAATTATAAACAAATATGTGATGATCTGTTTTATAGCTGAGGAACCAGTCACGCCCATGTTACCACCCATAGGACTGAAGGCCATCGTGTTATCAGCCAACACCATCGTTCTGACCTGGACAGATGACTCACTCGGTAAAATACAGAGAATTACAGATAACCGCTACTATACAGTCAGGTAAGTCAATCTCTGTCATAAGACTTAAAATAAGATAGAAATGGCTTTCCCCCTTGTTATATCCTCTTCGAAGAAGAGGGGGTATATAGGAGTCACTGTGGCTGTCTGTCTGTCTGTTTGTTGGTCGGAAGCCATATTTTATCCGGCCTATTTCTTACAAAATTCAATAAAATTTTACATGAAGCTTCTATACCAAGAGGAGATGTGCATATCCTAAAGGGGTTACAATTGCCCGTTATTTTACAGAGTTATGGCCCTTTTACTTATTAAGTTATGGTGTAGGTCAAGGTGCTGTTTAGGGGGTATTTATCATCTGCAGGGATAGCATTGCGACTGCACCATCGGTGTCATAATGAAGACTATTGGTACATGTAGTACTGGTTAATATGTCTCCTCTAAAGTAGGGAATGTTGGGATATAACTAAAAATTATCGGAAACAGCGTAAAAGGCAAACATTTCTTAGATAAGTATTCATCCATTCTTTTTATGACAGGTACCAGTCTCACCCGCCTACACGGAACCGCTTCAAGTTTGTAAACAGTACGGACCTAAACTGCCATATTGATGACCTCAAACCGGACACGGTGTACATGTTTAGTGTGAAGGTCACGAAAGGTCGTAGAAAGAGCACATGGTCCATGTCTGTGGCGAACAAGACACAGGAATCAGGTAGGCCACGATCAATCTATTAACCCTTTCCAACCTACAACATATCTGCAGCAGACGACTTTAAAAAGCCGTCTTGTGAAATATATACGAAATTATCTCTTTAAAAGAAAGTATAATTATTGAACAAGAGTTAAAAACATTGTGGCAAATGGAGAAATTGTTCGTTATGAGCAATTTCTCCCATTGCCACAGTGTTTTCAAAAGTCGTCTGCTGCATATGCGTTGAAATACGTCTACAAGTGGGAAAGGGTTAAATTAACCCTTTCCCTCATACGACAATTCTGCAGCAGACGACTTTAAACGTATTTTGTCAAAACATAGAAAATCTCCATAATTGAATGGATAACCTATGACAAAACTGTCTGCTGCAGAGGCGTCAGAAAGTGTCTACATGAGGGAAAGGGTTAAATTAATGTACATTTCAACATTTTTGCTGCATATAACTTTTGAAAAACAACATGACAAAAGGAGAATTGCTGATCACTTGTTATTTCTATCGATATATTTTTGTTACAGCCCGGGTTCCATGATACCGATATTTGGATTTCTATCTACAGTCAAACTTGTGTGAGCGGTCACATGCGATCAACGGTCACTGGCGTTAAGGTCACTTTAAATCCCTCCCAACCAATTATACTCTATAAACTGCCTTGATCGGCGGTCCCCTTTGAAACGCGGCCAGCGGCCACACTAAATGGTAAAGATTAACTGTAATCTTATTGTGTTCAACGGTCAATCAACACACGACTTGGATTAGCAAGGTGTTAAATTATCGGTGTTAAATTAAAGCGTACTGTGACAATCAAATTATCGGGTTTTTTCATACACATAAGTTGTTTACATGTTAGATCTAGGGTACCGAAAAAAGCCGACGTGTGCCGAATGATAGTTGCATGATTCATCAACAAGAAGTTGCGATTTTGGTTTCTTTTCTGTTTACGATGTCGGGCAAAATTAGAAAATATATTTATGAGCATTTTAGACCTAAGACAGTACATTTATATGTTAAAATGAAAGTGAATGTCCACTTTGAAGCACCAAGTCAATTTATATTCCCATTTCCATTTTAAATCTAAAGATTATCGAGTAAAAATATTTGCAAGATGTAGACGTAGTTTCGGACGCTATTTTTTCCGGATACGTTATTAAGCGAATTTTAAAAAAATATTTAATTGTCTAGTTAGTTGTAAACGTCGGTTTAAACTAAAGAATAGCACAGTGAAATATTTGATAGAAAAAAGCTACAAATCTTCATAACAATGCTTAAATACAACTTTATAAAGACAATTTACTATTTGTAATGTAATGACTATTTCTAACAGTTACATGTAATATTATGTGAACTGACAAAACTTGAACAAATCCGACCAAATCATGAAATTTTTGATCGGCAGCCAGTTTTATCATGTCCCTCAGGTGACTGCTGATCGCAAGTTTGACTTTTTATGTTTAAATTGCTATCAGTATAATCGTATTTCTATCAATATTATTGTATTTCTATCTATATATTTATATTTCTATTGAGATATTTGTATTTCTATCAATATCTTTGTATTCTTATTAATATATTTTCGTTACAGCCCCTGGTTCCATGCCCCGAGACTTGACCCCAGTTCCCGTGGTGGGTGACCCATTGTCCGTGACCTTGAACTGGCAGCCACCAGCCAAACCCAACGGACAAGTCACCGGTATGTATTAACTTCAGATCAGATCTGCTGCATAGCATGAAAATCTGTTGGAAATGAGCCTGTCCACGGGGAAAAAGGTACACCTTGGCTTATCGTGAACAGTGGAGACCCAGATCAGCCTGTGCATCCCTTACAGTCTGACCAAGATCTACACTGTTCACATAATACGTACGTATAAGCCTGTCAGATGATTTTGTTTCTGTCAATGTGTGTAGATTCTACTCTAGCAGATGTACAGTCTGATGAGAGCCTCCACTCTTTAAGAAATACAGACTAGTACCGTAACCAATGGACGGGCTCAAATGAAGCTTTTATTTTTCAGAACTTCAATTAATTAACCCTTTCCCTCATATAGACGCTTTCTGATGCCTCTGCATCAGACAGCTTTTTGAAAACATTGTGACAAAAGAAGAAATTGCTCAGAACGATCAATTTCTCATTTTGCCAAAATGTTTGCCACTTTTAGTCATAGGTTATCCATTCAATTATAGAGATTTTCCATTTTTTGGCAAAGTATGTTCAAAGTCGTCTGCTGCAGAATTGTTGTATGAGGGAAAGGGTTAAGTCTTTCCCACATATAGACAGTTTTTGAAAACTTTGTAACAAAAGCAGAAATTGCTCAAGCCGAGCAATTTCTCCTTTTGTCACAATGTTTTCAACTCTATTTTAAAAATAATTACACTATCATTTATAAAGGGTTTCCATATTAATGATTCTGGTCTAGTCAGTTAACAAATGATATTAACTTGTATATTATTAGTATTACAGTGTAAGTATACTTATTCATTTAACCCTTTCGGACATACAACACACAGTGCAGCAGACAACTTTAAAAAAATATATTGACAAACATATGGAAAATCTTATTAAATGAGAGACTGGAAGTGGTAATTTAATAGAGTTGAAAACATTGTGGCAAAAGGATAAATTGTTCATAATTAGCAATTTCTCCTTTTGGTGCGATGGTTTAAAAAATCATCTGCTGCAGATGCATCAACATTTGTGTGTAAGTGGAAATGTGTTAAAGATAACATAGTTTAAGTAGTGCTTGGCTATATACTATATACTCAATACATGTGTTCATTGTATGCCATGATTGTATTAAACCCTTTCTGGCATGCAGACACATATTGACGCATCTGCAGCAGACAACTTTTTGAGAACAATGTGGCAAAAAGGAGAAATTGCACATACTGACCATTTTCTCCTTTTGGCTGACTTATCATTTCTGTTTAATTAAAATATTTTCATTTTATGGCGATTTTTAAAAATTGATGTACAGATGTTTTCAAAGTCATCTGCTGCAGGTTTGTTGTATGTAGGAAAGGGTTAGACAGTATTGTGTCTATGTATGTGTACTATACTCATAAAACTCTATTCTGTGATGACGTACTTTCTAGAACTAATCTTTTATGATGCACATTTGACTATAACCTTAATGTTATATATACTCTTAACCCTTTCCCTCATACAGACACTTTCTGCAGCAGACGGCTTTTTGAAAACATAGTAACAAAAGAAGAAATTGCACAAAACGTGCAATTTCTCCTTTTGCCACAATGTTTTCCACTTTTTGTCATAGGTTATCCATTCAATTATGGAGATTTTCTATGTTTTGCCAAAATACGTTCAAAGTCGTCTGCTGTAGAATTGTTGTATGAGGGAAAGGGTTAACAGAGCTCTAGATAAGGAGCATTCTGCTTGTTCACAAATCCTTATTCTATCCATTTACCCTATATTGTGGGTAATCAAAAGAATCGTCTCATTGAGATGATTCTTTTGAGTACCCACAACATAGGGTTTGGTTGGATAATAAGAGAGATATTGTGGGAAAAAGAGCTGTAAAACCCTCCTTATCGGGACCTCTGTCTATATAAACAATATTCATGCTTGGTATTTTTATTTCTAGAACTAATCTTGTTTATTAACCCTTTCCCTTATGGAGAATCTTTCTGATGCTTTTTGCAGCAGATGACTTCTTGGAAACATTTTGGCAAAAAAAGAAATTGTGCATAATAACAATTTCCCCTTTTGCCACAATGTTTTCAACTCGATTCAAAAAGTTTTACTTTCATTAACTTAATTAAACATGTGCACTTGGGCAAGGCGCATTTTCTAAGCTAGTACTGGTTTGTTTACCAAGGAATCATGAATAAGTGAACTGTCGCCATGATATAACTGAAATAATGTTGAAAGCAGCGTAAAACCCCAATAAAACAAAACAAAATGAATTAAACATATTATTTTATATCAATTGCGAAATAAGCTTTCAGCTTATATTAATCACGCTTGATGTCTGCTTCCTGGAGACTTAACCAGTATTCGAGCCGTTTGTTTGGACCAATCCCAAAGTAGGAACCCGGGTGGGTCATAACTCCCAAGGGAAAAATATGAAAAATCTTATAAAATGAAGTTATAATTTTCAATTAGAGTTTGAATACATTTTGACAAAATGAGAAATTGCTCTATATGAGCAATTTCTCCTTTAGTCAGAATATTTTTAAGAGTCATCTGCTGCAGATATATCATAATGTGGGAAAGGATTATGCCTTTTACATTATCATTTCTAGAACTAAATATTTTTAAGAGTCATCTGCTGCAGATATATCATAATGTGGGAAAGGATTATGCCTTTTACATTATCATTTCTAGAACTAATCTTACACTCTTTTATTTTATATCAGACTAATTTTTTATGCCATATTTATTATAATTTCTGGAACTAATTTCACTCTTTAAATACCTATCATGGCCCAGGATTAGTTTTGACATCATCCATCCTTTCTGTTATCATGAAACATTTGGCTGTGATTACTTCGTAGTTATGATCCTTTCAGTAAGATGTATCAATTTAACATTTTGTTTGTTCAACTTGAATTCTATATAGCATAATAACATGAAAGATATAGCTAACAGGGATGACAAAATGTTTTATTTCCCATCGGGAAATATCATCAATAGCCTTGATGATATGAAAAATAACATGAAAATAGCTTTGTATATTTTGTTACCTCTTTCGATTGTGATGTGTACTCGCATTATGAAGGCATCGTTTACAGAACTGCTTTAATAAAAAATTAATATTATGTCATTTACAAGATGGTGATCAATTTGCATTGATTTTACAAACTAATGTAATATATTGTTTATTTGCTATTTAAACTTTTGATATCGGAACTCTATCCCTCGTGATTTTACCTTGCTTCATGTTACAAACTTGTGCTAACACACTCACTTGTTACAAAACGGGTTAATATCACTCGCCATAGAAATCACATGTCAAAATTTCAACATTAACTCTATCCCACTTGCAGACACATTTGACACTTCTACAGCAGACTACTTTCGTAAAGATTGCGGCAAAAGGATAAATTTCTCAGGAAAGAGCAATTTCTCCTTTTTCGCACAATTGTTTCAGCTCTTTTCAATTAAAGATCTTTAATTCTAAAAGATATCTCATATTTTTGCCAAGATGTCTTTAAAGTCGTCTGCTGCGGATTTGGTTTTATATGGGACTGAATTAAACCTTTCCCACATATAAAAAATCTGCAGCAGACCACTTTGAAAACGTCTAGGCAAAAGCACAGGAAGTTAATACCTTTAAATGAAAGAACATTAATTGAATAGAGTTGAAAACATGGTGACAAAAGGAGGAATTGCTAGTTTTGAGCAATTTCTTCTTTTTGTTGCGATGGTTTCAAAAAGCTGTCAGCTGCAGAGGCGCCAGAAAGCGTCTATATGAGGGAAAGGGTTGAATAAGTGCTATATGATATATATTTATGCTATGTTTTATTATAATTTCTAGAACTAATCTTTTACTATGCATTTTGCTTCTTCTCTGCTTTTGCTAATAAAAGGCGATCCGGTTCAAGGTATCATTTTATTCACACATCCGTAAAAAATACACATATTTAGTTACATTTTTATTTTTTGTGTAATGTTTAATTTCATTGTTATCATTTAACCCTTTCCCTCATACGACAATTCTGCAGCAGACAACTTTAAACATATTTTGTCAAAATATAGAAAATCTCTATAATTGAATAGAAAACATTGTGGTAAAAGGAGAAATTGCTCGTTTTGAGAATTTCTTCTTTTGTCACTATGTTTTCAAAAATCTGTCTGCTGCAGAGGCGTCAGAAAGCGTCTATATAAGGGAAAGGGTTAAGTCTTTCCCATTTTTCACAAATTTGCACAAGACACTTTTTTAAACCTCTCTGCAAATATTGTGGAACCTTCTATATAATTGAATAGAGTTGAAAATATTATGGCAAAAGGAGAATTTGATCATTATGAAAAGTTTCTCCTTTATATGTGTCACAAAGATCCTGCAAATGGGAAGGAGATTTTTGTAATTTTTTCCAAGATGTTTTCAACATTTCCTTCTGCAGATTAGCTTATGTGTGAGAAAGGGTTTATTAGACTGATGAATGTAGTTTTAATTATGAATATTTATTTTTCGTTGATATTGAAATGACTTATTCCTTGAAAGTACAAAGGAACAGAGTTCTAAATAGGCCGGCGACTTTTGAAAACATCGTGACACGAAGAGCAATTGCTCAAAAATAGCAACTGCTACATTACAGTCGCAATGATTTTCCATATTTCCACCTAAAACTTTTCAAAGTCTTCTGTTATAGATTTGTTGTTTGTTGGAAAGGATTAAATCCTATGTTGTGTGAACTCAGTAGATTGTTCTCACTAAGCTACTTCTTTTAACCCTTTCCCTCATACGACAAATCTACAGCAGACGACTTTGAAGACATTGAGGCAAAACTTTGGAAAATCTCTTTAACCCTTTCCCTCATATAGACGCTTTCTGACGCCTCTGCAGCAGACGGCATTTTGAAAACATAGTGACAAAAGAAGAAATTGCTCAAAACGAGCAATTTCTCCTTTTGTCACAATGTTTTCCACTTTTAGTCATTCAATTATAGAGATTTTCTATTTTTTGACAAAATGTGTTTAAAGTCGTCTGCTGCAGAATTGTTGTATGAGGGAAAGGGTTAACCCTTTCCCACATACAACAAATCTGTAGAAGACGTCCTTGAAAGCATATAGGAAAACTGAGAATCTCTATGAATAAAGTTTTATTATTGATTCAAGTTGAAAACATTCTGGCAAAAGGAAAAATTACTCGTTTTGAGCAATTTCTCCTTTTGTCACTATGTTTTCAAAAGTCGTCTGCTGCAGAGTCATCAGAAAGTGTTTTTATATGTGGCAAAGGGTTAAGTACCCTCAAAAGTGGGTAAGAATAATAAGAGAATTATTGTGGAGTAAAAGACCATTTTGTACACCTATCGAAATCTCTAGATAAAATTTAACTATTTCTGTTTTTATCATACATGTTAGCATTTCTGTTTCATTAGCATTGTTATTGTAGCTTTATTTTTTCAAAGCAGAATGGCCGCTTTCATTTTGTGTATTTGTTGTTTTATTTTCGATATCATTAATAACTAGGTTAGATATTTGAATAGAAAGAATAAGTCGAATACAAATAATATGGGAATCCTTTCTGTATAATGACTTTCACAAGACTTGTTCAAGCAGATATTTTTTACGTAACCTGGCTATACAGGATGACACATCAGTTGTCCGTCGTCCGTCTGTCGTGCTCTCACATACTTACCTAATGTCAGGCGACACATCACTTCTCTGTCGTCCGTCTGTCATGCTCTCACATACTTACCTAATGTTAGGCAACGCATCACTTCTCCGTCATCCGTCTGTCATGCTCTCACATACTTACCTAATGTCAGGCGACACATCACTTCTCCGTCGTCCGTCTGTCATGCTCTCACATACTTACCTAATGTCAGGCGACACATCACTTCTCCGTCGTCCGTCTGTCATGCTCTCACATACTTACCTAATGTCAGGCGACACATGTGTTTCTCCTTGTGGGAGTAGCTGTACTCATTGATGTTGTTAGAGTTGTGCAAACTTGCCTGTAGAACTGGTCATGAACTCATTAAACATGGTGATGATAATGAAACACTGTTCAAAGTAGTTTAAATCACCATGCAAGATCATATTATGCAAGTTGCCAATGATTTGTTTATGAACATTCAAATACTGTTGAAAGCATTAAAGAACACCTTCAGGGTAATCAAGGCAAAATGACAATGGTTTGTTTATGAACATTTATATATTGTTGAAAGCATTGTAAAATCGCCTTCTGGGTAATCCAGGCAAGATGACAATGGTTTGTTGATCTCTATATCAATCAAGAAAACCAGATCACCACAGGGTGCTTGTGACAGGAGTGAACATGAACCTGCTTGAACCCATTCTCTCTGATCCAAACCTTATTGAGCCCTGATCGTAACACAGGCTATCATTCAAGGGGTCGTAAGTTTGAAGCCCAGCTAAACCAATATTATGTATGACATTTGTCAATCCAATAAGCATCATTCGTCTTTTACCAATGGGCTAACAGTCTATTGGGAAAAGCAGCCAGTTGTTTAGAAAGACTGTAGTGTACTGGTGAGAGAATGCCTGGGAACTGATTGTTAAGTGAACTGGCTGCTGTGATATAACTGAACAATTGTTAAAAAAGTTTAACCCTAATCAATTAAACTAAACATTTATTGATGGAATCCATGCTCTCTGATCTTATCTGCACTATTTGTTAAAATTTGTCTGCAAGTGGTAATTAGGCTAAAGATTTGCCAACTCAATTCAAAAGTTATACTTTCATTTATAGATTTTGTTTATATTCAAGATAAGATATTTTAGAAGTAGTCTGCTGCAGGTTTGATGTGAAAGAGATTATAAATTGACATTTACCCACATACAAAAGTATCTAGGCAATAATATGAAAATCTCTATAAATGAAAGAGTAATAATTTGAAAAGAGTGGCAAAAGGAGAAATTGCTCATTATGGGCAATTGCTCTATTGTCATGATGTTTTCAAAAGTAGTCTATTGTAGAGATGTCAATGCATCTGTATAAGGAAAAGGGTTAAATATTGAAACACAGTTGTTCTGCATTACCTGCATTTTCTCCTTATGACACAATGTTTTTCAAAAGTCTGTTGCAAAGGCATCAAAATGCATCTGTAAGTGGGAAAGCAGCCGTTCTGCATGAAGTCCTTCATTTCTTTTTCCAGGTTACCTTGTGTTCTACACGACAGACCCGAGTAAAGACGACCTCGAGTGGGTGGTAGAGGGGGTCATTGGGGAGAAGTTGTCAATGACGATCACTGACCTCACCAAGGCGACGACCTACTATTTTAAAGTTCAGGCCAGAAACAGTAAAGGATATGGTCCAATGTCAACTACAGTGATCTATAAAACTCCAGGTAGGATTCTTCTCGTCTTGACGTAGTAGACATTGTGTTAAGTGCATGGTACTGTGGTCTTTAACTCTTTCCCACATATAAAAAAATCCGCTGCTGACGACTTTGAAAACATAGTGACAAAAGACCTGAAAAATCTTCATAAAATATAGCTTAATTGTTAAATAAAGTTGAAAAACATTGTTGCCAAAGGAGAAATTGCTCATCATGATCAATTTCACTTTAGGCCACAATGTTTTCAAAAGTCGTCTGCTGCTATTGCGTTAAAATGCGTCTGCAGGTGGGAAAGGGTTAAACGAGCCTCATTATGGCCCAGTGCATATGACTTCAGCTCTGCAGGTTTTCTGTCGAGGTTACCCCACCCTTAGCGAAATAACCTTCCCTGGGGGCACAAAGTAGTTTTCGGTCAGGATTCTCTCATCCAGTAGAACCTGTGTGTAGAGACAACCCATGGGAACACAACAGTATCGAGGGCTTGGCGTGAAACGGTTGTAACTAAAATTGGTATTTTTTTACCAAGGTTAATCAACTCACCATAAAGTCTTTGTAAGTGTTAAATCATTTTTAGCTCTACTGGCCAAAGGCCAGAAGGGCTTATGTCGTGGTGATTTGTCCGTGCGTGCGTCCGTAAACAATTTCTTGTTAACACGATACAGTCTTCACTTTTGATTGTATCTCAACTAAACTTATACAGTAGTTAGATATCCATGAGAGCTCGGTTCCTTTCGAAAACCAGCCAGATCCGCCCATGCATGACTGGATTATGGCCCTTGAAATTGTCAAAATTGCTATAAAAGAGCTTGTTAACACGATACAGTCTTCTTTTTTGATTGTATCTCAACCAAACTTATACAGTAGTTAGATATCCATGAGAGCTCAGTTCCTTTCGAAAACCAGCCAGATCCGCCCATGCATGACTGGATTATGGCCCTTGAAATGGTCAAAATTGCTAAAAAAGAGCTTGTTAACACGATACAGTCTTCTTTTTTGATTGTATCTCAACCAAACTTATACGGTAGTTAGATATCCATGAGAGCTCGGTTCCTTTCGAAAACCAGCCAGATCCACCCATGCATGCCTGGATTATGGCCCTTGAAATGGTAAAAATTGCTATAAAAGAGCTTGTTCAAACACGATACAGTCTTCACTTTTTATGGCCCTTGAAATGGTCAAAATTGCTATAAAAGAGCTTGTTAACACGATACAGTCTTCTTTTTTATTGTATCTCAACCAAACTTATACAGTAGTTAGATATCCATGAGAGCTCGGTTCCTTTCGAAAACCAGCCAGATCCGCCCATGCAAGACTGGATTATGGCCCTTTAAATTGTCAAAATTGCTATAAAAGAGCTTGTTAACACGATACAGTCTTCACTTTTGATTGTATCTCAACCAAACTTATACAGTAGTTAGATATCCATGAGAGCTCAGTTCCTTTCGTAAACCAGCCAGATCCGCCGAAATTGTCCAAATTGCTATAATTGAGCATGTGAGCACAATAGAGGCTCCATTTACTATATGATCTTCACCAAACTTAGATAGTAGTTAACTATTGATGAGAGCTTGGTTCTTTTTGAAAATCGGCCAGATCCGCCCATGCAAGACTGGATTATGGTCCATGAAATTGTAAAAATTGCTATAATACAGCTTGTGAACACAAAAGAGCCCCCATTTACTATCCGATCTTCACCATACATACATGCTCTGGATTGAAAAAGACCAAAGAACCATACCAGTAGAGCATAGGCCCTCATGGGCCTCTTGTTCTTGGTAAACAATGCAAATTTAGGTGCCATTGCTCGTTCTGAGCAATGGCACCTAAATTTGCATTGTTTACAAAGGGGTCAAAATTGACTCTAAAACAGGGTTTTCAAAATAGGTTTTTAGTTACAACCACTTCATGCCAAGCCCTCGGTATGGTCTTATCTTCAGACGTGGGGTCATTGTTGAGGAAAATGAGTAATTGGAAAACCTCGATATGGCTATATAACTGAATACTGTTAAAATGACCCCCCCCCCCCAAAAAAAAAAAATGACATTGTAATGACATTGACCTTTGATTATATCTGGCAAAAAAACATTTCTTTCTGGCCCCATGTAACAATTTTGTTTCTAAACACCCATGTGATTGTTGTTGTTTTTGTAGAGAATGCTTTCTTGCCTCCGAGAAAAACTCCCATAGACCGCCACAGTCCAGGAAGCTCAGGGAATTCAGGAAGTAGTAGTAGTGGCAGTGAAAACAACAATCAACAGAGAGAGGAATCCGGAGGCTTGTCACAGAACCTGATGATTATCATCATCGCCTGCGTTGTCGGGGCGACCTTCTGTATTGTTGTTGCCGTGGTTACCGTGTTCTTGTGTAGGAGGAGAGACGTCGCAGAGAGAAACAGAAGAATGTAAGTTCAAGTTAGGCATACAGATCTGCACTGGTCGCAAAATAAGTCAAAATGACAATAAAAAAAAATCATCATCTTATAGAAGTGAGTCAAAATATTTATTAGACTGTAAAAATGTGTAGGCTGATTTAATTCTGCATTATGGGGCAGATGTTTTGTTTGTAGACCATTTTCCCCATGTGGAACCTTTGAAACTCGACCAGCTTGAATTGATCTGAATTGATCCCTTTTTAATCCTTTCCCACATACAGCAAATTTGCAGTAGAAGACTTTGAAAATGTCTACTCAAAGATATGGAAAATCTCTATAATTGTAGGTATAATTACGGAAAAAAGTTGAAAACATTGTTGCAAAAGGAGAAATTGAGCAATTTCTACTTTTGTCACGATGTTTTCAAAAGTTGCCTGCTGCAGATGCCTCAAGACGGCTTTTTGAAAACATAGTGACAGAAGAATAAATTTCTCAAAATGAGCAATTTCTCCTTTTGCCACAATGTTTTCCCCCATTTAAGTCATAGGTTATCCATTCAATTATAGAGATTTTCTATTTTTTGACAAAATATGTTCAAAGTCGTCTAATGCAGAATTGTCGTATGAGGGAAAGGGTTAATGAAGTACCTTTAAGTAATGCGCCTTCTTCAATTTGTCTTCTGTTGCAGTGATACATGTATAACTGAAATATACCTCAATAAAGATTACAAAACATTGTCATTTTACAGGGCAAGCATGTATAAGGGTTCACCCCTTAAAGCCAAAAGCCCCAAGCCAGAAGGACCCCCAAGGGGTGAAGGCCGTCCCCCAGATTTGTGGATCGACCACGATCACTTGGAACTGAAGCATCTTGGAAAAGATGACCAGGCCGAGTCAACGATATCGGTCGCGTCAACTCGACGTAATTCTCATGATAGTAGCAGTATTCATACAAATAATCCAGGTTTGTATTAATTTAACCCTGTCCCTCATACAGACGCTTTTGTCTTCCACCCATTGGCTAAGTCTATTTGGTCAAGCAGCCGGTTGCTTGGAAAGACTGCTGTGTAGAGTACTGGTGTTAGAAAGGTTGAAAACACTTTGGTAGGTGAACTGGCGGCTGTAATTTGATATGAAGAATATTGAATGCAGGTTTAAAACCAAACTAATCAATTCAATTTATCAGGTAATACATGTACATTGTTTCTCAATTCATACAAATAATCCAGGAAAGATGTTTGTATGTGTATCTCTCTTGTATTAAAGTGGTAATTTAGATTCATCAAATAATACAATTCTTTTTAGCTCACCTGAGCTTTGCTCAAGGTGAGTTATTGTGATCGCCTTTTGTCCGGCGTGCGTCATGCGTCAACTTCTTCTCCTCAGTAACCAGTGGGTCAATTTGGATGAAACTTCACAGAAAGCATCCTCTCAATGACCTCACAAGAATTCCTTCAAATTTTTGGGATCCATGCAAAATTCTGGTTTCCATGGCAACGAAACGAAAAAAACTTCAACATTCTTCTTCTCCCAAACTGCTTGGCAGATTTTCAAATAATTTTGTAGAAATGTTCCTTGGATGACCCTCTATCAGATTCCTTCAAGCCGTGTTGATTGGTCGAAAAACATGGCCGCCAGGGGGGGCGGGGCTATTTTGCCTTATATGGCTATAGTGAAAACTTAAAAAATCTTCTCCGACGAAAGTGTAAGGCCGATTTTCAAATAATTTTGTAGAAATGTTCCTTGGGTGACCCTCTATCAGATTCCTTCAAGCCATGTTGATTGGTCGAAAAACATGGCCGCCAGTGGGCAGGGCTATTTTGCATTATATGGCTATAGTGAAAACTTAAAAAATCTTCTCCTCCAAAAGTATCTGGCCGATTTTCAAATAATTTTGTAGAAATGTTCCTCTATCAGATTCCTTCAAGCCAAGTTGATTGGTCGGAAACTATGGCTGCCAGGGGGCGGGGCTTATATAGCTAAAGTGAACAAACAAACAAAAATCAGGTGAGCGATTCAACTTGTTTCATTTATTTGCAAAGTAATCAATACTTTAAATATAATTATTGGTTTGATCAGAAACCCTTTCCCACAGACAAGAAAAGTCTGCAGTAAACAACAATGCAAATATGTGAAAAATTACAATAAATGAAAGTATACATAATTATTGAATATAGTTCAAAACATTGTGACAAAAGGTGGATTCTCATGATGAGAAGTTTCTCGTTTGCCACAATGTTTTCAAAAGTCATCTGCTGCAAATGCATAAAATATTTGCATGTATGATTATTTTGATTTGTTTTCTGTAGATTTATTCCGAGAGTCTGGAAGCGAGGCCGAGGAACGTCTACTACCTCCTAGTTATCATCAGCTAACTAACCCTAATCAACAACGAAACATCATTCGACCCAAACCATTAAAACTCCCCGTCGAATCACTCAACCATCCCAGAGACCGTAAGTTATTACTCTAGATAATACCAAACCATTAAAACTCCCCGTCGAATCACTCAACCAATCCAGAGTCCGTAAGTTATTACTCGACACAAACCATTAAAACTCAGAGACCGTTAATTATTACTCTAGATAATACCATACCATTAAAACTCCCCGTCGCATCACTCAACCAACCCAGAGACCGTATGTTATTACTCTAGATAATACCAAACCATTAAAACTCCCCGTCGCATCACTAAACCAACCCAGAGACTGTATGTTATTACGGATCCAAACCATTAAAACTCCCTGTTGAATCACTCAACCATCCCAGCGACCGTAAGTTATTACTCTAGATAATGACACAGCTTCAGATAAGATTTTAATATATTCAAGAGAACTAGATAAGAGGGAGTGAACAGGTCTTTTCCCCTCAATATTTCTCTTATTACTCAACCAAACCCTATGTTGTGGGAACTCAAAAGAATCGTCTCACTGAGACGATTACTTTGAGTACCCACAACATAGGGTTTGAATGTCAAATAAGGATTTTAGAACATGAAAAATGCCCCTCATCTAGAGCTCTGAATTATTCTGTTTTAGCCAAACTATGCATGTATATTTTTTGAAATTATCTAAACCAAGTTGTTGAAATGGTCTGTGTCTCATTTAATAATGTCATGGTGGAATGCCCTTGGGCAAGGCACATTTTCTAGCCTAGTACTGGTTTGTTTACCCAGGGATCATGAATAATTTAATTGCGCGCTAAATGACCTTAGCTGTCGATGCACCATAAAACAATATACATTCACTCATTTAATAATGGTCAATCTATTCTGTGATAATTTTAAAACTTTCCTTTTATCCTTAATAGTAGATTAGTTTCAGTTGACAATTAAACATTTTGAATGTGATGTTTTAAAGCATCTACCATCTCCGTGGTTTTGTGGTGAGAACGTTGGACTTTGGAGCGGAAGATCTGGGTTTGATCCAAAGTTGAGTCATACTAAATAATTTAAAAATGGTAATAATGGCTTCCCTCCTTTTTCGTTCAAGGTTGCAGAGATAGCATTACGACTAATGCATTGCTGTCAAGATAAATGATGCTGTAGTACTAAAAAGCCGTCTGCTGCAGAGGCGTCAGAAAGCGTCTATATGAGGGAAAGGGTTAACCATAATCCCTTATGTAGACGCTTTCTGACACCTCTGCAGCAGACCTCTTTTTGAAAAGTAGTGACAAAAGAAGAAATTGCTCTAAACGAGCCAAAATGTTTACCACCTTTAGTCATAGGTTATCCATTCAATTATAGAGATTTTCTATTTTTTGACAAAATATGTTCAAAGTCGTCTGCTGCAGAATTGTTGTATGAGGGAATAGGGTTAATATACCAAGAAAACACTTATAATCAAACACTGATATAACCGAAACACTGTGATATAACTGAAATACTGTTGATAGTGGCAAACACAAACAATCAATGTCATCTGCTGCTGATTTGTTGTATTTCAGAAAGGGTTCATATCTCAGTTCTTCTCATTTCAGCAGTTGCCGCGGTGCCAGGTTATCCCAATGGAAACTTGATGCAGAGATATGTGCCATCAAATCGCCCGCCGAGCCCGTGCGAGGATTCAGGCGTCATACCCATGCGGCCTGTGTATCCCCGGACCCAGTATCAGATGGCTTATAGTACACAGGGTCCACCGCGGGTCAACGCTGGGGACCTGTCCAATTCTTCAAGTATGTATCTTGTATTTAAACATATAATCATAGCGTGGTTCAAACTGTGTTTGTGGAGGGGGGGGACCAGTATATCTATGTTTGTGCAGGGGACCAGTGTATCTGTGTGTGAGTGAGCAATTTCTCCTTTTGCCCATTTTTTCGACTCGTTTTAGTAAACATACGTTCATTTATAGAATTTTTCCATATTTTTGTCTTGATGTTTTTAAAGTTGTCTGCTGGTAAATTGTTGTATGTTGAAAAGAGTTGATGATATATATTTTTGCATACAAGGATGGGATTTAAGTTTTTGAGTAACAAATGAATGAAGAATTAGTAATAGAGAAGCAAAAAAGTTAACAACATTACAAGAGGCCAGGTTATTTATTATTAACAAATGAAGGAAAAATTACTAATGGAGCAAAAACATTACAAAAGGCCAGGTTATTTGTTATTTACAAATGAATGAAGAACTAATAGAGAGAAAAACAAGATTTACAAATGAACAATGGAGAACAGAAAAAAGAAAAGTTAACAAAATTACGAAAGGCCAGGTTATTTATTATTTACAAATGAATGAAGAATTACTAATAGAGAACAAAAAAAGTAAACAATATTACTAAATGCCAGGTTATTTTCTTTATTTTTTCTTTAAATCCCAGTTTGCTATTTTATGCTCTGCAAAGATTAGATTTGGTCGCGAATATATAACAAGCACTTGAATTTTATATAAGTTACCAGCTATCACCCACACAAAAAATACTTCTAAATATGCAGAATGTATGAAATAAAAAAAAAATATGCCATAAGTATTTCTCTGCTTTATGGCCGGATACACAGGTTTCCATAAAATTCTAGAGCAGTGGATATAAAAAACACTTTATTTTGCAATCTATGAAAAATATTCAAGTTGGTGTGAAATTGTTATAAAACAAATTTCTCTCACGTATCCACAGTTTCCGACACCTCTACAGCAGATGACTTTTGAAAACATTGTGACAAAAGGAGAAATTGCTCAAAACAACCCATTTCTCCTTTTGTCTTCAACTTTTTTAACCCTTTCCAATATTTAACAAGTCTGCAGCAGACGACTTTGAAAACATACCAGATTTTTATTGGAAACTCCATTTAAGTGAAAGTACAATAATTGAATAGACTTGAAAACATGGTGACAAAAGGAGAAATTGCTCGTTTTGAGCAATTTCTTTTTTTGTCAACATGTTTTCAAAAAGCTGTCTGCTGCATAGGCGTCAGAAATCGTCTGTTTGAGGGAAAGGGTTAAGAAATTATACCTCTATTTATCTCAATTGTTGTATGTGGCAAAGATTGTTTAGGAATTAAGTATTTCCTTATCCATTGGTCTTGTGAATATTTAAACCAAAGTTGTGATGGTAGTACATGTTTTTTTACATTCTCGACATGTTTTCTTCTTTTTGCTTATTCTTCCTTTCATGAATAGAGACATCCTCATTGTAAATGATTGTTCTGTTACTTCTTTCATAATTCAACTTTAAAACAAACATCAAAATTCTGCTGCAGACAATTTTCAAAATATCTGGGCAAAAGTATGGAGAGTATAAGTAATGAATAGAGTTGAAAACACTGCGATGGATAAATAAATTGCTCCTTTTGCCACCATGTTTTCAAAGGAGTCAAAATGCATCTGCAAGTGGGAGACGGGTTAAGCTTTCTATAAAATCATCATTATTCATCAGTCAAAGTGCGTCGGTGGTGTAGTGGTAGAGCTTTCGCCTCGGGTTCGATCCCTGGTCGGGTCATACCAAAGACTTTCAAAATAGTAGGAAAGGCTGCCCTCCTTGATGCTCAGGGTAGGGTGATTGACTTAAATGGACTAATACTAATACCTCTGCTAATTGACCCAGGAAACACGTGATATAATTGAAAAACTGTTGGAAGCGGCTTGAAACACCAAACAATCAACCAATCAATTCTTTATTAGTCAACTGTATTGTGAGTCTCACGCTTTTGAATGGTGCACTTTTTCCCTTCATCTAGTGTAGTTTCTAGTTCTCTTACCAATTTGTATGTTAACCCTACCAATTTTAGATCTCATATTTTTAGCTCGTCTGTTTTTTCAAAAAAAGTCAGGAAAATGTGATATTATTATCCTTGGCGTCGTCGTCTGTATCGTCAGAAAACTTAAACCTTACCTCTTAACTTAAACAACCTTTCAATATTTTCAAATGAAGCGTGGTACACATGTTCCTGGGAACAAAACACAATGTCATTACCAAGTCACATAACTCTGGCTTAAATAATAATTCAGTAATGCCCCTTTTTCAACTTGGAAAAAAGCAGACAAACCTCATATAGACGCTTTCTGATGCCTCTGCAGCAGACGGCTTTTTAAAAACATAGTGACAAAAGAAGAAATTGCACAAAACGTGCAATTTCTCCTTTTGCCACAATGTTTTCCACTTTTTGTCATAGGTTATCCATTCAATTATGGAGATTTTCTATGTTTTGACAAAATACGTTCAAAGTCGTCTGCTGCAGAATTGTCGTATGAGGAAAAGGGTTAAACATTAGCTAGATCTGTAGATATCTATATCCCATGTAATTCTTCTTCTCATTCAACCATCCCATTCCTACATACAGCAAATCTTTAGCAGATGACTTTGAAAACATAAAGGCAAAACTTATCTCAAAATGAAAGTATAGTTAGAGAATAGATTTGAAAACATTGTGACAAAAGCAGACATTGCTCATGATGAGCTATATTTGCTTTTGTCACATTTATTTTCAAAAATCACCTGCTGCGGAGGTATCAGAAAGTGTCTATATGTGGAAAGGCTTAAAACATTCTCTTTTCTTCTCCCTCTCTTTTCATTTGTATTAATTAGTATACTTACCAAACAACATCTTTATATTTTTTGTCACCTAAGACAGGATGACACCTAGCAATCTTTTCTCACTATGTTTCCAAATCAATTCTACTGCAGATGCATCTAAAAGACATCAAGCATGATGCTTAAACTAAAATGTTTTATTATTTTTTGAAAGAGTTACTTAACATAATGCATTTGTTTGTGTTTGATTTGTTTCACTTAACAGTTTATATGTGTGAAATTTGCCTAACTCTAGCTTTGTACAAATGAATGAATAATCTTGAGACAAAATATGAAAATCAGTGTGTATGGTAAAAATTGCTCCTAATGCCATATTTGTGTTCTTATTTGCCTAACTTTCAGGTTATTGTGTGAATTTAGCCTAACACTTGCTTTGTACAGTTTTATCCTTGTTTTGTTTTTGATCTGCCTAACTTTGTTTTTTTCTCTTTTCTTGTTTTGAACAGTGCATGGAGGGTACCCCATGGATTTTGGCTGTGAGTGTTTGTTTTCGTTTAACTTTTTAATTTATGTATTGAGTTTAAGCTTTTTCTACAATTCTAATCTCAGTTGGTTAACTGTTTTTATGTTTAGTTCAACCTGTATAATGTTAGGCTATTCAACTGTTTCTATTTAAGTTTATCAGTTTCTACAGTTAGGCAATTCACCCTACAAGTAACCATGTCTGCTACAGCCAGGAAAATCCCACCCAGACTTGCTGTTTGATCGATAATTAGTCTGTTGTGAGAAATTGAGAATATTTGGTGTGGAATAAAATCCAGATAAAAAGATGAAAAAATCTGAATTAAATTTCAATACAAAATAGTATAGGAGAATGTGGAGAAATAAGAAATTGTTATTTTTCATCAATTTCTCTTTTTACCCACGTGTTTTCTGAAGTTGTCTTCTGCAGGAGCATCAAAAGTTATTATTTGTTGTCCAGGATTCTATTAGTCTTAAAAATAAATCAGACTGAAGAATATGACATTCTATGTTCATGTAACTCCATTTTTCTATCCAATTATGTAACCCTTTCCCACGTACAAGAAATCTGCAGCATAATATAGTGAGCAATACCTTCTGTTGCCACAATGTTTTCAAAAGTTGTCTGCTGCAGATGCGTCAGCAAGTGGGGAAGGGTTATGCTACACTTCTTACTTCTTTTGAAAGTAAATTTTTAAGTCATCAACAAATTAAAAAAAGGGAATAAAATGATAAATGAAAGTTTGATGCCAAGACTTAGTAAAGGTTTTCAGTTCCTTGATCGAAGCCTCCAATTGGCTGATTCAAAGTCACATGATAAATACAAGGCTGCCTGTTGTGATTGGTTAGCTTAGTGGTTGCATGGTTCCCTTATTTTTCTGAACTTCCAGATCGGCTGGTCCCCTGTAGAGAAGAGGATGAGCGCTGTATGCCAGAAAGTATGGATGACTCGTATATACATAAAGTTGGATATGGCATGTATCATTCCGTCATTATTTATTTTACCTCATTAGGACATCAATGTTACTCAACTATACTGGCCTTGACCTTCCAACAGAAATATTACTTGACCTTACTGACCTTGACCTTCTGACAGAAATATTACTTGACTATAACGACCCTGACATTCAGACAGAAATATAACTTGACTTCACCAACTTTGACCTTCCAACAGAAATATTACTCTTCTATACAGGCCTAACCTTGACCTTTGTACACAGGTGTATTATATTATTAAGACATACATGTCTGTAAGGCAGGGAGACATTTAACCCTTTCCCACATTCATTAAACTTCTAAAACATTTACTCAAGAACTGGAAAATATCTAGAAATGAAGGTATACTAGAAAAAATTTAAAAACATTGTGGCAAAAGGAAAAATTGCTCGTTATGAGCAATTTCTACTTTTGTCATAATGTTTTCAAAAGGTGTCTGCTGTAGTTGCGTCAAAATGTGTCTATAGGTGGGAAAGGGTTGAGGGATTACGTCTCTGCCGTCTGCCTATCACACATTGGTCATATCAGTGTTACTGTTTGCAAGACTTTTACTTTGTTATGAGGAGTGTGTAACAATAAAAGGAACATAACTTAAGCTTTCTTTTTTTGAAGTTATCCCCCTGTAAAAAAGTTGGGGTATTGTGATGACCTTGGTGGCGTCACAAAACTTTAACCTTACCGCATAACTAAAAAATACATTCAACATGTTCCTGGAAACAATACTCATGTCCATACCAAGTCACATAGCTTTAATAATAATTATTCAGTAATGCCCCTTTTTGGACTTAGAAACAAGAAAACGAGCGTTGGTGTTCGCTTGCGGCACTCTTGTTCATTTTTGGTTTGACCATTTTCTCAATTGATTTCCAATCTACCAATTTAAAACTTGATTTTTAGCTCGACTATTCGAAAAATATGAGAGCTATACTACTCACCCTGGCGTCGGCGTCGGCGTCCACGTCACACTTTGGTTAAGGTTTTGCATGCAAGTTCTAAAATACTACATGTATTGCATTGAAACTTTCTACAACCCTACCAAACTATCACACCAATGTAGATTATCAAGTTAGATAACTCTGTCCTGCATTTTATGCAAGTTATGGCCCTTTTTTACTTAGAAATTCTGGTTAAAGTTTTGCGTGCAACTAAAGTAAGAGTCCATATCTCAGTATTTACTTGATGCATTGCATTGAAACTGTCTACAACCCTACCCAACTATCCCACCTATGTAGATTATCAAGTAAGATAACTCTATCCTGCACTTTATGCAAGTTATGGCCCTTTTTTTTACATAGAAATTCTGGTTAAAGTTTAGCGTGCAACTAAATTAAGAGTCCATATCTCAGTATTTACTTGATGCATTGCATTGAAACTTTTTACAACTCTACCCAACTATCACACCTATGTAGATTATCAAGTAAGATAACTCTATCCTGCACTTTATGCAAGTTATGGCCCTTTATTTACTTAGAAATTCTGGTTAAAGTTTTGCGTGCAACTAAATTAAGAGTCCATATCTCAGTATATACTTGATGCATTGCATTGAGAACCTTTATACAACCCTACCCAACTATCACACCTATGTAGATTATCAAGTTAGATAACTCTATCCTGCATTTTATGCAAGTTATAGCCCTTTTTTTACTTAGAAATTCTGGTTAAAGTTTTGCGTGCAACTAAATTAAAGAGTCCATATCTCAGTATTTACTTGATGCATTGCATTGAAACTTTCTACAACCCTACCCAACTATTACACCTGTGTATATTATCAAGTATGATAACTCTATTCTGCATTTTATGCAAGTTATGGTCCTTTTTTTTCTTAGAAATTCTGGTTAAAGTTTTGCGTGCAACTAAATTAAGAGTCCATGTCTCAGTAAATACTTGATGCATTGCATTGAAACTTTCTACAACCCTACCCAACTATCACACTTGTGTAGATTATCAAGTATGATAACTCTATCCTGCATTTTATGCAAGTTATGGCCTTTTTGGACTTAGAAATTCTGGTTAAAGTTTTGCATGCAACTACATAAAGAGACCATCTCTTAGTAAACTACTTGATGCATTGCATTGAAACTTTATACAGCCCTTACCAACCATCACATCTATGTAAACAATCAAGTATGATTACTCTATCCAGCATTTTATGCAAGTTATGGACCTTTTTGGACTTAGAAATTCTGGTTAAAGTTTTGCAACTACATTTAGAGTGTAATCTCAGTTACAACTTGAAAAATTGCATTGAAACTTTATACAACCTTTCCCAATTGCACAACTATAAACACAACCAATTAAGATAACTCTATCCTGTATATGGTGCAAATTGTTGCCGTTTTTTTACTTAGAAATTATGGTTAAAGGTTTGCGTTAAACTACATTAAGAGTCAATATCTTAGTAACTACTTGATGCATTCCATTGAAAGGTTATACAACCCTTTCTAACCATCACACCTATGAAAATAATCATGTTAAATAACACTATCCAGCATATAATGCAAATTATCACCCACTAAGAAATTGTGGTTAATGTTTTGCATGCAACTACATTAGAGTCCATTATCTCAGTAACTTAAATAAGTGGTGGAATAGTCGAGCGCGCTGTCCTCCGACAGCTCTTGTTATGTAGCTTGTAACCTGCAGAATGATGTGCAGTGTACAAGCACCATAACTCTAGGTTATCAAGTCTGAAAGTCATGCTTCCTTAATGAACATTCATGTAAACTCTTAAACCGTACATAATTATCTTGTGTGCAAAGGTCAGGTTCAGGTCTAGGTATTGAGTATTACATCATTCTCACATAGATGTTGTATAAATAGCTCAATACGGATCAATATTTCCTAGTGTAATTGGCTTATTATAGTTTAATACTGATGAACATTTCTTAGTGTAATTGGCTTATTATAGACCAATAATGATCAACATTTCTTACTTTAACTATTTATTGTGGTTTAATTAATTGATGGATATGTTTGATATAAAGACGAATGCTGTTGTTAACCCTTTCCCTCATATAGACGCTTTCTGACGCCTCTGCAGCAGACGGCTTTTTGAAAACATAGTGACAAAAGAAGAAATTGCACAAAACGTGCAATTTCTGCTTTTGCCACAATGTTTCCACTTTTCGTCATTATGTTATCCATTCAATTATAGAGATTTTCTATGTTTTGACAAAATACGTTCAAAGTCGTCTGCTGCAGAATTGTGGTATGAGGGAAAGGGTTAAGTATTGATTAAACTGTAGATCTTGATCGGTTTACACAAATATGATTTATATTAACCCTTTCCCTCATACGACAATTCTGCAGCAGACGACTGAACATATTTTGTCAAAACAAAGAAAATCTCTATAATTGAATGGATAACCTATGACTAAAAGTGGAAAAACATTGTGTCAAAAGGAGAAATTGCACGTTTTGTGCAATTTCTTCTTTTGTCACTATGTTTTCAAAAAGCTGTCTGCTGCAGAGGCGTCAGAAAGCGTCTATATGAGGGAAAGGGTTAACCTGTATTGATCTCCACAGTTCACAAAAAACCTAAACATATTATTTATGAGTGGTGCCCTGCAAAAGCAAACCTAAAGGGGCTTTCGTATCTAATCAGTGTAGATCAAGATCAGCACTCATATCCATGCAGTCTGATATGAATACACTGTCAGCCAATCTGTAATAGATGGTTTCAAGAAACTTCTCATTTGTGTCCTCTGCTTAAATGCGAGGACGGGTCTTTTTTTTTGCAAACTGTGTAAAAATTAAGGTGACTGATATTGTGATTAGATAACATTCTTTCCCAACTTCAACAAATCTGGCAGTATTATTGAATATCACAATCAATTGATTGAGTTAAGTTGAAAACATTGCAGTAAAAGGAGGTATTTTGTAACAATGTTTTCAAAATTAATAAAAATTTGTCTGTATGTCCGCTGTGGTCGAGTGGTTAGCGTCGGGGATTTCGAAACCGGGTGTCCCGGGTTCAATCCCCAGTCGCGGCACTACGGTCATGGTGGAGTGCCCTTGGGCAAGGCACATTTTCTAGCCTAGTACTGGTTTGTTTACCCAGGGATCATGAATAATTAAATTTAATTGCGCGCTAAATGACCTTATCTGTCGATGCGCCATAAAACAATATACATTCATTCATTCTGTATGTTGGAAGGTTTTAACCCTTACCTATTTGAAAACATTGGGACAAAAGGAGAAATTGTTTCTCATGAGCAACTTCTCCTTTTGCCACAGTCATCTTAAACACTGTACAAAAATTATACTTTCATTTATGGAGAGTTTAATTATTTAGGTCGAGATGTTTTCAGAGTTGTCTGCTTCAGATTTGTTGTATGTGGGTTAAACACGGAATGTTTGTGAGTCAGACGAATGCTGCTCTAGAATAGTATGCATGAATGTGTGAGACTTGTGTTTTTGTTTTTATATAGTATAGCATGAACACTAGGAACATTATTCAGAATAGACTTCAACCAATTAGCTTTGCTGGTGTGCTTGTTTCATTGCAAAAAAACCCTATTTTTTTTTTTTTTCTAAGATATGATTTTCGTTTTGCCTTTTCCTAGCCTACCCAAAGCCTAGTTGTTATGCTGATGTGTGCTAACATTGGTTGTTCATTGTTTCAGGCATTTTCTTAATTGACACAATTTAGGTACAAATGTACTCGGTGCCTTTGCACCGGGAAACACAGGGACCACTTCTCTCTGTCGTCTGCCCGTCTTTTTGTCTCTTTTTCACTTACTGGCAGGACACCTTTTTGTGTTCCAGAAAATTATTATTTCATGCATCATGTTCCATTAGCTTTTTGACACCTATTCATTTCATTTGCACTGAAAACTGCTAGTATACCCTAAACACCTGCTACAGATGAATGGGAGCTTGTTTTCCTATCTGCTAACTTCTCGGAACACAAACTTGTTTTCATTCATGCCACTGTCATTTGCTGTGAGCGACTTTTCTGTTATAATCTTCATTTGTCTTTGCCACAATTTGCTTTTATTCAAGCTTTATTTATGGATCTTTGAACACAAATCTCAATGCTGCCTTCATCGATCTTTGAACACAAATAGCCATGCTGCATTCATCGGTCTTTGAACACAAATAGCTAAGCTGTATTCATTGATCTTTGTAAACTCTTGTATGCTGTTTGCATTGAACTCGGCTATATTAGTGATGCATACCATACAGTAATCATCAGTGCTTTCTTTAAAGAATATCATGTTTGTGTGTCTTTGATATATCCTCATTTTTCATTGAACATAAGTTTGTTTTTTGTTAGCTCACCTAAGCACGAAGTGCAAGGCGAGCTTTTGTGATCATCCGGCATCGTCGTCGTCGTCTGTCCGTCTGTTAATAATTTCCTACAAATGACTTCACCTACTAAACCAATGGACAGATTTCAAAATAACTTAACACAGGAATGGTCCTTAGGTGGTCCTCTTTCAAAGTTGTTCAAAGAATTTAATTCCAAGTAGAACTTTGGTTGTTGCGGCATCAGAAAAGGGGAAAATTGCCTGGTCCTTAGGTGGTCCTCTTTCAAAGTTGTTCAAAGAATTAAATTCCAAGTAGAACTTTGGTTGTTGCGGCATCAGAAAAGGGGAAAATTGCCAGATCTCAAAAAATCTTCTTGTCCAAAAGTAATGGCCCGATTTGAAAATTATTCTGCACAAATATTCCTTGGGGCACCCTTTACCAAGATTGTTCAAATATTTCCAATCCGTTGAAAGACATGGCCGCCAGGGGGCGGAGCTTGTTTTACCTTATATGTGCATTGTTAAAACTTTAAAAATCTTCTTGTCCAAGCGTACTGGCCCGATTTGAAAATTATTTTGCACAAATGTTCCTTGGCCAAGATTGTTCAAATATTTCCGATCCGTTGAAAAACATGGCCGCCAGGGGACGGTGCTTGTTTTCCTTATAGGTGCATTGTTAAAACTTTAAAAATCTTCTTGTCCAAAAGTACTGGCCCGATTTGAAAATTATTTTAGGTGAGCGATCCAGGGCCATCATAGCCCTCTTGTTTATTTTTTCCCATTGAACACAATGTTCTGATGGCTTCATGCAAAATGGCAGTAATTACATCTTGGTACAAGGTATGGTTACATCCGTTTTGCATTAAGTCTGGTTTGTTTTCATGTATGCTCCTTTTTCATTTTCATTGAACACAATTATGTTTTCATGAAAGATCTTTCATTTTCCTGTTTTTCGTCAAACACACGTTTGTTTTCATGTATGCTATCCTAATTGCTTTACAGGCGGTTTCTCAACCCCATCCCATCATGGTTCCCTAACCCGACGCTGTAAGATCAATCAACGGGCACCAATCACGGGTATTGCAAGCCCCGTGGTACCCGTGCAGCCCACGGAGCGCGTGACTGACCAAGGCTCTGGAAGTCTCGGACGCTCCGGTAATTCTTTCAAGAGTTTTCGAAACCCGGAATCCCCGTCACGTGTTTCCCATAACCTGCCTGGTTCCCATTCCACTCCCAAGCATCATATAGGTAATAGGAAGGCTGTGTTTGGCACCCAGCTTCACTTTTTAAAAGCCTTATTTCTGTTGGGTCACAACATATAATATACATATAATCACCTTTAGCGTAATAGCATGTATTGGTAACATGGTACTAGATACAAAATAGACTAATATATTAAACATAGAACGTTTAATCCCTAGCTAACCGATTTATTGTATAAATATTAACTAACTATAATCCCTCATGTAGTTAAACCTTTCCCAAATACTACCAATCTGTAGTGGACGTTTTTTGAAAACATACCCGGAAAAAAAAATTGGAAACTCCCTTCAAATGAAAGGACAGTTTAAAACATGGTGACAAAAAAAATCAAAAATTGCTCCTTTTGTCGCCATGTTTTAAAAAAGCTGTCTGCTACAGAGGCGTCTGAAAGCATCTATATGAGGGAAAGGGTTAATACTTTCCCACATAAAGATGCTTTCTGATTACTCGGCATACAGACTTTCTCGTGAGAGTCCTCACTCTACACAAACAAGTTGCAGTTACCATTGGAGAGGTAAAATGCCACAACGTTTTCAACTCTATCTAAACATTTTACTTTCATTTATAGAGGTTTTCTATATTTTTACCCCTGTGTTTTGAAAGTTGTCGGCTGCTGATGTGGGCAAGGGTTAATAACCTGGTACTACTAGAGAAATAGACTTAATATATTAAACATAGAATGGTTATCATGTATATTGTGTTTATACTAACTGTAATCTTTCATGTTGTTATTCATATACTTAGATTCAACATAGAATGGTTGTACCCTAATTAACATGTCTTCAATATAGAATGTGTATACCCTTATTAACGTGTCATCAACATGAATGTTTGTACCCTTATTAACATGTCATCAACATATAATGTTTATACCCTTAGTAATGAGTTATCAACATATAATGTTTATACCCTAATTAACATGTCATCAACATATAATGTTTATACCCTTATTGACATGTCATCAACATATAATGTTTATACCCTAATTAACATGTCATCAACACATAATGTTTATACCCTAATTAAAATGTCATCAACATAGACTGTTTATACCCTTAGTAATGAGTTATCAACATATAATGTTTATACCCTAATTAACATATCATCAACATATACTGTTTATACCCTTATTGACATGTCATCAACATATACTGTTTATACCCGTATTGACATGTCATCAACATATAATGTTTATACCCTTATTGACATGTCATCAACATTATAATGTTTATACCCTTATTGACATGTCATCAACATAGAATGTTTATACCCTAACTAACATGTCATCAACATAGAATGTTTCTACTAAATTTAACATGTCATCAACATTTATAGTTTACTAATATTATCCATAGTATTTCATGTTGTTAAGGGGGTTCCCTAAGAGACATTGACACACTCATTTGTGTTTTGGGTTGTCTATGTTCATTATACTCTCTGTAGACTAACAACCTACTATAAACTGATTTCCTTTTAACCCTTTTCAACATACAACCAAACTGCGGGAGACAAATTTGAAAACTTTCTATTAATTGAAAGAACAACTATTGTTGAATAAAGTTGAAAACATTGTTGCATATGGAGAAAATGCTCATCATGAATAATTTTTCCTATTGCGACATTGTTTCCAAAAGTCGTCTGCTGCAAAGACACCAGAAAGTGTGTGTGTGTGGGAAAAGATTAATATTCATTATTCTCTCTATATAGATTAACCCTTTCCCTCATACGACAATTCTGCAGCAGACGACTTTGAACGTATTTTGTCAAAACATAGAAAATCTCCATAATTGAATGGATAACCTATGACAAAAAGTTGAAAACATTGTGGCAAAAGGAGAAATTGCACGTTTTGTGCAATTTTTTCTTTTGTCACTATGTTTTCAAAAAGCTGTCTGCAGCAGAGGCGTCAGAAAGCGTCTATACGAGGGAAAGGGTTAACAGGCTACATTGATTTAGTTTTATTATAAAGTATAAGTGGATTCCTTTTAATTGTAAAGCTATTTCATCAGTAGCCGCATTTAACCCTTTCCTACAAAAAGATGCTTTCTGATGCCTCTACAGCTGACGACTTTTGAAAACATTGTGGCTAAAGTAGAAATTGCTCATAGCCACAATTAATGTTTTCAAATCTTTTCCATGGAGGTTTCGTGTATAAGCCAGGTTGTTTGCAAAGTCCACTGCTGCAGATTTGTTGTATTTAGGAATGGGTTAACCCTTTCCTCATGCGACAATTATGCAGCAGATGACTTTCAATAAGTCGTCTGCTGCAGAGGCATCAGAAAGCGTCTATATGAGGGAAAGGGTTAAGGGGCAGTAAAAGCATTTTTGACGTATTATTTCTCTTGTTTTAATAAATACTTGAAGTTATTAAGGCTGTGATCTGGATTTTAAACAATAGGCTTCCATAGTTTTGGGTTAGTTTTGCCGTCAAGCTGTGTTTTCTCATTATCACTTTCCCACATATAGCAACTCTGCAATAGAAGGCTTTTAAAACATCTCTGTTAATGAAAGTATTAATATTGAATAAGCAGATGTTTCAAAATGCGTCTGCAAAATGCGTCTGCAATTAGGAAAGGGTTAACTAAGCCCATACCTACTTCCAGACACATCTGCAGCAGATGACTTCTAAATCAGTGTGGCAAATGGTGAAATTGCTCATTATAGTTAGGTTTGAAATTAAGTTGAATCCACTCGAAAACAATGTTTTTATCAATGATAATCTTTCACATTCACAAATCATATCATATACCTTTCGTACATGTAAAATGTTATATTCTTTATCATGGCATATACCTTTCGTACATTTAAAATGTAATAGTCTTATGTTATGTCATACCAGCGTTTACTCATCAGCATTTATGATCCTCCAATGAAATGTAAAAATCGAGTGCTAGCCCATTAAAAATAGGTTCAGTTGCTAGCCCATTAAAATAGGTTGAGTTGCTAGCCCATTAAAATAGGTTCAGTTGCTAGCCCATTAAAAATAGGTTGAGTTGCTAGCCCATTACAAATAGGTTGAGTTGCTAGCCCATTAAAAAAATGTTGAGTTGCTAGCCCATTAAAATTGGTTGAGTTGCTAGCCCATTAAAAATAGGTTGAGTTGCAAGCCCATTAAAATAGGTTGAGTGCTAGCCCATTACAAATAGGTTGAGTTGCTAGCCCATTAAAAAAAGTTGAGTTGCTAGCCCATTAAAAATAGGTTGAGTTGCTAGCCTATTAAAAAAATGTTGAGTTGCTAGCCCATTAAAATAGGTTGAGTTGCTAGCCCATTAAATAGGTTGAGTTGCTAGCCCATTAAAAATAGGTTGAGTTGCTAGCCCATTAAAATAGGTTGATTACGACAACGTTGTAATATTTGTGGTGACTTTTACCATTAAGTCATTATGAGCAAATTCAATTTTTGCCAGAACGTTTTTAACCCTTTCCCTCATACGACAATTCTGCAGCAGACGACTTTGAACATATTTTGTCAAAACATAAAAAATCTCCATAATTGAATGGATGACCTATGACAAAAAGTGGAAAATATTGTGGCAAAAGGAGAAATTGCTCGTTTTGTGCAATTTCTTCTTTTGTCACTATGTTTTTCAAAAAGCCGTCTGCTGCAGAGGCGTCAGAAAGCGTCTATATGAGGGAAAGGGTTAAAAGTTGTCTGCTGCAGAGGAGACATCATAACGTGGCTGTACGAGGGAAAAGGTAAACAAAGAAACAATTAAAACACATTTGCAAATTTGTTTATAAATTGTTTTAACCATTTCCAATTGTGTGTTTTCAGTAAAACCACAGCAAACAGCAACCCCTTATAAGAAGCCTGCAGCCCCTATATCAAGTGGTCCAATCAAACCAAGGCCCATGATGCAGGCCCCCATGGTGTCCCCTAAATCAGCCCCAGATGTTCTCAAAACTGGCCAGGAAGAACAAGATATTCAAGTAAGTATTCTTCTATTGGTTACAATATATTTTCCTTGATGAAAGCTTACTTTTGATAAAACCCTTTCCCACATACAACAAATCTGCAGCAGACGACTTGGAAAATATCTAGGCAGAAATACGTACATGAATAATTATTGAATAGAGTTGAAAACATTGTGGCAAAACAGAAAATTGCTCTCATTATGAGCAATTTCTCCTTTTGTCAAAATGTTTTCAAAAGTCGTCTGCAGCAGAGGCGTCAGAAAGCATCTGTATGAGGGTAATGGTTAGACCCTAGCCAACTTGCAAATGCATTCATATGACTTTTGAAAACTTTGTGGCAAAAGGAGCAATTTCTCAACTCTTATTCAATAATTTAATCCTTTCCCACATATATATGCTTTTTGATGCCTCTGCAGCAGATGGCTTTTAAAAACATTTTTGGAAAATGGAGAAATTGCTCATCATGAGCAATTTCTCCATTAGCCAAAATGTTTTCAACTTTATTCAATAATTATTCACGTTCACTTTATAAAGAATCTCAATATTTCGACTTAATGTCTCCAAAGTCGTCTGCTGCAGATTTGTTGTATGTGGGTAGGAGGGGTTAAGTTATATTGATAGATATATTCAAGAGTTCCGTCTAAATGTTTTCAACTACTGAAAACTTGCTGTCTGTGGGAAAGGGTTAAGAATGTTTGATAAGGTTTTTCTTTTTTCCTAAGAAGTTTTGATCAATTGTTACCTTTTGCCATGATGTTTTCAAATGTCTTCTGCTGCAGATGCATCTGAACGTGTATGTTAAAGGGAAAACGGTTAATTCACCTCCATCTTGACATGATATATAAACTTGTATCCAATAATGATTAGTTTAGTTTGAACTCAATTTATCAAACATCAACTGCGAAACAAGCTTTCAGCCTATTATATTAATCTTGCTTGATGTCTGCTTCCTGGATCGCACCAGTACTGGCACCGTTTGTGTGGAAAAATCCCAAAGGCAGAACCCGCTTGCTCATCGCATGATTAGAACTCAGGACCCTTGGTAAGAGAAGCCAATGCTCTACCACTGTATCACCGTCTTCCACAATGATGCTTGAGTAACAAGCATGTTCACATAGGCAGCAAGTAAAGGTTTAAAAGAGTTAAGGTTCTTTTAAAACCTTTACAACATCTGTAGCAGACGACTTTGAACACGGCAATATTGAACTATTGAATAGCTCTATAAATGCATGTTTAATGAATGAATAGAGCTAAAAACATTGTGGCAATCAGGAGAAATTTTCTTTTGTCACAATGTTTCCAAAATTCATATGCTGCAGAAAAGATGTGGGAAAGGTTTAAGTGAAGGTCCTGATCCCATCAAAGCACAGTGACTAGCTAGTAAAGAGTTGTTTCAGTAATGTTTTCTGACATTAACCCTTTCCCTCACAAGACAATTCTTCAGCAGACGACTTTGAACATATTTTGTCAAAAAATAGAAAATCTCTAATTAAATGGAAAACCTTTGAATAAAAGTTGTAAACATTGTGGCAAAAGGAGAAACTGCTCGTTTGTCACCATGTTTTCAAAAAGTCGTCTGCTGTAGAGGCGTCAGAAAACGTTGATATGAGGGAAAGGGTTAAATAATTTTACTTATCCTTATACTTCCAGAAGTCCCTCAGTACAGAAGAATTAACAGCAGAAATGGCTAACTTAGAAGGACTAATGAAAGATTTGAATGCCATAACACAACAAGACTTTGAGTGTTCACATTAACGCAGATGCAGTGTTATACACATATGCAATTCAGTAATCATTTATGCGTGTGCAAAGACAACATGTAAAATAGCATAATGATTTATGAAGGATTTGAAATGGCCATTACACAACAAGACTTTTGAGTGTTCACATTTACACATATGTGTCATTATACACATATGCAATTCAGTAAACATATATGTGTGCATAGACAACATGTAAACTAATATGTTGGGAATTCATTCATTACACAATGCATACTTAAAACATGTGTAAATAACATTGTGGAATATTCATCTAAACAGTGCATAGGATTTCATATAGATTTTGTGTAGCAATGAAAGATAGGTTACTACATATATATGTAACGGTAACCAATGATGAAAGAAACGTTAATTTATACGATGGAAAAAATGATCTGGATTGTAAAACTTGATTAAAGAGAAAAACATGAACGAGTCAATTTCTGCATCAAGGTCAAAATGCAAAAATGTATTCAACTGATGAAATATACGTTACCATATGTGATGGGAACCAATGATGACACATACGTTACCATATGTAATGGGAAATAATGTTGACACATACGTTACCATATTTAATGGACAATAATGGTGACACATACGTTACCGTATGTAATGGGAAATAATGGTGACACATACGTTGCCATATGTAATGGGAAATAATGGTGACACATACGTTACCATATGTGATGGAAAAAATTAATGAAAGCTATGTCACTTCATCCCATGGGAAACATTATGGTGAAGGATGTGTGACAATATATGATGGGAAACAATTACGAAACATACGTTGCCATATGTGATGGAAACCAATTATGAAACATACATGTCCATATGGGATGGGAACCAATGATCTGGAAGCATACCTTAATTTAAGAGAAGAAGGGGACATGCTTTGATCATAACAACTAGGACACAGACGCTTATAGAAGTCATAACTCGTAAAACAGTGGCAGAATGTATAAAGTTACTTCTGTATCAATGGCAGAATATATCAACTTCTGAATCTAAATCAATGGTAGAATGTATTACTTCTGAATCAATGGTAGAATGTATAAAGTTACTTCTGAATCAATGGTAGAATGTATAAAGTTACTTATGAATCAATGGTAGAATGTATAAAGTTACTTCTGAATCAGTGGCAGAATATATCAACTTCTGAATCAGTGGCAGAATATATCAACTTCTGTATCAATGGCAGAATGTATAAAGTTACTTCTGTATCAATGGCAGAATGTTCACATTAAAATCATCATAAAGGTACTTCATTATTAGGTAACTTCCTGTTTCATGGTCAAACAAAGTGTAAATTAGACTGCTAATGAATAGGACATACTAAGAGGATTTAAAAAAGTAAAAAAAAACATACCTACAACAATATAGGCCATACTGTTAAGGTAGAATACGTGTTTCTGGTGTTTGTGGGATGTAGCGGTCAAACACATGTTTCTTTGGTGGCATTACTGGATAGCGAGCAGACAATACCTTCATCAGAGGACCAGATAAGGAGTATCCAACAAAACCCTATGATGTGGGTACTCAAAAGAATCATCTCAATAAGACGATTCTTTTGAGTACCCACAACATAGCATTAGAGGGTAAAATAAGGATTTTAGATCGTACAAAACGCCCCTTATCAAGAGCTCTGTGCAGCGGCAATGACTGCTCTCAATGTCTGGTATGTCAGTTTTCCTTTGACAAGGTTCAATAATAGTGACAAGAATTGTATATCAAGTTGTCTGTGGAGATATTTAATTTAAATGTGTAGGACTACTGGCCAAAAATATCATTGATTGTTTTTTGTAAGAAAATAAGATTTTTTATATGTAATATGTGTTTTTAACCCTTTCCCTGACAAAGGCAATCAATTAAAGGCTTTTGCAAACAATACAGATTCTGGTGAGACAGCTCATAACGAGCTGTCTCTCCAGAAATCGGCATTTTTTGCCGCTTATACATTATATTCTACCAAATTTCCTGTTTGACGAAACATGGAGTAGTCCAATTTTCAACATGGAAGGGTATTTCTCAAAATTCGGCAGTGAAAGAGTTAATGGAGGCTAAAAGAACAAATACAATGACGTAATATGACTTCTTCCTTTAGTCAGACACCATTTGATGTCTCTGTAGCTGAAAACAAAAGTTTTCAAATGTTGCAGCCTCATTTGCAGATGTTTTTTGAGTCCGATGACTTCAAATATATCCAATTAGCCTTTTCTCATGAATACTTCATGAAGCTTCTAACAGTCTTATGTAAATTATATATAAACAGTGTAGGCCTTTGTTCAGACTGAAGATGTACAGGCTGATCGGGATCTACTGTTTTTAACAAAAGCCAACTTGTACCTTAACTCTTTCAGCGCCAAAGGCAATATTGAGGTTTTTGCAAACAATACTGATTCAGGTAAGTCAGCTCGTAACGAGCTGTCTCACCTGAAATCAGCTCGTAACGATCTGTCTCACCTGAAATCAGCTCGTAACGATCTGTCTCACCTGAAATCAGCATTGTTTGCCTTTCAGTTATCAAAATAGTCCAAACTTTTATTAAATGAGAAATTGAGACACTCGATTTTGAACATGGAATAGTCTACTTCAAAACAATTCAGCGCTGAAAGAGTTAATCAGGGTCTACAACATTGACAGAAGATTCTAACAAGTTTATGTATGTAAAATGTGAACGGTAAAGGTCTCGATTAGATTGGGTGGATACACAGGCTGATCTGGAGCTACACTGATCACAAAATGCCAATGTGTACTTAACCCTTTCCCTTATATAGACGCTTTCTGATGCTTCTGCAGCAGACGGCTTTTCGAAAACATAGTGACAAAAGAAGAAATTGCTCAAAACGAGAAATTGCTCAAAACGAGCACAATTTCTCCTTTTGCCACAATGTTTTCCACTTTTAGTCATAGGTTATCCATTCAATTAGAGATTTTCTAATTTTTAAAAGAATATCTCCAAAGTCGTCTGCTGCAGAATTGTCGTACGAGGGAAAAGGGCTATTATCCATGGACAGGCTTATATTGGCCCGTGGAAGTGAGTTTTAGTTCTCTAACCATTTTATTTATAAACGTTAATGTGTGTTTTAACCCTTTCCCACATACAACAAATATGCAGCAGACGACTTTGAGAACATCTAAGCGAAAGCGCAGAAAATCCCTGTAAATGAAAGGACAGTTATTTTATTGAGTTGAAAACATTATGGCAAAAGGAGATATTGCTTTTTTTGAGCAATTTCTCCATTTGTCACAATGTTTTCAAAGGTTGTCTGCCACAGAGGTGTCCTTAAGCACCAATATGTGAGAAAGGGTTAAGAAAACTGTTATTATATTTTTAAACAACCCCCAGAAATAAATGGACAAAATTTGAACAAAAACATGTATACGGTAGAGCTATCGAACAAATCTGATAATTATGGACGATGAATAGAACAAATTATATTTTATATTTTTTCAAGGAAATGCACTTTATGTGAAAAAACATTTCAGCCAAGGTTATACTGCCTTGCTAGCTTTTATAGCTGCGATGTGGTAGAGCATTCTCCTTCGGATCGAAAGGTCCAAGGTTCGAGCCCCGGTCAGGTTGAATCTTTTAGGACTGTTTCATGAGCATTCATTATTGAAAGTGAACAGTGTATTCTGATGACTATTATATTGTGTAAACTATGCGGGCAATCATGAACAAATTATTTTTTCCCACCAATTAAACAAATGGAGTAGACTATCCGTATCGAATAAATAATTGTTTATCATATTGTATTTGTAGTTGTCATTATTTTATATTAAACTGGTGCAAACATGATTCATATGTTAGGTTTAAAACAATCTTAATTCAAATGCTACTAAACATTCTTTATGCTGTTGCTAGGCAACAACCTTATGTTCATGTAAAAAAGAGAAATACAAAATTGATGAGAGTTTAAGTATCCACCTTTGTCTGTAGGTCAAAGGGAAGTAAATCATTTTCCATAGGCGACCATTATAGCATTATGGGTTATGGTTCGTTACTAGCAAATACCTATATCAAACTAAAGTTCATTCTTAGAACTACCAAAAAGGCAAAACAAACTCACATGTTCACCGTTTTTTGACAGAGCTAGGAGGTCAAATGAAAGGTGACCCTTATCCCGCACTGAATTTTACTTTCAATTTCAGAAAATACGCGGGATAAGGGTCACCTTTCATTTGACCTCCTAGCTCTGTCAAAAAACAGGTTGAACTTGTGAGTTATGTCTAAGCACCTTTTTGGTAGTATCATCAGAGTATGAAACTTTAGTTTGATATAGGTATTTGCTAGTAACGAACCTTCATACACCATTAATGCATCTAATGGTCGCCTCTGGCAACCAATCCGATTTACTTCCCTTTGACTCTGCATGTAAACTCATTCCTTATGATCTGAACGTACATTGTTCGTTAAAATGTTCTCAAATGTAAAAATGCATTTCCTTGACTAAAAACCTGATGTGTCAGTCATCCACAAATCAGGATTGAATGTCCTGTTAGAGTGTGAAAAAATCATATAAACAAATGGTGTAAATGAAATTTATTATGCTTTAATTGGCAAACAGTGCTCACTGCGATTTATCCTTTTCCCACTTGTAGACGCATTTCGACGCATCTGCAGCAGACGACGTTTTGAAAACATTGTGGAAAAGGAAGAAATTGCTCAAAACGATTTTAATAGTAAAAGTAAAACTCTCATTTATAGAGATTATCATGTTTTGAAAGTCGTCTGCTGCAGAATTGTTGTATGTAGGAAAGGATTAACTGGGGAACAGTGCAGACCCCGATGAAGGTGTGCATTTATCTTTCGTTGGTCTTCTCCAATAGCGCTTTTACAGTAGATGTACACAGGTTATAGTTGTTAAGTGTTTGATGTATAAATTATGGGCAGCATTACATGTGATCATTGTCAGCCATCATGATGTGTCTGTGTCTGTTTCGGGATGGTCAGTGTTCTTCTTTATCCCTTTCCTACATATTATATATAGCAGACGACTTTTGAAAACATTGTGACAAAAGTAGAAATTGCTCAAAACAAACAATTTCTCCTTTTGCCACAATGTTTTTTAACTCTATTTAATAGTTGAAACCTCATTTATTGAAATTTTTCAGATTTTTGTCAATATCTTTTAAAAGTCTTCTGCTGCAAAAATTGTTATATGTGGGAAAGGGTTATAAACTCTTTTCCCTCGTGCAACAAATCTGTAGCTTCAAAAACATCTAGGCAAAAAACGTGGAAAACCTCTAAACAGAGCTATATATAAGGGGCATTTCTCATGTTCTAAAATCCTTATTTGACACTCAAACCCTATGTTGTTGGTACTCAAATGAATCGTGTCCGTGAGAGGCTTCTTTTGAGGACCTACACCATAGGGTTTGGTTGTGTAATATTAGAGATATTGTGTGAAAAAGACCAGTTTGCTCCCACTTAACTAGTCCTCTGTCTCTATAAATGAAGGTATACATGCTAACTGAAAATAAATGGAAAACATTGTGACAAAAAGTCAAAGTTTAGAGGTCACAATATTTGTGTGTTCAATAGTTTAGCAAAACATGTAAATGGATTAAGTTGCAAGGTTGACAACTGCTGCTTTCAAGACTGACAATCAATAACATTTCAATGTTTGTGCTTCCATTATAAACTGTCAAAGAATCTAGGTCTCTACCTGTTGCCCTTTCCCACATATAGAAACCATCTAGTGCATCTGCAGTCGGCGACTTTTGAAAGCATTTTGACAAAGGATGAAATTGCTCATAATCAGCATTTACACCATTTTTGAAAACATCATTGCAAAAGGAGAAAATTGTTTATTGATGAGCAATTTCCAAATTGTTCACTACTTTTTCCACAATCTCTATTCAAATAAAATGGTGTTAGGTTTATGTAGAGATTTGTCATAGTTTTGTCGAGATGTTTTTTCAAAGGCATCTGCTACAGATTTATTGTATAATTGAAAAGTGTTGGGGTTATTAAACAAATGAAAAAATCTGAAACAGTTTGTGATCAAAATATGGATTTATCCGCTTTTTTTGTGTGCTGCTACTAATGAAATTTGCGTTGTGATTTATTTTTCGTCTTATTTTTTTACGTTTTAAGTTCAGGTGTTGTGAAACTGATTTTTCTTAAACATTTGGGGCTTTTTATGTCTTTTATGTTTTCCTCTGTAAAAATGAACAAATAAACTGTGTTCCGGGAAAAACCCAAAAATGTGCAAGCATTGATGCAAATCGTCATCTTCAGTGCCATCCTTTATATCATCATCATCATCGATATCAACACTCACCGATATCTTGCATCTAATTTAGAGCTAAAACATTGTGCTTTTGGCTCCAATGATACGAGGATGGATGTGGGTAATCTGGCGGCCATTGCTTCACTGTACCTCTCATTACTTGTCTAAACCCCATGTTGTAGGTTTTTAAAAGAAAACGGTATCACAGAGATAATTATTTTGAGTTTAACCCTTTCCCACATATAACAAATTCAAAGCAGACAACTTTGAAAATATCTATATTTAATAAATATGAAAGTATAATTATTGAAAAAAAGTTGAAAATACTGTGGCAAAAGGATAAATTGCTCAGTATGAGCAATTTCTCCTTTTGCCACAATGTTTTCAAAAGTTGTCTGCTGCAGAGGCTTCAAAAAGTGTGTGTATGTGGGAAAGGGTTTTGAGGTGAAATGAACCTGTCAATGTGAGAAGGTTCAAGTTGGTTTTTGTAAACAGTGTAGAACCAGATTTAGCATGTGCATCAACAACGTCTGAACAAAGACCTACACTAGCTGTTCACATATTTCTTGCATACATGTATAAACTTGTTAGATTATTCTGTCAACTCGTGTCGATTTGAATATGACTGAGCAGATTCACAGGCTGATCTGAACCTACACTGTTCACAGATACAACCAACTTGTACATCGAGGGCTTGGCGTGAAACAGTTGTAACTAAAAACCTATTTTGAAAACCCTGGTTTAGGGGCAATTTTGACCCTTTTGTAAACAATGCAAATTTAGGTGCCATTGCTCGTCCTAAATTTGCATTGTTTACCAAGAAAAATGATTTAATGCTTATAAAGACTTTATGGCGAGGTGATTAACCTTGGTAAACAATTACCAATTTTAGTTACAACCGTTTCACGCCAAGCCCTCGACATGTTCGTATTGAAGGGGCTCCTAAAATACAGATTTTCGGAACATTACACTCCCCCGATTCAGAACTCACAGATACATCCAACTTGTACATGTTCGTATTGAAGGGCACAAATACAGATTTTCGGAACATTCACTCCCCCGATTCAGAACTCAGGTGATATTTATATCTCTTATTCTGTTACAGCTTTTATTTTAGCTTTCCTTGACGTTTTACATCTCGCCTGTCTGTCAGAAGTATAATAAATTATTTATATTTTGATACGAATTAATTGAACGATGTATTGGATATTGTAAATTATCATATTATGTTTGCGTTGTAATTGTAAATTATAAACGAACCAGTAATTATAGTAAAGCGTCTAGGTCTCATTACGTCATTTTAGATGTGTGACGTCATTGTATGATGTCATATTTACTGTTATGTATACATGTCACATGGTCTCTGTACGTCATTTTGAGTATTTAAACATCATGTCATTTTTATATGTTTTGACTAAATCATTTTTTGAAATGAAATAATGATAATAAAGCGAACAATGAAGGATTATTTACTGTTTAGTTATTCTTTATTTGCCATATTCTGTGCTTTCGTCACGTACGCCAAGTGTGACTCGGCTCCAGTGTTGTCGATGGATGCACAGGCGTCCATGTTTTAAAAAACAACACAATACCTGGTTAAATACTACAAATAGTCTTTACATGGTTCATATGTTATACTAATAATCGGCCGTAATGTTATCGTCTGCGAAAACTCGGGGCTCGAACATGACCTTGTTAGTATAAATAGACACCCCCGCCCCCCAGCAGGCACAACAACGTTGAAACAACGTCGTACTTCAGCGTTGTTTCAACGTTGAATAATGGTTGTATTTGAAAGTTGTATAGACTTTGCGATATCAACGTTGAATAATGTCTGGATTTGAAAGTTGAATAGAGGTTGCGATTTCAACATTACTTTTTTTAAAGCAAATCCTGTTTATACCCCATCGAAGAGCTTTTTTGCCAAAGTCAGTTTTTGCTCAGTTGATTGGGGTTTAACGCCGTTTTCAACAATTGTTCAGTCATATCAGGGCGGCCAGCTCGCCTACTCATATTTTTCTTGACTTTCTCACACCAGTACTTCATACAACATTCTTTCCAGGCAACTGGCTGCTTTTCCACATAGACTGATAGCTCATTGGTGGAATACCAATAACGTTTGTCACAATGACTTTTGTCAAACGCCGGAAAGAAAGTTGGCTGAGCTGGGGTTCAAACTCACAACCCTTAGATTGACAGCCCGCATCACTACCGAGGCTCGACGAACAAACAAATGCACTGTGATACACCAATGGTTTTTAACAAACACAATTATTCGAGGTTAACTAGAGCAATCCTAGAAGTAGAGTTATATAAATAATAGTTAGAATTTAGTGTACTAACACCCTCACCACGATCATATCTGAAAAATAGTTCAACCAAAACCATATAAACATATATATAAATATAGACAATCACTTTATTTTCAATATATTTGATGATGTCAAATGAGTGTGTGAAGTTTCAAAGCAATAGCATATATGCGGTTTTTTTGAGAAAAAGCCTTGCATGCAAAACTTTAACCAAAATTGCAACACCAACGCACACGTGACTGTAATAGCTCTCATATCATTCGAAAAGTCGAGCTAAAAATCGGTAAATATATATCAATGGAGAGTGTAAAAAAGACAAGAAGACTTATGGTTCTTGTGTTTTGTTCTCACAAGAAGTTTTAGGGCTATTCTGTCAGAGGACACATTTGTAATACTTTTATATAATACTAGAAGCGCCGCAGTGCAACGAACCCAGGTTTTTCATACTGGCAATAAGAAATTATAGCCAATTAGTTTATTCACTATTCATCAATCCTAACGAAAATCCTTGATTGACATATACTATCGTAAATTCACTATTTTCACAATTCTAAGGGCCCTTTCACAAAAAAGGTGGGGGGAAACACTGGTAACAGTTCCTGCACACTGCACTTCTTTCATTGCATTGTTCAAGTTCTGCCTCCTCATCCGGCTCTTTCTGGCGCATATTTTAGGTATTTGGACATTACATCCCTCGTTTTAGTCTCCGTGCAATTTGGAAGGGCTGCCTGAATGCTTCCTGGAAGAATAATACGACCAAGAATTAGGTAGGAAAGAAGAATGGCAAATGTAATATTTTTGAACTGCAATTTAGAGTGTGACCTTGTTCGTCATACTGCATCTGCTTATGTTTATTATCAAAATCGGAAATACATATTCATGGATCATTCATATTACCGTTTATCCTAACAAAACCTGGTATGTTAATACTTATATAATTAAAGGGAAGAAAACAAGTAAGGAAAACGGAATCGCCAGCCAGTGGGATGACAGATTCCTCACTAAAATCTACGATCCTCGGGATCACGTTAATGTCGAACCCTGATTACATTTCACTTGTCCGTATAGGCTCTGGGACAAGCTGGGCAATAAGGGCAATGGATGTTGCCACCCGTGTCTGACCTAAATGTAAAACTGGACCAACTATTTCCTATTTTCAAAATCCACAAAAATTCATCAAAAATTATGTTTTTTACCCCCCCAAAACGGGCTACACTCATATTCAAACCTAATAGGCGGAGATATTTTGAAATTATCATTTTAAACTAAGGAAGAAAAACTAGTATAACTAGAACTATCACTGAAGATGATAAATACCCCCCAAAACAGCACCTTGACTCAAAATATGGCTTTCGACCGACCGACCGATAAGTAGTCCTATCAAACAGTACTCATTTTGATCTTTGACCATGACCTTGACCTTTGAGGTACAAGCCACCTCATCATGGTGAACATGTGTGCCCAGTAACTTGAGAATCTTATGATGCATGGTTGAGATGCGGACCGGACAAGGTAGTCCTACCAAACAGTACTCATTTTGACCTTTGACCTCTGAGTGTGACCTTCACCTTTGAGGTACAAGCCACCCCATCACGGTGAACATGTGTGTCCAGTAACTTGAGAATCCCAAGATGCATGGTTGAGATGCGGGCCAGCCGAGCCCCGGTAGCGACGCGGGCTGTCAATCCAGGGGTTGTGATTTCGAATCCCGGCTCGGCCAACTTTCTTTCCGACGATTGACAAAAGTCAATGCGACATGCGTCATTCGTCTTCCACCAATGGGCTAAGTCTATGTGGAAAAGCAGCCAGTTGCTTGGGAAGATTGTTGTGTGGAGTACTGGTGTGAGAAAACCAGGAAATGCATGAGTAGGTGAACTGGCCGCCGTGATATAACTGAGAAATTGTTAAAAAACACAATCAATCAATGAGATGCGGGCCGGACAAGGTAGTCCTATCAAATAGTACTCCTTTTGACCTTTAAGTGTGACCTTGACCTTTAGTGTTAAGTCATCTAGTGTTGCTTTCAATCAACATCCATGAAAATTGTACAGTCTGTTACGATCAGGACCGTTAAATTGATTTTTTTCTTTCTTAGGTAACTAGCAGGTGTTTTTTTCTGCAATGAATCTTGCTAAAATCGCGCGAGTCGCCATTTTGGTATATAGGGTGTCCTGCATGGAATATAAACAAAACAAAGTGCAATGCAAAGTATTAAGCCATACCATTTTCCTGAAATTGTGCACACTAACTAATGACGTTATGACAATTTCTGTATGATGTCATCAGTAATGTCACCAGAATTGCACAAACATGGATTCTCAGAAAGAATCAGTTATTGTTAAACCCTTCTATGAATACGGAAAATCTCAGATTACAGTCCGGAAAGTCTTACGAAAACAATACCCAGACATAAAGCCATTAAAGAAACTGGAAGCGTATTTGACAGACCTCAATCCTTAGGACCTTTTCATGTGGGGATACCTTTGTGCGTTTCTATACACCCCCGCCAACAAGTATCAACCAACTGAAGACCGCAATTAGGAGGAAAATGTGGATGAGACATGTAAGGCGACAATCAGAAATTTCCAAGACAGGATTCGATGTCATGCAAGCCATAAAAGGTAACATTTGCCCATCATGTGATATATTGTTGAAATGGTGAATAAGATTTATTCACATATTGTAGTGCTTATGATGCTGCTGCTTCTGAATAATAAAATATTAGCAACTATAGTGGGGACATATATTTTGAAACACCCTGTACGAATCAAAGCACTGACGGCCTTGGGGCTGCAGGAAGGTTGGAGAAGTAGGGAACATGTGAAAGGAAGTAACAATTGCAGCTTATGTTTATGTATTTATTGTTAAGAAGTTGAAAGATCATTTAAACAAATAGTGAATATTATGAAACACCCTGTATATAAAGCGGTCGACAAGACGAATCAAAGCACTGACGGCCTTGGGGTTGCAGGAAGGTTGGAAAAGTAGGGAACATGTGAAAGGACGTAACAATTGCATCTTATGTTTATGTATTTATTGTTAAGAAGTTGAAAGATCATTTAGTGAATATTATGAAACACCCTGTATATAAAGCGGTCGATAAGACGAATCAAAGCATGAATTAGAATGACCAAAGACCCCAATTGTGAGGTGTGAAGGCGGTTTTTCAAGCGCTCTTGTTTATTTTTGGATTACTTGTGCATAAAGTGAATAAATATGGACTATTTTATATCACATTATAGATGAAGATCAGACGCACAAGTTGAGTACATGTTTATCAAAATACTATATTTAATTAAAAAGTTTTTGACAAAAATACCCAGAACAATAGAATCTAATTATATATTGATGCCCGAGGCAATGCAGATAGATAACGCCCGGAATGTACACTGAACAGATTTAACATAACGGCATATTTACAATACAAGATACTTAGCTGGTTCCAAACATAGTTCACGATAAGTCAACATGGATACTACAATACAGGGAAACAGTGAGAGTTTAACAGAACTAGAGCCCTTAACCCTAGATGATAACACGAGCGTTAAAATACCCTTCTCGGCTGACACTTCAACTCCTATGTTCAATTCCAACAAAGTCTTATCATGTAAAAGTGAGCTACACGTATACCATATATATACTGACGTCGTTGAATTCAACAGACTACTAACTCTAACAAAAGATCTACCTAGCGATTTGTTCATTTATCAAATATTGATAGATTATGAATATTCTCCAGAAAAACTGGAAAAAAATAGAAACATGCTTTTCGAAACACTGCGGGGTAATGACGATTTCCCGTTTGGTGATAGTTGTGAACTGAAACGACGTGTGATGACTCGATCTAAAAGTGGTGAATCTGTTGCGGTAAATCTTACAACTGATATACATGCTTTAATGATATGTCTAGAAGGGGGGGGGGGGGGGGGGGGGGGGGGGGGGGGGGGACTTTCTTCCTATCAAAGATATGATCAGTACGTCAAAGAAATTAGTGCGATCCGCATCGGTATCAAAAGCAACGGCTACATGCCAGTGTATTACGGAACTATCAATGATGAGAGACACTGTAAGTGGACTGAATATTTTGCTAATAAAACAGAGACAAGCTGCATCAGAAAACATTCGAAAAACGACTACCGATCAGACACAGGAATCTATAGTTTCAATTCGCACCGAAATAAATACAGTAGTTAAAAAGTTTGAAACCGATCTGTGTCAGTCTATAAATAAAAAATCCGATTTAGGCACTAAGGTTAAAAAAATACAAAAATCGGTATCTACCTTATGTACTAGCATTACTAATGTACATGATTCCCTCACTAAAGTTAAAATATATATCGGAAACCTTTGCAAACCCGTAGAAACAGTATCAGTGCCTATGCCCAACGCTCTGGAAACGACCAAACGTACCAGCTGAAACATAATCGAGTGTGGCATATCTCATAGATCAAGCTACAATACATCAAATACAAAAACAACGACGTTGAGTACAACCAACACTAATGAAGAAAACAACTTCATCATTCAAGTAGATAATAATGAATCTGTGACACCCGAAAACAGACAACAACCTGAACATTCTCAAATTCAAAACCACAATATAAAAACGGATATTGTTCCTAATGTGATAATAACATTTGACAAAAATGACATGGAACAGGACTTCACCTTCGGTAACATGAAGGTTCCGACAGTGATAACAAACAGAGACACAGCTAATAAAACGCGACAAGAACGCTACGCCCCTCATAAGAAAATGGGGAAAACCTTTATTGGAAAAAAGATGATTTCTCGATAATAAATCAAGAAATGTAAACTGCTAAAAGCCTCAGAAACACTAAAACCCGTTACAACGAAGGCTATTCGCCACCAGACGAAGTACTCCATAATAATGAAAATGACTTTGAAAACCACATAAAGCGAAGAAAAAAACACTACTTCATAGGGGGGGGGTTATGCCCTCAATAACTGAAGAGCACATATCAAGTTTTGTCGCTGACCGAGGTGTTAATGCTAGAAAAATAATTATATTCCGTAACTACAACTACAATAATGCCAGCGTACGCTTAGAAGTAGAAAACGACGGAAATACAGACTGCCTAACAGACGATCCATACTTCTGGCCCTGGGGTATTGTGTGTCGCCCATGGCAACCGAGAAATAAAAGAAGCAACTACCACGAATCGAAAAACAGACCCTACCCAGACTCCTACGAGAATGATCGGGCTGAAGAAAGCAACCAACACAACCATTACACTCCACTGAGTGGTTGTAAAGATGTTGATTAAACTGTGTTCATTTACAACGGTGATCAAATCACAAGTGATATTTGAAAGAAAATATATAAGAAATAGTCAAAGCAGTTGTAAAAATGAAGATTACAATGTTTTCATAATCATGTGAAGAATCAGATTAATCTGTTATATATATAAATACAGTGCAAAATAATGTCGAATCAAAATATACGATTTACAACATGGAACGCGACTGGTATAATGTCGAGTTCGAGTTATCTAAGTGATTTTCTCATGGACAATGACGTAGATTTCTGTGGTCTGAGTGAGCATTGGCTATTTAAACATAATTTACATTTCCTAATTCGATAAGTAACAATTTCACGAGTTATGCAATATCAGACCCTGATTTGGATGTTGTTGGTAATCGAAAGGTTGGAAAAGGTGGCCTTTGTATATTGTGGAAAAAATCACTATCGAATAGGGTTACACCTCTACCTTTAAACTTTGACAGTATTATCGGTGTTCAATTTATGTGTAGTCCAGGATCTTATTACTATATATTCCAGGTATACGTACCATGTAAAAATCATTCTATACATGCATATAAACGTTCATTAGAACAGATAGAAAATGCAATAAACAGTTATCGTGGTTTAGGCGATATTATATTAATGGGTGATTTTAATACTGAACTTCCGATATGGTCGGATAGCAATACGACAATAAACCTCGATAGTAGGGGCAGGTTACTGTGTCATGCGCTTGTATCATTAGACCTGGTCCCGGTAAATTGTCTCCCTTTGTGTAAAGGTCCAAGATACAGTAATGTACCATACAACAGTACGAGGGAAACATTGATTGACTACATATTTGTTCCATCTGCTATCGTGTCCCGTGTTAAATACTTTATTATACATGCCGATCATTCATTGAATGTGTCTACACACCGTCCATTATCGTGTGAAATGAAGTACGACTTACAGAACAACCGTCCTGGTAATGAAAATCCAGATACGGTTATATGGAAAAACGTCAAACAGAGACATATTGCATTATATACTGATCACATTGAAAGGAGCATTCCTATTCGTAATCTTGCTGAATTTCAAATTTCAAGTGAAAAGGATATCGATCAAGTATATGAAAATCTTGTAACAATGATAAAACACACTGAAGCAAAGTGCATTCTTAGGTCAGTTTTAAACCCTTTATTAAACCATATTGGGATAAGGATTTAAGTTTGCTGCATAACACAGTTAAAGATAAGCGTGCGCAGTGGATTAGTAAAAACAAACCACGTGGTGAGCATATATCATATATTCTATACAAATCTGCAAAACGCGATTTCCGCAAAACTCACAGGCAGAAAGTGCAAAAACATACCAATAAACTAGAAGAAGAAATTGATCGAACTGCAGAGACAGATAGTTGTGCTTTCTGGAAAATAGTGAACAAAAGACGAACATCTAAATCGCAACCAACTTTTGAAATGACGTTTAATGGTAATCGGTGTTATTCACAGGAGAGAAATCAACAATGGTTGGGCTGTATATTTTAAAGACCTTTATTCTTGCGATGATAACGATATTACGAATTCCGCTGAAAATACCATGAATTTAATATGCAACAGCAGTGAGCACGCTAATAGCCAGAGCGTCAACTTACAAATCTCAGTAGACGATGTAAAAAAGGCATTAAAAACATGTAAAAGGAACAAAGCATGTGGACACGACGAAATATATTATGAAAATCTTATTTTCGGCGGAACTTCCCTAACGTACGTCCTAACTCAACTATTCAACGCGATGAAGGATATAGCGTACTGTCCATTAAATTTGAAAAGGGGAGTAATTATTACTCTTTTCAAGGGAGGTAAAAAAGACAAATTGAACCCTGATTCGTATCGCGCCATATCGCTATGCTCAACGATACTAAAGTTGTATGAAAAGGTTATATTAAATAAAATAGACTATGAATCCAAACTCAATACTATACAGGGCGGTTTCCAGAAGAACTTAAGTTGTAGTTTAACATCATTTATGGTACGGGAATCAATCTACAGTGCTATTGAGAATAACTATATAAAGCAGGCCTTTGATCACGTAAATCATAAGCTACTTTTATCAAAATTATATAGGAACGGTATAAATGTGAATTTCATCAAAATCGTTAAAAGTTTACTGACAGATATATACAGCTTTGTGCGATCTAATGGCTTAAAGTCAGACTGGTTCCCAATCATGAAGGGCGCAAGGCAAGGTCAAATAATAAGTGCAATTATGTACTTATTCTATATCAATGACTTAATGGACTCATTAGACGCCAGTGAAGACTGCTTCAAGTTGAATACTATCAAATACGGCTGTCCTACTGTAGCAGACGATATGTTATTAAATTAATTTACTAAAAACGGCTTACAGAGACTTATGGACCTTTGTTACAGTAACTCAATACACAATAACTATACGTATAATCACACAAAGTGTTAAGTTATAGTTTATAACGAAAGCGCTAATGAATATAAAAACACAAATAGTGAATGGAATCTCGGTCCAAACAGTGTTGATGAAGGAACTAGTTACCTTCACTTAGGTATCCACAACGAAAAGAATATGAACTTAGACGATAGTGTGCAGGAGTGTTGCTCTAAACTTAGAAGAACGCACTTCAGTTTGAACAATTCTGGAATCAGCCGAAATAGCATGCACCCACTGTCCCTAAAGCGTAGCTATGAAACAGTTGTTCTATCGAAGGCGCTTTATGGTAGTGATTTGTGGAAAGGCCTCACTGTGACACATATTCAGTCTCTGGAACGAGCACATAAGCAGTGTATTAAACATATGCAGGGCATGCCGCGTTCAACACCTACTGTGATCGCCTTGAGCTGTTTAGGTATCATGTCTTTAGAAAATTATATAGACAAGAGAAAGCTAGTTCTTTTTGGTCAATTATGTAAATTGTATGCTGATAAGCGGTCAAAGATATGTTTAACTACAGACTTCAATGCTTTATGCAGAAACCAAGCAAAGCAAAAGGCTTTATGCCCGACATTTACCGAGTGTTGGGAAAGTAGGTCCGTGAAGTTAGGTTGACGAGTGACGAATTGACGAGTGACGAACTGTGACATTTTTTTAGGTCCGTGAAGTTAGGTTGACGAGTGACGAATTGACGAGTGACGAACTGTGACATTTTTTTAGGTCCGTGAAGTTAGGTTGACGAGTGACGAATTGACGAGTGACGAACTGGGACATTTTTTCTAAAAACTTTATTTATTTATTTTAGATAATGTATCTGTGGGTATTATATGCAAATTAGGCCCTATTTCATGCTTCATGGCGATCAGTCAATCAGAAGAGCCTTGTCAAGTTTGTCAACTCGTCAATTTTGTTGACGAAATTGACGAAAATATTTTTTTTCTAAAACTTGATTTCTTTCCTTTAGATAATGTATCTGGACGTATTAAATGCAAATTAGGCCGTATTTCGTGTTTCATGGCGATCAGTCAATCAGAAGAGCTTCGTCAATTCGTCAACTCGTCAATTAAGTTGACAAAATTGACGAAAAAAATATTTTTCTAAAAACTTTATTTCTTTCCTTTAGATAATGTATCTGGACGTATTGAATGCAAATTAGACCCTATTTCATGTTTCATGGCGATCAGTCAATCAGAAGAGCTTCTTCAAGTTCGTCAATTCGTCAACTTATCAATAAAGTTGACGAAATTGACGAAAAAAATTTTCTTCTAAAAACTTGATTTCTTTCCTTTAGATAAGTATCTGGACGTATTGAATGCAAATTAGGCCGTATTTCATGTTTCATGGCGATCAGTCAATCAGAAGAGCTTCGTCAATTCGTCAACTCGTCAATTAAGTTGACGAAATTGACGAAAACAATATTTTTCTAAAAACTTGATTTCTTTCCTTTAGATAAGTATCTGGACGTATTGAATGCAAATTAGGCCCTATTTCATGTATCATGGCGATCAGTCAATCAGAGGAGCTTCTTCAAGTTCGTCATTTCGTCAACTTATCAATATAGTTGACGAAATTGACGAAAAAAATATTTTTCTAAAAACTTTATTTCTTTCCTTTAGATAAGTATCTGGACGTATTAAATGCAAATTAGGCCCTATTTCATGTTTCATAGCGATCAGTCAATCAGAAGAGCTTCCTCAAGTTCGTCATTTCGTCAACTTGTCAATAAAGTTGACGAAATTAACGAAAAAACTATTTTTCTAAAAACTTTATTTCTGTCTGTTGAAGCTCTATTCGGTTTGAAATCCGAACTTGAACAGCGAACTGCTTAAAAACTATGACAAACATGTGGTACTATTTCTACATAACGTATGAAATAGTTACAAGTACTTTGTACCGGGTTAAATACATACTGTCAGTATTATTTTATGTTATGTTTGTTTTGTCTCTCTCTCTCTTGACGAATTGACGAACTTGAAGAAGCACTTCTGATTGAATGATCGACATGAAACATGAAATAGGGCCTAATTTGCATTCAATACGTCTAGATACTTATCTAAAGGAGAGAAATAAAGTTTTCAGAAAAATATTTGTTTCGTCAATTTTGTCGACGAATTGACGAACTTGAAGAAGCTCTTCTGAATGACTGATCGCCATTCATT